>CAHIKZ030000071.1:765000-985000 GCA_903632075.3 Acanthosepion pharaonis
CCAGATCAAACGGCAGCCAGGAGAGCCTCCAATGCTGAGAATATCCAAAGACTTTGGAATCCTGAAAGGGCTGAACAACCCGAAGACCAAATCAAGAGCCCCCCACAGGAGCTAGCTTAAAGTTAAAGATAGGGAGTCTTTTAATCTGGTTCTTAATAAATCGTATCATGAAAATCGTATTGAACGGCCACACTTTTAGATCCTTTCATATATAATTAGACCTACTTTGTTTCTCCTCTTCATCAACGAACTTCACAATGTCATCCGTTCTGAAATCGATATTTATCCTGATGATACAACTATCTAGTCCTGTTTTAATAGTACTTAATAGTAGGTCTGATAAAGTAAAGCCGGCAACTGATCTCACTCGAAAATGAGCTTCAATCATTGATAACTAAGGCAAAAAAAAGCATTTAAATTTGAACGCCCCCCAAAACAAAATTAATGTTTTTGGTCACCTTAGAAAACAATTTTGCCGATCATACGTATGGCTGATGCTAACCTCCAAAATAGCAATACATTGTAATTTGCCGGTCTCACGTTTACCACTGATTATATTGATTCAATTGCCAGGTCTGCAGGGTCGTGCTAGACATTTTTCTTGCCAGAATCTTGCACATTTATAAATCTACTATTCGTCCGTATATTGAATATTACTTATACATCTAGTCTGGTGTTCCTGTCATATATCTCGATATCCTGGAAAAAAATTCAAAGAAGAATCTGCAATCTTATTGGTACTGACCTGACATCTTGGCTTCAATAACATCACATCTGTCATGCCCAAATTCACAAAGTAATACACGCATACATACACAGACACATTTTGAGAATTATAGATATAGATTCGTTTCATTATATATATATATATATATATATATATATATATATATATATATATATATATATATATATATATATATGTATAAATAAAAGAAAGAACAGTAAGATATATAATCCGGTGTTCTTATAGATATTTTTATTTTTACAAAATAGTGCTCAATGTAAATTTACAGAGCATTAATATTATAAATTAATTGATTTAAAATATGGTTTTTTCCGCTACACAGTTCTAACCATGTTTCAAAAATAGAAGCTAAAAGCCCCGAATTTAATTTTGCAATTAAATTAAAAGCATTAGTCCCATTTCATCTTCAAGCGAATTTTGGAGTAACTTTTAAAAGCATTAGTTCCATTTCATCTTCAAGCGTATTTTGGAGTAACTTTTAAAAGCATTAGTTCCATTTCATCTTCAAGCGAATTTTGGAGTAACTTTTAAAAGTTACTCCAAAATTCGCTTGAAGATGAAATGGAACTAATGCTTTTAATTTAATTGCAAAATTCAATTCGGGGCTTTTAGCTCTATTTTTGAAACATGGGTAGAACTGTGTAGCGGAAAATACCATATATATATATATATATATAGAGAGAGAGAGAGAGAGGTGGGGAATAGGCAGGGGAAAAAAGAAAATGGAGAACATACATACGGGATACGGACAAAAAATG
Source organism: Acanthosepion pharaonis (assembly GCA_903632075.3). Lineage (NCBI taxonomy): Eukaryota > Metazoa > Mollusca > Cephalopoda > Sepiida > Sepiidae > Acanthosepion > Acanthosepion pharaonis. Next base: position 766,507 of record CAHIKZ030000071.1, read on the forward strand.
GCTATGATCGGATTATGAGACTTCAACATTAATATTTTTAAAAATAATAATAATAATAATAGCAACTCAAAGTTTAAAAAATAGTAACAATGTTCTAACAGAAAAACATTGTTGCAAATGAGTCATTTTGAAAAAGAAAATATATATATATATATATATATATATATATATATATATATATATATATATATATATTGTTGTAAAATTGTTGTAAATGAGTCCTTTTGAAAAAGATGTAAGGAAATTTTCTCCAAAAATTTTTTTTATATATATATATATATATATATATATATATATATATATATATATATATATATATACATGCATACATACACACACATATATATATACACATATGCATACATACACATACACATATATATGCATATACACATACATACACACACAGACATACATACACATATACATACATATGTATGCATTTTAATATTTCGATAATGATTATATTTATTTTTTAAAAATGTGTAATCAATAAAAAAAAACTCAAGAAAATTCTTCCTTGGAATTATTACCCGGAGCAGAATCGTAGCTCAAAATATATCAATGGCTGCTCCCAAAATATGGTCGACCCAGCTGAGCTTACAATGTGCATACGAGGGACAAAGGTTGACAGGAAGTTATATACGTTATAAGAGTCTGTCACATACTCGCGAAAAGATCCTCGTTCGGAAAAAGCACCCAAAGCCACACACTCTTACGCTGATATTAATTGATTATGATCCGAGAAATATGAAGGTGTTTTCCTTTTCCTATAATGAGTTCTCAGAACTTATTCTGTCAACCGGCAAAAGGCTCTGAAAACGAACTAAGCAAATAAGGGGTCTACATGTTGCAGAGAGCAATGGTCACCCTTGAAATATTAATAATTATCGTAGCATAGAATTTTGTTTATAGATAAGAAAAATAATATGTGGTAAAGTTTGTGCCCAGAAAATCTGTGCTTCGTCAGAATTATTAATATAAAATGTAAAACAATACGGTTTATATGAACTATGGAATACCAATTGAGAAGAAGAGACTGTTCATTTACCCGTGAAAAGGGAGAGGTTAGTAATCAGGTTGTATTCTAAGTTTACCAACAGCCCGGGTTTTTAATCGCTACCACCGCGTTTATTTAAGCAGGTGTTTGGGCGAAAATAAAAAGTCGGAGTCACTCGAAGTCGACCAGAGAGAGAGAGAGAGAGAGAGGTAGTGAGAGTGAAAGCATCCACTTGCTGCTGTAATAAGGGAGGAAGTGAATTCAAGTTATCTGCAATATTGGCGTGATACTGCCAGTGAACCCCCCTTATATCCTGATTGTGAAATAATTACGGCCTTTACTAAGAACAAAAAGGGTGAACCCGAAAACTATTTCTCTCCTTTCAGAATTCTTTGCAATATTTGTTTTTTTCTGGACTTTATTTCATATACACTACTTTCTTGTAAAAGAAGCATTATTCGTTTTGCACCAATTTCTTCCTTATATACATATACATAAATTCTTCTTTGGACTCGAATCGACTTGTTCATATTTGATATTTCTGCTTGGCCCGATTCTCGCCCCAACGAACATGCAGGTAGACCAGCTGAATCTTCCGGGATCTACGATTTGTTAATTGCTCTACAGGATCCAAAAAATCACAATGTGGCTGGGAAGTGGAATCAAATCGACATTGTGAACCGGAGACTTTGATTGAACCTGTAATACTGGACCAGAACAGGACCAACGGCCGGTCTTGTAGAGTACATCGATTCAGCGGGGTCAGGATAGGTGTTACATACAAAATAATTATTTATTCATATTTCTATTATCATCTTATCTAATGACCTGTCTAACCGACAAAATGGCGTTCTAACATTTCAAATCAGAATTGTCAACTGAATTCGAATTTGGCCAGAAGAGAAAGAGAAGGAGGAGGGTGACCTCAACGGGGTTTAATGGCTAACAAGCTTGTCTCGCTAGAATATCTACAACTGAATAGTGAGTTCGATTCTCAGTGGGTGTCCCATATTTTCGACCTTGTGCCACATCTAAGCTATGCTTAGAAAATGGCCATAGGAGAAGGGAGGACTGACAAAGGAACAGTGGAAATGTGATGGAAGAAGTAAGAAGGATTTACACCAATTTAAGAATAAATCAAAATCGTATTTATTTCAATTAACCGTGTTCCTTCGAAAGTTTACTTGTAAAAACAATCTTAATTGGCAATAATATTACTGACAGATGTTTATTAAAACGATTACTTAAAATAATTACTTCATTACTTATATAGATGTAAAAACAATCTTCTGTGGCAATAATATTAGTGACCGATTATCGACCTTGTAGATTACATCGATCCAGCAGGGTCAGAATAGGTGTTACATACAAAATAATTATTCATATTTCTATTATCATGTTATCTACTGACCTGTCTAATCGACAAAACGGCGTTTTAACATTTCAACTGATATTACTTAGAACGATTATTTCATTACTTATATAAATGTAAACCAGTCTTAGTTGGCAATAATATTAGTGACCGATGACTATAAAATAGGGTTACTTAGAATGATTACTTCATTACTTATATAAATGTAAAAACAGTCTTAGGCAACAATAATGTTAGTTACTGAATATTATAAAAATGTTACTTAGAACGATTACTTAATTACTTATATAAATGTAAAAACCGTTGGTAATAATATTAGTGACAGATGGCAGTAAAAAGATATTGTTGATTACTTATGGCTAATTTGTTTAAATAATGCACCATTATTTGCGTCACCTGACAATAATTGGAAATGTTCTATGGTGTTGTAGTCAACTCCTGCCTGTCTCTTTGTTTACTATACACTTTATATCTCTTCTACTTAACATATGCAAATAGGTAAAATCATATTTAACAATCCATTACAGTCAGTAAAATATGCGCCAAAAAAGTAACTAAGTAATCGTTTTAAGTTCTCTGAATATCGGTAACAATAATAATTAGTAATTAAATAAACTACAATCTTTTACAGCAACAGAGTTACTAGTGTGTATTTTACCAACAAATGAATTATAATTGATATCCGGTTGTAATCTATTACTCTGGTTGTAATTGACCAATTATGGTAAATTCCAAGTGGTTCTGGGATGAATATAATAGGGTTGCTGGTATGGATTTTACAAGTAAATGAATCTATATCTGGTACCAGTTAGAATGGGAATGAACTTGTGAATTTGATTTGAAAATCTCAGCTAAGAATCTCGGATTTTACTAACATATAAAACCTTTCCCAGGGCTTCAATCTGCACAAATCAACTATGCACACAGAATATTTGTTTGGGGGAGTGGCAGACTGATTAAGCCGGTTTGACAATCTACCTAGGAGAGAGAAACGCAAACCTATAATCTCTGGTCCTTAAGGCCAAGATTCCACAAAGCACAGCACGTAAATCCCAGGTTGGAAGAATAGAATTGGTAATGAAGCACGTCGTTTTTCAACTTATCTCCTGCCTTATGTGGGACGGATCGTAACAATCATAGAATATCCTCCTAAATCTTGGTTCCCGAGTCAAGCCATCATTTATTTTGAGATAGAATCTTGCATAACATCGCATAGACATTTTGCTATTTTCTTGATGGCTGCCTATTTACTACTGTCTTTAATGGTCGGTGTTCAACTCAGGTTAAAAGCAAATTTTAATGATAAACAGGATCAGCAAAATATTTCTACTCTCAATTTTCCTCATATGTAGGGTCCTCCATTAGGTCACGTAAAAAAGCAGCATATAACGATTAAAAAAGGCTCAAATCAACAAAAACAAAGTTTTGTCTCAATATGTTGTAATTAATTGAAAGCTAAAGCATTAAATTTATTACTTACAGTAAGTAACATATTCTGGTGTCTTTCAGATAGAAATTATATAGATTGGAATGTCAAATATATGCTCGATTTTTGCTTAATTTTCTTAAAAGCGGTAATTTTCTTAAATTTTAAGAAATTTGTAAACAAACAAAATTTTGATTTTAAACTTCTTCCTAAAATAAATTTGTATATTTTTAACACGTTATTTGAGTAAAATTAGAAAATTTAAAGTTAAATTAATCTAAGAAGCAAACAGTACTTAGAGCATAAAAATTTGTATCCAAACATTTCTTAACGATGTGTCTGAATTCATCGAAGAAATCGATTGTGACGAGGTGATGACAGATTACTATGGATGATCAAAATTGACAATTTTTGCAAAGTAAGTGAACGCGGTTTTTCGTTTTTAACTAGTACTTTTTAAATATTAACATTTTTATTCAGAAATTATGTAATATCTATTTTTTATTTCATACTTTCTTAATTAGATAATAGTTCAAAATTTTTTATTAATTAGATAATTGTTTAAATTTTTTAAGGATTATGTTATGTATACATTTCCATACGTAGAAATTATGAACGTTTTTCAATAAAAAAAAATTTTTAAATTATTATTTTGGGTCAAACGACTGTTATGTGCTTTTCAAATTTCGATTCGTAAATTTACTTTTTCATTAACGTTATCATTGCATTACGTGCTTTAAAGCAATAAAGAATTTTAAACGATTTTTGAAGTATTAAGAAGTTAATGAAAAAAATTTAAAAATGGGAAAGAAATTTGTAAAAAATACATTATTCATCGAAAAAAAATTATTTCTTCACAAAATAATGTCCTTAGTATAACGTATTTACAAAAACAGGTGAAAGCTTTTCTAATTAATTAATGTCATACTTTTTTACATTTTTTTTTATAATTCAAAGTAGATTTTCTATGAAACCGGGTACTGTTTTATAAAAAAAAAAAACTGATTTACATTCTACAAAGATCCTGTTTATAACTAATAAAACAAATCACGCGCGTGAAGATTTAATTTCTCGAAATTTATGAAAATATGTAAGTGGGTGGAAACATGTTTAAAAAAAAATCTCTTTTTAACAATATTTCCTGAAAAAAATTCCAAAAATAATTGCATTCATTTCTGAATAAGTTCTGAAAGTTTCATTAAAATTCGACAATTATTTGATTTTTGCAAGAATTTCCTAATTAACGTGTGTTTTCCTCGGAAAAAGCGCAAAATAAAACAAACCTTTTTTTTTACTCTTCTCGCGCTGTCGTAAAAAAAACCAAAATTTTTAACCAAAATTTTCTACGTGCCACAAAGGAGTAAGAAATTTCAAAAAATATTTTAAAAATACTTTGGTCCTTCCTCTTTATAACAACATAAACATATTGAGACAAAATTTTGTTTACGTTGATTTATGGACCTTTATTCATCGTGATATGCTGCTTTTTTTAAGTGACCTAATGGAGGACCCTACTCATATGTTCTTGCCTTAGCCTAAGCAAAATAAGTTTCATATATTTATAAACGTTGATGAATAAGTACGATTTTTGTTATAAACAACATAGGATTTCGACTAAAACAAAGAGAGATTTCTCTTTCCCCACGAATTAGTACTCAATTTTTTTTTTATGATTGCGTCTAATAAATAGAATAGGAAGATATTTCAATGTAAGGAAACGAGTAAAATATGTCGAATTGTTGAATACAGGATAAAATAACGTATTTAGTCACTTCTGGGTTTCGAGAGAAATAAAATAAAAAAATAAAATATATTAACAAAAATAGAAAGAATCCAAATTAAAATAAAGTATATTTGCGCTTTCCTTTAAAACCCTTCTCAATCTCTCTCACTCTTTCTTTCTCTCTCTCTCTCTCTTTCTCTCTCTCTCTTTCTCTTTCACTTTCTTTCTCTCTCTCTTTTTCTCTTTCTCTTCCCCTCTCTCTCTCTCTTTCTCTCTCTTTCTCTTTCTTTCTCTCTCTCTTTCTCTCTCTCTCTTTATCTCTTTCTCTCTCTCTCTCTCTTTCTCTCTCTCTTTCTCTTTCTCTTACTCTCTCTCACTTTCTCTCTCTCTTTCTTTTTCTCTCTCTCTTTCTCTTTATCTGTTTCTCTTACTCTCTCTCTCTTACTGTCTCTCTTTCTCTCTCTTTCTCTCTCTCTCTTTCTCTTTATCTCTTTCTCTCTCTTTTTATCTCTCTCGCTCTCTTTTCATCTCTCTCGCTCTCTTTCTCTCTCTTTTTATCTCTCTCGCTCTCTTTTCATCTCTCTCGCTCTCTTTCTCTCTCTTTCTCTTTCACTTTCTCTCTCTCTCTTTATATCTCTCTTTCTCTTTCTCTCTCCCTCTCTTTCTCTCTCTCTTTCTCTCTCTCTTCTCTCTCTCTTTCTCTCTTTCTCTCTCTCTTTCTCTCTTTCTCTCTCTCTCTGCCCCCTCTCTTTCTTTAAACTTATCTTTCTGTACTTCTCTCTCAACTAATAAGAAGGTAACCCTCAAATAAAAAGAGGAAGAAAAAGAAGAAAAGACTGAACCCGGCCGAAAAACGCCAAAACTTTGCGGGACCAGAGGCTACTTATTTGTGACTATAAATATACCAAAATAAGACTGGCTCTACGCATAACTTCTGTAATAATAAAAATGAAAAAGAAAGGAAGGCCGAAAAATAAAATAATTTTAGCCAATCAAAAAATTAACACAAAGATTTTTTATGTTAACCTAAACCAAGGTTGAGTCAGAGACTCGGTACCTGGTTAAAAGGATATCAGCTGACAGCTGTGAGCCAGACGGAAGTGTGACGGCAAGAGACGGAACAAAAGACGCTTCCGCTAGAGAAACCAGCCACGCCTGAAGCGCGATTTAGTTAAGAGGTCATTTGCTAATTATATTTTCTAACTTTCTTAGGGATGAGAAAAACACAGTAGATTAACACTGACCTATTTCTAATATAAATACTAGCACGTCTGACACGGAATGGGATCAGACAAATATTGGCAGAATGAAGTCTTAGCAATGGGCTCACCATTATCACCAGGCAATGGCTAACATGCATATGGAATACTTCGAAGAATGGGCATTAGAATCCACACCCCTAAAGCCAATTCTATGGCTGAGATACATAGATGACACCTGTAAACTGGCCACACCAGGTAGAAGTCCAGCTACTACCGGATAATGTGAACTCAATAAGATCATCGACATAGTTCATAATGGAAAGAGAATACAGCAACTTGTATTCCTGGAGCATGGGTTCAAGACCTCCGTATACCGCAGGCATTCACCGGACAATACCTCAACTTCAACTTCCACCATTCATGCAGTATAAAGAAAGGGATCGTCCACTGCTTACAACATCAAGTCACAAGTGGCGACCCAAAGACACACGAACAAGAGATGATCAGTATAAGCAGTACCCTATGAAGCAACAACTATCATGGGTACATGGCATCAGCTCCGACAAACTGGGATAGAAGGGTACAAGAAGATAACAATACTCAGAAAAGAGCCTTGCTCTGCCTACCCTATGTGAAGGGATTATCGGAGAAAATAAAAAAGATGCATGCTCCATATAACATCAAGATGACCCTCAAAAGTGATTAAACACTTCGCAGACACCTCTTCCGAATAAGACCTTCCCCCCACCCTGCCACAGAGGAGAACATGATTAAGAACTGTGTGTACGCCATCCTATGCAGTTGTGGTAAGAAATATAAAGTAGTAACAAGTATAAAGATAAGACTACAGGAACACCGTAAGGCCGTAACACGAGAGGAAATGAAAAAAATCAGGCATAGCTGAACATATATGGACAGAAAGGGGAAATCACAGCCTCCTCTGGGATTAATAGACAGAAAACATCACTGGAAAATACGAAAACTTAAGGAATCGGCGCATATGCTAAGCCACAAAAATCTCCTAAGTCGACTAAGCATAAATATGAATACAACATGGGAACCAATAAAACAGACAGCAAAGAGAGAAACAACAATAACAGCAAATTGTAATATGAGTTCTAGTAAAAAAATGTTACTGAGGCATTAGGTTTATAAGTCCCAAAACTTCATACACTGATGTCGTCAAGGACACGTGGTCCAGTGGATAAAAGCGTTGGTTGGATCCAGTAATTTGACCCAAAGACTTGTGAACAAAAAGCAGAGGGGAACAAAAACTTGGAGAGTTGAGTTAAAGGGAGATAACTGATAGTGAGACACCCGGAAAAGTCATGGCACGTGGAACAAGAACGATCTACCCCAGTAGAAGGGTTCAGTTCGAAATTCCAATCACCTGAAGACGGCTGGAGCGTACAACAGGTGAAACGTTGTGAATATGGCAACGAAGATGAGGAAAACAGTTCGATCAATGTAAATAGTGTAAATAATTACAATATCTCATCTCAGAAATATAGACAGATCCGGAAGAAGTCCGGAGCCGAAAGGTCGTACAACAGTCTAAATAATGTAAATAGCGTAAATAATTAAAATACCTTATCTCAGAAAGATAGACAGATACCCTTGAGTCAGTTCGTTTTATTCTAGAGTGTCTGGTAAGTAAAAACCAAGGATATTTGACACTCTAACTGTCCACAAACTCTTTGTTTAATGTTACCTTGTTTTAGTTACTTAAGCTACATTCATGTCAGTAATGGAGTTCCTTCTGGTTTAGTCAAATTTGGGTACGGCTGCTTACTTTTTTTAAAATCGTGTAAAATCTCCAATCTTCTAAAACAGTTTTCATCGAGACAGAATAATCAAACTGTTGTCCAAATAAATTAAGTTTCTCTTTAAAGTTACAAGTTTATTTTTCACCAGAATTACGTAGTGCCACATATATTTCTACAAACTTTCTGTCTACCGTTTTCGTTATTGATTCGTTTTCAACAGCTTATTAAGCCGTTGCAAATTTCTCCCGTTTTTGTTCCATCCATGATAATATTTTCCGGTTTGCTTTTGATCCAAATGTACACAACAACTTCAGATGCCAAATATTGACCTTTCAAAGTCGCTTTCAATTTCAGAACTAAGAAGATGTTTGATGATTAGCCTGTTCTGCTAATGCGTTAAGTGCTTGCAATGTTTCATTCTTTTCATACATCTACTAACGCCGAATGACGTCCAGCGTTCTAATGCACACGTTTTTATTGTTGCTTCAAACGTAACACGGACGTAGTAATCGGCATTAAGGTACTCAGTGCAGTCACACAGCGAAATGACCGCAAACACATTTGAACATTTTACTTCCGAATATGCATCCAAACATGTTTCTGCCTCCACTAATAGAGACGCCACATGGTAAGAGGTTTTAATTATCAATCAACCCCTATAATTAATATTATTGTCTTTGATTTGATTCCAATAAAATCTATCTGGGATCTTTTCTGTTAATTCACCCAAAAATAAAAAGAATTTATATTTACTAAAATTCACACGAAAATTCAGAAATGTCTTTTAAAATTTGTTCAAAAATACATTCTTTGTTATTTTTTGCCTTACGTCTCCAAAGGAACTCACACAAATAAAAGTCTATCATGCTGTGATGAATCCCAAACCTGGACTTATTCTTTATTTTTGGAAATGGAAAGTACCTGGCCTTCCGCCAGGTACTTTCCATTGTTTGCGTGTGAGCTGATATTCCTAGGTCAACGAAATTCATTCTGTGATTTACAGTCAGATGAATATAATTGGGATCATCCTTCAAAGATGTCTAACAAACCGACATAATCGTAGTCCCAGGTAAAATACAACTTCGGATTGTGTCCAATAATGTGAGAGGTGTTATCTGCTGACTTCATGGCAAGCTAAATGAATTTTGATTTAAAATTTATAATTTGAAAAGAGTGTCAATTAATAGTTGAATTAATATTTACATTAAGTAACTTTACATTATTTGAGGTGAATTAACAAAAAAGATTCTCGATCTGTGGCACTTTCAAATAGATAATTAATTTCTAACATTAATCTTTTTACACTTATTCTGACTTCTCTCTTGATCGTGTCTACTTTTCAAGTCCTTTAATAGCCGAATCATCTTCAATACACAATAAGGGACCTTCTCTCCATTTCACTTCACATAAAATATCGACATCGTGTTTGCTTTTTTTAAAGAATTATGAATGATTTCTAATTTCTCGTCCAGAGGAATTTTTATTTTTATTCCTAAACTCGATGATTTTGAATATTTTGTGCACCAGTTGCTTGGTATTTGATTTAACTTGGCAACCTATAAAAAGGGAAATTTACTGCGCATGCGTAAATAGTGAAGTGGCAGTGATTGTGCTATGGATCCCATTGTATTCGCAATGACCTAGCAAGAAAAGACTACGTTTTATGCAGATTGAATTGTGAAAAATAATTTTTTTCCAGTTCTATCAGCATTCACCATTCATACCCAACTCAAATTTGGCAACCAGAAATTTCTAGCTTTTCTTCAAGTCAAAACCACCGTTGAAAAGCTATGGAGAAGGTTTTAAAAGAAAAGAAAGATGGCGACGAAACAGCTGACGGCAATTCCTCCCCCCAAAATGGTGGAATATCGTCATTGCCCTGTGTTAGCTATTTTTTATTAATATTAAATTACTGGATACTTTCTAGATACACTTTGCTTTAATTTCTTATGAACATTTTGCTTCATAGAATCTTAGAATATGCAATCCCATAAAAATTATACTTTCCTGTATGAGACGTAAAGGGAGAAGTTCCGTTGGAGTTAAGAATTGGAGAGCCGAGTTCGAATTTCAGTCGAATCCATTACATTCACTTACATGTTAATATCCTTGGGAAAGTTATGAGTCCTCTTCTTTTCCCTCCAGCTATGGGTAAATAGCAGGACAGACCGGGTTCAATAGCTGGAAGAAATGGCAATCTACTGCGGGAAAAAATCTGCCTCGTCAGTCACGTATCGAAAGATACATGATCGCCTACGCGTGTATCACGCATGGCACATAACTGACTGATATGATATCCCATATTGTAATGCAGTTAATTAACCAACAACAAACTGAACACCAGATAAAAATAACCACAAGAAAATAGGAAAATGAATATATATATATATATATATATATATATAAAGAGTGTTTCATTAAGACGGATCAAAATCAGCAGTAAATAAATATTGTTGAAAATTTATTTATTTTTCTATTGGATCATATTATTTCAGTCATGGCAATTATGTGTGAACAATAATATCGCCCAAATGTCCGCCAAGGCTTCGGCGGTCAAACTTTTTGCTGACGTCTCTGCATAATTGCTCCTCGATCTCACCAATATGCCTTATTATCTCATCCTTCAGCTGTTGAATTGTTATTGGCTTGTTGGCATAGACCTTACTTTTGAGATGACCCCACAGGAAGAAATTTAATGGCATCAAGTCGCACGATCGTTGTGGTCAATTGACATCGAGAGATGATGCGATCTGGGAATTCAATAAAGCCATTGTTGCATTGGCTGTGTGCTATAAGGCACTGTCCTGTTGGAACCACAAATCTTCGACATCCAGAGCATTCAATTCAAATTAAAATTGCCAAAGACATTAGTTGTAAAATCTGAAAGAAGAATAAAAAAATATTAGACGCTTAAATTTAATTCACATTTAAAATCGGTCCAAGTTATTGGACCATCTTTTATATATATATATATATATATATATATATATACCTATGTTCGTAGTGCTACGTTTCGTTACCTATACTCTACATTTTGTATTTACATCCCAATAATATATTAAGTTTATACAAGGTAACCAAAACGTTCTGTCCGTTTTTAAAGGAAAAAAAGAAAACACTTCACAGTATGTGTAACTTATATTTAGTCTTCGAAGTAATCGCCATCGGCATCCAGCACCTTCTGTCAACGTGTCTCCAGCTGTTCAATGCCCTTGCGGTAGAACTCGGGGGAGGGGGGTTGACGCAAAGAAGTCCGTGAGGGCTTTGCGCAAGTCTGCTTCATTGGTGAAAGATTTCCAACGAAGATGATTATCCAGGGAGTGGAAGAGGTGGTAATCGGATGGCGCAAGGTCAGGTGAATAAGGTGGATGGCACAAAGTCTCCCACCCAAGTTGCTGTATGGTATCCCTGACCACTCGCGCGCGACATGCGGCCTGGCGTTGTCATGGAGGAAAAGCACACCTTTGCGATTCACCAGTGCTGGCTCCTTCTGGCGCAATGCCTGTTGTACACGTTTCAATTGCTGCGAGTATAGGGTCTCCAGTGACCGTTTGGCCCGTTGTTGGTAGCAGTTCATAATGAACCACTTGACGACCTGTCCACCAGACACAAAAGCATAATCTTGCGTGGGTGCATAGGCGGTCTTGCGGTGTGAGGGACAGCATCCTGAGGAGACAACCAATGTCTGGAACGCTTGGGAGTTTCGCACAGAACCCACTTTTCATCACTGGTAAGCACTCGATTGAATAAGGATGCGGTACGGTAGCGAGAAAGCAGCGATACGCAGGCTGCCACTCGTTGTCCCTTGTGGACCTCCAACAGCGTTTGCGGAACCAACTTGCTCAGTTTGTACGTCTTACCTAGGCGGTGCAGGTGAAGTCTAACTGTTTCATCGGAAACGTTGAACTGTCTTTCAAGTTCACCACGCTGTCCTCTTCAATGGCCGCCTTCAGGACTCCGTCATTCAAGACCTGTGGTCGTCCACTGCGAGGCTCATCATGGAGAGACAAATCTTCCGACTTGAATTTTCGAAACCAACGCCTTGCAGTACGTTCACCCACAACATATGCGGCGACTTGATGCAGCTGCTGATAAGCCCACTTTGAAGTCGTAAAGCAAACAGCTGTCCGGCTTATAACTGATGGCCGGTCACGGTGCGCGTGTTTATAACGTCTGATGTTCCTACTTCCGGCTGTCCGAATTTGAAAACAATTGCTACACGCATTTCGTATATATTTCAACTTCATTCAATGACTAATCAAAAAACGGTCAGAACTTTTTTGGTTACCTTAGATTAAATTTGAGCTTTTAAAGTTTAATTTAGCGTTCCGTCCATAAGACCCAATATTTAAAAAAAAAAAACAACCGTAAAGTCCATGCCTGATGAGTTGTTAAAACCACAAAACTTTAATTCGCACTACGAACTTAAGTATATGTATATTTATTAATATATACTTCTTAGCTCTGACTAAACATATTAAGCACTGTTTGTTTACACCTTATATTAAATTAAATAAATATTTTAATCGTGTATGCACGCTAACGTACGTATAATATCTAATTATTTGGTTGATATCACATTTATGCCTATATATATATATATATATATATATATATATATATATATATATATATATAATGGAAATAAATATATATATTTATATTTGATTTGTAACCTGTAGTCGATATTAATTTTGTCAAATTTTCTCAATTACAAAGCGGCCCTTTAAGTAAACGCAATTTTACTTTCCTTCGTTCCATCTCTCTCCCCACCTCCTCCTTTCCCTCCCTCCTTCTTATTCTAGCATTAAATTGTCTATGGTGTATATATGTCACCACGAAATGTATCTTTATGCATTAGACATCCGTCGACATTCATTCTCTTCTCTTATTTAAAACCCTTCCCCCCACATCTCCTAAAATTCTCTCTGTTACGGTTCAATCTCCTTCCTCCTCATATTTCCACTTTCTCTAAATTCTGTTTCCACTTCCGAGTGGTTTTTTTCTGTTTTCATTTTTCATAAATATATATATATATATATATATATATATATATATATATATATATATATGTGTGTGTGTGTGTGTATATATATATATATATATACATATGTATATATGTTATTGTGAAACACACCTATTCTATAGTTAACGGACTCTCCCGCCTATAATAAGTAGAAGTAGTAAGAGTAAGGAGTCAGCTCAGTGGTACGGTCAGTCAGTCCGAAGTCGGGCGACCGGCTGATCGGTTGAACTCTCTGCCTTCGGGCGGGGAGGAACCCCAACGAGGCTACGCACAAGGGCGGATTCTCTTTCGGGGAGGTAAACCTGCCCTGAGCCCGTTTATACGGGTTCAATGGGCATATTTTTGGGTCGAGCTCACGGGCTCGGAAATCCCACGTTAAAAGGCCTTGTGCCACATGACGCCCCAGTGGGGGGGGTGACTGAATATCGTCAGTGGTACGGTCAGTCAGTCGATGTCGGGCGACCGTTAGTCGGATATTAAAGTATCAGCCACCACAACTAGATTTCTCTGCGTCATTACCTATTATATCAAGTTCCTAACGTTTTGTACGTCGAACCTATTTTAGGACCGACTTGGTACAAATACACGACTCCACTGTGAAACCACTCCACAACAATATACATATATATACACATATATATATACATATATATATATACATTTATATATATTTTTACATATATATATGTACATATATATATATATATATATATATATACATATATATATACATATATATATATATATACAAATATATATACACATATATATATATACATATATATATATATACATATATATATACATATATTTATACATATATATATATGTGTGTGTGTGTGTGTGTGTGTGTGTGTGTGTGTGTGTGTGTGTTATGTTTTACGATGTAGATATCATTCCAAATTAAAAATTTGTACGGTGTAGATACACCGAAAAAACTTCATAATTACTGTAAAGTGGTAAATAAAAAGAATAAAAAATGGACTGGCCGGCTATTGTAGCCTCACTTTTCAAAAATCTATCGAGGATTTAAAGTGAGTGCGCACAGTTAAAAATAGTGTGGAGAGTAAAAGAGAAGATGTTTTATAACACTCAATTTGAGGAATCGAATTCTTTCAATGGCTGTAGACGCGGTCAATACAATAATAGACGCACTCGTGGTCGGTGAGGGTCAAAGACTATACCGTGACAGAAAATGGAGAGAAATCCTATCGATCGATTTGAGAAGCCATTTGGGTGTGGGAGAATTAACCCTTTGGATAACAAATGCCTAGACAGAGAATTTAAGGAACAAAACCCACTCCAACAAGAACAGGTACCTACTGCCATATTGTATATACATCGACTGGAGTGGTTCTCTGTAACTTAGTTGGTTAGTGCATGCCGAGTTTAACGGTTGTTCACTCTGACTAAGGGTGGGGACGCAGGTTCGAATCATGCTCGAGAGCGTAATTTCTTCTTTAAGATTTCGCAAACATTCAGGCCGGTAGATGAAAATAAATAAATATACAGTTTTTATAAATAATCGGAGAATCTACTAAAACTAACTTTTAAAATCTTATTACAGGGTGCGATGGATAAATTGCCGTCTAAATGAAAAAAAAAATGAAAATAACACTGACATTTTATTTTAACGGATATATTTACCAAAATTACACAAAAATATCTTGAAATACTAAATTTATTCAATAAAATCGTCATTGGCTTCAACCACAGCTGCCAGATGACTTCGGAATCTCCTGCAACCCTTCTGGATGTTTTCCTTAAGTTGGTGAATGCTTCCATAATCCTTGCCTTCAGTTCATTTTTGGTATTACAAGGAGTTTTGTTAGTCTGTCGCTCAACTGTGCGCCACACATAATAATCAGGGGGTGCAGTCTGTAGAGTTAGGTAGCCAGATGTAAGGGTTGATGTGGTTGCAGATATTGTCTAACTGCTATGACTAGGTTCTCCTGTTTGTGTGGTATGGTGCAAAGCTCTCTTGCCAGACATAGTGTCTTCTAGCAGCCACCCTCTTGACCCATAGCAGTATTACCTTCCCAAGGCACTTGACGTAGGCCTCCGTATTGAATCTGAGGCCCTCGCCAACAAATTCGGGAGAGTCTTTTCTTATCAGAACGAGCAGAGTGAGTTTTGCGAGCTGCCGTATCTTCGTAATCGCCATTAGACTCATCCAACTCATTTCGAATCCTCTGTGCTGTTCTCGGATTGACACCCAAACACTCTGAAATGTTCGTATTGAAACTTTCGGCACGAATGCCAAGCAGAATAGCATGTCATTTCCAAATTTCTGGCGGAGGGAATTGCGTCATGGTACACTTTTTCTCACAGACAATGCCCAACCGACCCTACTATACTGTACAATCGAGAAAATAAAAACAAACAACGCGCATGCGCGAAATTAAAAATCGAAAAATTAAAAATCGAAAAATAGCGGCAATTTACCTATCGCACTCTGTATATCAATCTGTTAAGTACCATCACGTGATACACGCTTAGGTAATTATGTAACTTCCGTTATATGACTTCCGTTATATGATTGCCATTTCTTTCTGCGACAGGCTGGTTGCCAACAAAGGCTAAAGAACCCAGTTAACAGGGGTAAGATGTGAAATGGATTCAAGGGTATTTCTGCGTAAGGAAAGCTAAGGAACTCGAATGGAATTCGAACTCGGCTCTTCGAGTTCTCACTCATTACACCACAACGCACACCCTGTCTATTTATATCGTTTTAAAAACAGTAAATACGAAAACGCTACTGTCAGCGTATTTTTTGGAAGATTAAAAGAGAAGTAGGCAAGTTCATTAAAATTATCTAAAGAATTTATAAAAAAAAATGTAATGCATGTGAAAACGCTAGTGATAGATGTAACCTTTGTTTGGAAGGAAAATTTGCGATACTAAGTTTGAGCAACGATAAAATAGATATTTAAAAAAAAAAAAACGAGTTAATTAGCAGATGTAGATATAAAACGCCTATTATGTTACTTACCCTCGGACTAACGTATTGGTGTACTGGTGATTTTTTTTTTCCCCACTGAACCCGACTCTGCAGTAAAACAGTAGTTTAGCCAACCCACAGGTGTTTTTCTTTGCCTATTTTCTTTTTCCCATGTACGGGTGTGGTTATTCACAGGTTTTTTAATTAAATTATTTCTAAAAATTTACTTTCTTCCTCCGTGATGCTTTTGAGTGATCATGAGTTATATAAAGCCTGCCCAGCCCCTTCTTTCAAATCATCTGAAGATGGCGTGTGCGTAAAACTCGAGTTACGATTACAGACATCCTTTCATAGGATTTAAAGTTGCAAGCGTTTTTTGCTCGGTCTAGCAATCTAGGCTTCGAGCACTTTATTGAGTAGGTAAATTGGCTTTTAGGCCTTTTTTTTCTTTTTTCAAGTATTGTCGCCTTTATTCGAGATTGTATCTGGATAAGAATTTAGGTTTTAGCAAGTTATCCGTTGCTTCCATCAACCTTTTTTTTGTTTTTCTTTGATATATATATATATATATATATATATATATATATATATATATAAAGAAAAGTAAGATATATAATCCGGTGTTCTTATTGATATTTTTTATTTTTACAAAACAGTGCTCAATTTAAATTTACAGAGCATAAATATTATAAATTAACTGATTGAAAATATGTTTTTTTCGCTACACAGTAATAACCATATTTCTGGCACTTAAAAGAATCAAATAAAACACCTACAGTAAAATGGAAATTAATAAGAAAAGCTAGAATATGTAGGTCATTAAATGACCCATATCCTTTGTGCATACATGAGAAACTATATATTACTAAGTTTATTAAAAATAAAAATTTACTGAATCAGAAAAATGAAATCGCTATTTTTTTGCCGTCATTGTCAAAAATTTTCCTTAAATAATATTTAAAAATAAAATTAAAAAATGGGAGCTGGTAATATACATGCTTATATTTGGTAAAAATAATAATAATAATTTTAAATAATGTAACTAATTCTATTACATTTACTTGTTTTTAAAAATAAATATAGTCTATTAGCAATTAAAAGTATAAATATTTTAAAATTGTAGTTAAATAAAACGTAAAAAAAAAGAATCTTTAAGTATACAAGTAAGAAAAAATGCCAAAAAACTTTTTGCCGTTAATAAAAAAAACCCAGACGACATGCATTTAACGGATGTCAGAATTCATTGAAAAATACACCCCTACCCTCCCTAAACTTAACCTCTTTTTCGAACGTAACTCATAATTGATACAACAATAGTTAATAAAAATGAACCCACTACCACCCCTGTCTGAATGATCTGGATTTCTCTGTATCCTTGGAAACAGTAAATTATGAATTTATATGTGCGTGCGTTTAAAACTCAGTAAATTTAAAAATAAGTTATTCCACTATCCGCTTCAAGATGAAACGGAATTAATGCTTTTAACTTAATTATATAATTAAATTTAAAGTTTTTAGCTTCCATTTTTGAAACATGGTTATTACTGTGTAACGAAAAAAAACATATTTTCAATCAGTTAATTTTATATATATATATATATATATATATATATATATATATATATATATATATATGGATTTTGTGAGCTCGTTTTTAGCGTTAAGGATGAAATGGTGTGGGTAGTGGAGAAGTTTGAATGTTTTCTCAATATATTCCTCTTCTTCATTTAGGTATTTAGGGTTACATATTCCTAAGGACACTGAGGTAAAATCCTATGATTGGTCCAGATCTTATTCTCTGGTTATGGTGGGGATAGAAATTAATTAAGTTGTTTTATATTTTCAAAATATGCACATGAGAAATGCTTAATATTAAATCTATCCAAAACATGATTATTACAATATCTTGTTGCGTCTCACCGACCCACACAGAGGTGATGACGACAATAGACATTCCCCCACACACATACACATATACGAAAATATAATAATCCAAGCAAATAAAAATTATTGCAACATTTCGCTACATTTTCACCAACATAAACGTGGGTGACATCTATAGACATTCCTCACACACACACACACACACACACACACACACACACACACACACACACACACACACACATACACGTACGTGAATTAACAGATTACCGTCCAATATACACCTAGACACACAAGCGTTTCTCTACATACACTCTTACACGGTCACACATTTTATATATTATATTTTTTATATTATCCATTGCGTTTATACACTTGAAACGTATCTAACAATAAGGACTAACCAAAAATCTTAACATACCAGCACACAGTTTGCTTTCTTCATATCTATTCTCGATCTCTGATGAAGCTTTAATAAAAGTGAAACATGTTAGATTGGGATACGTTTCCTACTTGTTCTTTATTTTATTTTATATATATATATATATATATATATATATATATATATATATATATATATATATATATATATATTAAATATTGTACAGTGTTTATATGTATTTACATATAGCTGTACAGTATTTATATGTATTTACATACAATCGCTGGCTCGTATACCTACCTATATTTACCCATTTGGTTATATATATATATATATATATATATATATAGAAGCAGTTAAGCTTCAAGATAGGACATCTAACGTAGACCTGTTTAACAGGTGTAATATTGGAGGAATCGAGACTTTTATCATATAGTCTCAGTTACGGTGGACTGGTCATGTCTTGAGAAAGTCTAATGACAGGATACCCAAGATCCTGATGTACAGCCAGTTAGATCAGGGCTACAGGAATGTAGGACACCCATGGCTAAGATACAAAGACAAGCTGAAAAGCAATTTGTCAGCAGTTAATATACCACATAACACCCTTGAGCGCTTAGCTTTGGAGCGGGTAGAATGGAGATCAACGTGTTTTAGTGGACTCAGCAATTTTCAATCTGCTTGCCTGAATCATCTTCAAGAAGCGAGAGCAAGATCTAAAAGGTCAGCTAATCTAACAGTGATCTCATCTCACAGTCCTCACCCTTGCTCCATATGTGGCCTTCTTTGTAAATCACTAGTGGGTCTTAAATGCCACTTAAGATTATCGCACAAACTTTCATAACTGAATCAATAAGCTGTCAGATCCTCATACGTCGAAACCGACGGGAGAGTTCATTATTATTATTATTTATATATATATATATATATATATATATATATATATATATCAAAGAAAAAAACAAAATTCAGGCCTATGAGTCTGAAAAAGAATAATCTTTCACACAATCGCAAAACCAGATGTGAAATTATGTGCTTCTCCATTCGTCAACACTTTTAAACCACAGTCTTCTTTACTAGTCCAAGTGTGAATGACGTGTTATGTCTGTTCCGGGACCAAGCTGGATGCTTAATATGAATCATGTTTTGTCTCGCTATTGTAGATTTTGTTCTTGTGAAATAGCTTTTTTCTGGTGAGGCCGCTTCATCGACCAAATTTAAAGTAAAAATTTTCCAAATCGTCTTATATATCTACCATATATACAACGCGTTCAGTGGAGGAGAGGCGTATTCAACAAAAAATCGAAAATTGCTTTTTTCAGTGCAAATTTTTAATTATATCATATCCAATTATTTTACAAAAATTAGAGCCGATTACACAATATTTCAAGTTCAGTTTAGGTTTATATTTCATAACCATGCAATGAGATGAGGTAAACCGTAGATTTGTCTGTAGAATATTATTACATTATTGTAATATTGTAATACTGTATTGTAATTATAGTGAAATCATTAAGGTTTTTTTTGGGTTTTTTGCCAAAGGCATTTTATTTTTGATCGTATATTAATTTAAAATATTCCTTTTTACAGGCTTTTTTTTTTAAATGAAATAAGATCATTGTAAATTTCAGAATTTCGCTATTGCCTATCAAAATGACCGGAAGAAAGCGATGTAAAAACAACAATGGAAAAGAGAGGTAACAAAGCGTAAACGAAATAGCTCCAGTTTGTTCAATTTAGGAAACTTAGCATTGCAGCCAAAGTATTCTAAAATGCTGCCAATAACAAGGGAGAAAATGAAAAATACCTAACAACAAATTGAATATAGAATCAAAATTTATATTATTTTTATTTATTTATTCTTCTTTTGGACAATCTCCTTAAGGATGAAGAAGAGACTCGAGGCAACAAAGGTGTGATTCTACAGAAGGATGCTAAGGATACCATGGACCGAACATGTAAGCAACGATGAGGTTTTAGAGAAGATACAAACAAAGAGGAAACTTAAGATAAGGAAGAGGCAGCTGAAATTTCTGGGACAAGTAATGAGAAAGGAGAGCTTGGAAAATCTGATACTCATAGGGCGGATAGAGGGAAAGAGAGACAAGGGAGAGCAACTCGTGACATACTTAACGGGTTTAATCAAGTGGACGGCAGAACAGAAGAAGTAGCAAAAAGACAAAACTTATTTAGAGCTACAAGGGACCGGAGGAGCTGGAGAGCCATGACCGTCTACGTCCTGAAATGACACGGAAGAACTAAATACATCATTGTCAATAATAATTCCGTAAAACTTGATATTTCCTGTAATAAATTCTTAATGAATATTATTATTGTTATTAGTTTACTTAAGTATGAGATAGTCCTATATTTACAATTCCTTGTGGCTATCCATGAAAAGAAATGTTGATCAAAATTGCCTAAAACCTTTAAGCGCGCTTTGCGACAGAATTATCAAATGTGAAATATGCCCTTCCTCTGCCGAACGTGTCATATAATATAAGAGTTTGCTGAAAAGTTCTCGACCCAAAACACTTCCAAAAATATGTATTTTAATATTTAGTTATTAAAATACTAATTATGAGAAGAGTGTAGGAAGAAAAACTTTTCATCACTCCCTCATATATGCAAGGATTCTATTCATGAATAAAGGTCTAGGAAGATTTTCTACGTTTGTTGTTGGCTTTCCCGCTAGCCCGCGTGATTGATTTCACTGAAGGGGGAGAGGGTCCTTTTTAAAGAGGCATTGTATCTATACTGTGTTGCATTCCTGAGCTATTGGTCCGGGATCAATTCGACGAACAATAGGATCTTTAGAAGACGGCGATCTTCAGTCTCACCATATGGTCTTGCCTCTGCGTCACACAAATAGGAGAGTCTTCTGCGACATAACCTCGATACTTGTTACTCTGACTATCTTGAGGACTTTGTGATGAAGTTACTCCAGTGTACATTGAGATGGATGCAGTGACAACATTGATGAAAGCATTTGAGTAGGCATTTTTGGAATAAGTAATGATTTACAATTCAACAAGATTGAAATGTCCATTTCTAGCAAAAAACAAAGAACACTTGTTTTCTTTTCTCTTTCTCTCACTCTTTCAGTTTTGAAGCTCGGTGACGTCTCTTACAATGATTAATGATCTCTTTATTACTTTTCCTTAAACGAGATTTTTAAAAAAATGTCTTTCTGATTCCCAAAGGCCAAATACCATTTCACAAAGAACTCTCGTTGAGTTTAACCGATCATACTCATTAAACGGCCATCTTTCACAGTAGGGCCATTTCATCGAAGTCATAAAAATAGATAAACAGATGTGCTGTAATGACAAAAGCCATTATTTGTATTCATGAAACCAATTCAGCAAAATAACTACTTTTGTTGTGTCAGTAAAAAGCCGAAGGAAAATGGATTCAAAATGAAAATTTCTTAAGAGAATGCAAATTGCTCAAATCTAAATTATGGAGTAGGTGTCTATATTTATTTAAAACAAAAAAAAGACGTTGAAATGTAGTCAGAATAACTTTGAAATAACTGCTGTAAATCATGTCTCAGTCAAACTGCTTTCTTATAATAAATGTTACACACATGCAAAGGTGCGACTAAGAAATTCAAGTGTATTTTCTGTTAATTCCCCGCCCCCCAAAAAATAAAAAAAATTTATATTTACTAAAATTCACACCAAATTTACCCAGGGCGAGGGTCTTCCATTGCACTCCGGTAGAGTTGACCTTTGTGATTGTCCCAAATGTGACCTGGGTACGCTATTTCTAAGTGTGGGGACTGAGTCGCGCTTATACCGATAAACAAGCCAAAAACAGATTTTTTTTTTCCTTTTTCTTTAAATTGTAAAAATTCCTTGTAAATACCTCGAATATCATCCTCACTTACAAAATGTGAATAAACCCCTGATTTTTAGTAAATTTAATCCTGAGGGTCGAAGTTAAATTTTGATTTAAAATTTATAATTTCTTGGGGCGAATTAATATTTGCGATAAGTAACTTTACATTATTTGGGATGAATTAACAGAAAAGATTCAAATTCAAAGACACATGAGTAGATTAAACGATACTTTTGTAAGTAAAGGATCAAATAATAATATTACAAATAAAGAAAAGTGTACCTAGTTAATATATAATTTATAGTCTTCTATATATTATTGAATGGATGGGGACAGTGTGTGACGGACAGAAAATCACATGTTCTTTTATAATATACATTTTGACTCGTATTTCCTTCTACTTAAATTTCAGCTGCTTCGTTATTACGACTCTCAGAAGTAAAGTTAGAAAGTAGTATGTCTCTTTGTTTAACTGCGAAGTAGCCTTACCTTGACAACGAATTAGCCTTAACTTGACTTCACATTAGCCTTAACTTGACCTCACATTAGCTTTACCTTGACCACGAAATAGCCTTAACTTGACCTAGAATTAGCCTTAACTTGACCTCGCATTAGCCTTAACTTGGCCTTGCATTAGCTTTACCTTGACCTCGAAATAGCCTTAACGAGACCTAGAATTAGCCTTACCTTGACCTCGAAATAGCCTTAACTTGACCTAGAATTAGCCTTACCTTGACCTCGAAATAGCCTTAACGACCTAGAATTAGCCTTACCTTGACCTCGAAATAGCCTTAACTTGACCTAGAATTAGCCTTACCTTGACCTCGAAATAGCCTTAACATGACCACGAATTAGCCTTAACTTGACCTCGAAATAGCCTTACCTTGACCTCGAAATAGCCTTAACTTGACCACGAATTAGCCTTACCTTGACCTCACATTAGCCTTACCTTGACTTCGCATTCGCCTTACCTTGACCTCGAATTATCCTTACCTTGACCTCGCATTAGCCTTAACTTGACTTCGAATTAGCCTTCCGATACGGGAAATTGAAAAAGCCAAAATCTTCATAACACTTACATTCAAAGATTCCTTTGGCACAAACTCATATTTAGGACTTTATTTTACTTTACGGAGATTGTGTTATTCCAGGAATTTCAGAACTGCCAATGTTTCAAATCATTTTAAATGTATTTCTATAAAGAAAAAAAAATAAACGTTAAATATTTATTCATTTTTTTTCTCTTCAAATGCAATATTCTTTTCCTTGTTAAAAAAAGGTTGCCACAATGCAATTCGTACAATTATCATATGTGCAGAAAAACACGACACTTTTAAAATGTTTCCTTTTTGCACGATGACTGTTTTTGATTTTGTACAAAAAGTGTCAAAATAGAAATGTACATTGTCAAAGTTCTTGAAACATTGCAATTTAAAACAAGTGCAATTGTAAAGTTTCTTACCGATGTTACAAATGTAAGATATGAAAAAGTAAACATTTTTTCTGGCTTTAACAGTTAAAAAAAAACTAAAGTAGGTTTTAGCTGGGATAGAAAAAGGATATTTATATAAAAGTGTCAGCAAATGTGAGAGTAGGAAATTACTTTATATTTTTGTCAACAGAACTAAAAGATTTTAGGATCTTTTCTGTTAATTCACTGCAAATAATGTAAAGTTACTTTTCGCAAATATAAATTCACCCCAAGAAATTATAAATTTTAAATCAAAGTTTATTTGGGTTTGTTATTTTAATTAAATTTTTAGCACTCTTTTAAAATTATAAATTTTAAATCAAAATTTGTTTAGTTTGCCTCACAGCAACTCCAACCCGCAAAATGAAAAATTATCAAAAGTCCGGGTTTAATTCACATTTTGTAAGTGTGGATAATATTTGAAGTGTAAGGATTTATATTTTTTTACAATTAAAAAAAGAAAAAGAAACTGTTTTTGGCTTGTTTATTGGGGTGAGTGCGAATATAGACCCCACACTTAGAAATGGCGCACTCGAGACGCTCATATTTAGGGGGATCGCAAACGTCACTCCAACTGGAGTGCCATGGAAGAGCCTCGCTATGGGAGAATTTGGTGCGAATTTTAGTAAATATAAATTCTTTTTATTTTGGGATGAATTAATATTTTGGGGGGAATTAACAGAAAAGATTCGGGTTTTATACTGTGCATCCCTAAAACAAACTGTTTTTATTTGTCTTCATCCGTCATTAACATAAATCCTTCAAAACAGGACTGTCTAGTGACAAAATTAACAATAATAAATTATTACACCTTCCAGCAACTTATGACAGCAGATTAATTTCTAAGTTATCCTCTTTTCACTTCATTATATATTAGGAAACGTAGCACAAACACTAGAAAACTTCAGCAATTCTATCTTCATAGCACTGCCCCCCCAAAAAGATAGAAACATGCAAATTCTATCAAACAATCAACTTGATAACCCAAAATTGTTATACTCCGTTGTAATTAGATCACTTTCTGGTTCATTCTGCAAGCCGGCCGGATGTGAACACCATGAAGACAGAGAAATTTTTTTTTTAAGTCGTTCTCTGCGCATAGGCTCCTAGCATCACTGCCGGTTACCGAATCGCGAACGTTGCCGTCGAAAAGGAGATGTCCCTGCTGACTGCCAGATGTGCTTAAAAGCAGGTATCCCATAAAGACCACAAGTAGTTACGGACCGGCGAGCCACTTGCCGACACACAGAGCGCTGCCACCGCCACTAACAGGACCGCTCCTCTGAACGACCGTTACCACTCCCGGACTTGATAAGTCCCCCTACTCTCCGCATACGGAATTCAGTATCTCAACATCGTCAACACCCAGCTACAAGCCATCATCGTCGCCGACGCTGTCACCTCGGCAAACCAGACCCACTACAGCGCCGACTATTCAGCCTCGACACCGTCAGGCCCAAGACTCCAACACTCACGATTGATAACATCTCAACGTTGACACCACCCAGTTACAAGCCTTCCTCGATGCCAACGCCATCCCCTCGGCAAATCCAACTCACTACAGCGACTCCACAAGCAAGTGATTCCGACTTTGCAAGCAACAATTCCGTAATCAGTGACCAACTCAGCTTCATAGCACACCAGTGAACCAGCTACACCAAGCCCGTCACCTCGGCAACCCACCACCATCACTTCAGTACCAACCTCAACAACCCACCGCCGTCGCCTCGGCCTACCTGACTCGCTACAGATATTCCCTTTGCAGTCATCACCACATACCAGTTTCATAGAATAGTTCCCCAATCCAACATTACCTTGACAACCAACGAATCGACCACCACCATGACATCGATCAACCAACACGTGTGAACGACTATATCCTGTGACCTCAGTCAAACCAACACAAGAAATAGGTCAACCCCTGGCGCTATCCTTACACATGATCGCCATCCTGACGATTGGTAAAAGAAATTGATATTTCACCAATTTTCCGACAACTGTGTAAAACACCCTATTAAAATACCCTATAGATTAAACAAATGCATGTTTTTCAAAAACTTAATCCTTGTTATTCCATTCCTTTTGCAACTAAATGCTCATTATAACATAACTAAACCTCTCATTTCTAGAAACTGTCTCACTTGTTGGCTATTGTGGCGTGTGGGGGGCTTCCTTACTTTGCTCGATTCAACAGAAGCAACAACAAAAATAATCATCAGGGTATGACCAGAAGTCCCAGAAGACATGAAGACATTAACCAAGCCCTGTCCAACCTCTTTTTCATTTTCCATTTCAGCAGCCTCTACACTCAAGGCTCACTCTTTTCCACTTTTCCTTTACAGTAATAGCAACCTTCAAGCCATGCTTGAAGGGCTGCTTACAATCTTGCTGCAGAAAACTCGGCCTGTCCTGGCAGCTTGACCCAGATTTCACTTCAAGACTGCTACCCAAAGGAGAAACTATGCACAACCCTTGCTACAAAAGACTCGTACCAGTCCTAACAGTTTCCAAAGGAGAATCAGCAATATTATTGGTCCTGATCAGGCAGCTTGGCTTCAGATAGTTTCCCATCACTGCAAGGTTTCCTCGCTTTGCCTTTTCTATAAATACTTTTATGGTAAATCTTCAGATGAGCTCTTTGCTATGGTACCTAGAGTTTTTACTGTCATTGAAAACTCATCAATTTACAGTTTAGCTGACTTGACCATGTTATAAAATAAAATAAAACATATCTCGGCTGATTTGCAGGCAAATAAACTAACATACTCAAGAGCGAAAGCCGGATGTGAACGGGACAAGGCCCCGTCACAAAATGACCATTATCATTGTTTACACATAGGCCCGACGCACAAGTTCCAGTCGAAAAATAAAATAATATTTTAAAGTGTTTCTATTTTTCAACCAATAAAAATGCTTCCCTTCTAATTATACTCACGTCGTTTTTCAAGCCTGTTAAGCCATAAAAAACGCCATAAAAGGGGTCACACGGTGAAGTACAACAGCAGTCAACAGGAGGCCAGGGAAGAGACCTGTCATGGTCAGTCAGCAGCAGTCAGCAGGAGGAGCGCCACGCCAACCAGTGTGAACTACTATGAGAGATCAACCCAGACCGGGAGCTGGCTTATGAACTATACCACAAGATAGCTGTCCCAAACCCACACGTTTCTATTGAAATAAATCACGTAAATCTACTTCTGCTGCTGTCGTATTTCCTTCTTGCAACCATACGCTTGTCTATAACAACCCTAAACCATAAATTCTATGCTAACACTTTATTTTCTTGCACTTCTTGCTTGGGGCTTCCAGCTCCATGCTTTCCAGCCAACTTTAATCTTCAAAAGTTTAAATGCAGTGTCAATCACTATCTACTGTCATTGTGATTACTCTTTTCTCTTCCCGCTCATTATTAATGTTTCTGTTCCTAATTCTTCCACACCCTGTAACCCCTTGTGTTTTAGTGGCTTTGCTACCTTGCATGGGGTGATACTGGTAAAAAAGACAAGGATGTGTTTTCTCTCTGGGTGTATTTAATAGGAACAATGAGATGATTTGAAGAGAATTCAAAGTCATACCAAAATTTATTATTAAAAGGCGATCTTAATATAAGATATCTAGATGACACTATGTTGATATCAGACTCAAAAGTTTTGATGATCAGATTGGCAGATGACTTCTTTTTTGATCTAACACTAATATCCCAGTAGGAAGAAACTGGCTGGTTACATTGAATGTATCTAAAACCAAACTAGTTACATTACATCACTGCCGATCAGATACCGAACTACCGCAAGTCATTATGAACAGATGTCCCGTCGAGGAGGTCCTGGATATTGGACCTCAGATTCACATCCAACCTCAAGTGGAACTCTCATATACGATCCATCACTAAAAATGTTCGGCTCTCTGTACTGTCTTTTTACTAAATAATTCACTTAATATATTTACCGCCTCGGTAAATGTCAACTCGCTAGTTTTTTTCGGTAAAATGTAGTTTACCAATTTGTTATGTTCAGCAGTTCCTAACTTGCTTAAAATAAGTCTAACCTTCTTTCCTTCAGACCCCATGTGGCAGTCCTCGTTATACACGTCCGTATATTTTTTTAAATACTCTTCAAAAGTTATCTCTTCGTCTGGACTGTACGTGAATATTTCAATCGAATTCCATATTGTATTCTCTGGGAAAGAGACATTTTGTAGATTTTTCTTTTTCCTCTTCTTAGTTATTTCCAGAATTTTGTTTTGAAACTCCTTATGCATTTGCTCCATTTCTAGTTGAAACTGCATCTGTCTATTAAAAGTTTCCTCTTGTAGTTGCATCTGGAATGTTTTTTGTTGCTCTAATATTGTCATTTGTTGTTCCGTCTGGAACTTAAAATTCCTGAATATATTTTGCATTCCTCCATCTTCGCAAAAGTTTACACAATGTTTAAATATTGTAGAGGGGATCCAAAACGAATTTGCAATTCGTGACCTATTTGAGCAAACTGTCTTATCGAGAAAAAACAATTATTTTCTCAGTTGAGAATACGACTGATTTTTTTTTCCGTCACTAAGTTGACGTCTTGTCTTTCAAAAAACTTTGCCAAGTTTTTTTTTTTTTTTTTTTTTGTTTTTTTTTTTTTGTTGTTGTTTTGGGGTTTTTTTTCACCAAATAACGCGAGCGAATTTTTTATCTTTCACTATATGAATCGAATCCGTCGTACGCCACGTTTATTATGACGGGTGAATTTTTTTTTATGAGTTACGAATCCACGTCGTCAGGTGTTGTAGAGTGAACGAATTTTTTTTTTTTTTCGTATGAATCCAAAATACGTTCGTCGCCAAGTGTTGAATATGGCGAAACGAATTTTTTTTTCTTTAATTTTTTTTTTCCCGTATGAATTTCGAATCCTGGTCGCCAAAGTTATTATAGAGTGAACGAAAAAATTTTCTTTTCACGTATGAGAAACGAATCCCTCGTCGCCAATGTGTTGTAGAGTAGTTTTCACAGTGGAGGCTTGTATTTCACTAAGTCGGTCCTAAATTAGGTTCGACGTACAAAACGTTAGGAACTTGAAAATAATAGTTAATGACGCAGCAATCTAGTTGGGGTGGTTGATACTTCAATGTCCGACATCGTCTGACTCACTCAACTCACTGAGCCCTGGCGATTGCTACTACTACTACTTATTATCTGTGGGAGAGTCTATTAACAATAGAATAGGTACGTTCCGGTATAACACATAATGAGAGAAGATAGTCTGGAGAATTTAACACTTATAAATCATAGCAGGTAACCAGCAAGTAACCTTTTTAATGAGTTTGTCTGAAAGGCTGACTAGACAAGGGCAATGAAGGATGGTAAACAAGCAAAAGTTAATTAAACAGGAAATTATAGAAGAGAGTCCCAATTGCCTTCAAAGGGCATAACACATAAAAGTATAGAAATTTAAATGATGTGATATGGAAAGAAAAATAAATCTTCCCACTTTACACACATAAACTGTAACAAATTATGCTTTCAACTCTGAAGATGGCTACACAGTCAAGAGGTTGAGTACAAGAGAAAAGGCTAACAGAGAAATGAAAGAAGAAAACTGAGAAAAGAAAACAATAAAAAATAGACAAAGATATGTAAAAAAAAATAGTTACAAATTTTATTTTGATTATAATCCTTTCATATTCATGAATACTTTTCCATATATTACAATTAAATGAGGACTTCAATCTGCCTTTTCACAAAGCCATGTTTAAATTGACAGGTACTGTTGTTCTGGTGGGTTACGGGATTATTCAACTTATTCAATCAGGCATGCCTGAAAGAAAATTTCCTACCTAAATAAACAAATTTTAAATTACATAATCCAGCAGAACAACTCAAAATTTAAACATGGTCTTCTGAAAAGGCAGCTCGAAATCCTTATTTAATTGTTATATATGAAAAAATATTTGTGAATCTGAAAGGATTATGATCAAAATAAGCAAACATAAAGTTTGTAACTTATTCAATCAGATATGCTTGAAAAAGAATTTGCTACCTAAATACACAAAAGATAATAGTAGATGTTGCTCTGAAAAATAATGGCTTAGTTATTCATTTCTGATTACCCACAATTGCAATTTCTACTGAGTAGTATTAAAGAGAGAAGAGTGAGATTGTAGCAACAACAGATAGACGTTATGATTTTAACAGGACATTTGCTGGTTTGGCAGATTCTATAGAAGACATATAACAATAAGTGGATATCAGTTATCTTGAATTTTTATAACTGCAGCTATTCAAGCACAATGTAATGGATTTTCTGTTTTGTGTAGCTTCTAGTAATCCCTCAATTAGCGTGGCTAATGTCTACATCAGTAAAAATTTTAAAAAATCAATTTTCAATAACTATAGTTTAACTGAAAAATATTTTACCACACTAATCAAGTAGGTGCTAATCGAATTTTTGGATAAAAAATATTAGCACAATAATTGAAAATGCATTAATCGAATGCATATTAATCAAGGGATGCCAGAGTATTAAAAATGGGTCAACATTGGGAAGTGACAGCAAGAAAGCATGAGACTTTTAGATGGCTTTTACTGTTTTTAAATCATTATCACCTCATGTAAGGTAGGAAAGTCACAAGGGATTATAGGGTGTGGAAGAATTAAGAACAGAAACATTAATAATGAGCAGGATGAAGAAAAAGTAATTAGGAGGACAGTAGATAGCAATTGACAATGCATTTAAATTTCTGCAGATTAAAGTTGGCTGGAAAGCATGGATACTGGGAGGGAGTTCCACAAGTGAGAAGTGCAAGAAAATAAACTGTTAGCATAGAATTTACGGCTACATCTAGACAACTCAACTGTAAATTGATGAGATCTCGATGCCAGTCTAGTACTGGGCTTAAATTCATACAGTTTAGGTATCATAGTAAAGAGCTCATCTGAACAATTACCATGAAAGTATTTATAAAAATGGCACAGAGTAACTGAAGCTGAGACACCAGATCAGGACCAATAATATTGCTGATTCTTATTTGGAGCTTATCAAGGAGCTCAAGCAGGAGTAGCAATTTTCTAAGCATATGTTAATGAACTAACAAGATGGCTACATTTTATCTTGAATAATCAACAACAAAGGGAGTTTATTAATAGTATGACTTAAAGGGAGATTACTAGGAAAAGTCCTGTTCCCAAGAGGAGACAGGCAAGTGTTCAGAATATCACACATTGATTAGCAGGAATATTATTGTAATAAAAAATTTAATGCATTCAATTTAGTTGATCCATGATAGATTGTAACTTAAATTCATTTTGTAAAGATAGTATTTAGTCAGGAGTATCACCAGCACAAATTGAGCAACCAATAAAAATCTAAACAAAAAATTGAGTGATTAAAACAGTTAATTTTTCTTAATGTTAGTTTTTACCAAGCAGACTCTTTGAATACCAGTTTGTTCATATCTGTCAGTCTTTTCATACATATAAAGAAAAATGAATGACTAAAATTAAACATGACTACCATTGAACAGAAATAGATAAAAACAAAAGCCAACAAAGATAGTTAAGAATACAGACTGACAGTGTGAGATTGTTGGAGATATGTACAGACTATATACATGCACACACACACACATACATATATATATATATATACATATATATATATATAGATAGATAGATAGATAGATAGATAGATAGATAGATATTTTTCTGATATTTTCTTTAAACTCATATTGAAATACAGAGATTAATGTTTTCTGTTTTTAATTTAATATTTAATCAATCCTTCAGTTTCAAACCAAATAAACACTCCCCATAAAAATTTCATTCAATAAAATCAAATTCTAATCGATCCTTTGCAAACAAAATGGCTTCTTATAACACGTCAAAGTCAATATTGACAATGACTTCACTTCCTATCACTTTCTCTTTTTTTTTTTTTTTTTAGATTTTGATTTTCTCTGGGAAATACTTAGGTGTTTTATATCCAAAGATGAAATTTTCAAAACCAATAGGAAATCTATATATTTTCTTGGTCATTTGACATTACAATTTCGCCATGCTTTTCATTTAAGTTCTTTATAATCTTTTTCCGTTCATCTTTAATATTTTCAGGCAACACACTTTGTGTCTCCTCGCCAAAGTCTCTTCTGCCTCTGTCAGCTTCCACTACCTTTGTCAGCTTCCTCGATTAAAATTCACTAATATTCAAAGATATCAATAGTCCTTTCAAGGCTGTCAATATTCATTTAAGAATTACACAAAAAGAAAACAAATATGAAAAAAAATTTTTTTAAATTATGAGAATTCAGATCTAAATGCATGTTTCAATAATTCTCTTTCAAACGTATATATTTGTACAAAGTAAAATCCAGGTCGGTTGATTAGTTGATTTGTCCCTAACCCAATGAAGGCGGTGTTGCTTTACTTGACAGTCACAGTGTTACATATGATTTTTCATGGCATATATGTGGGCGGTGCTCATCTCCTCACCAAAAATCATGTGACAGATACCAGTTAAGGTGGATGAATCTCTGACCTGAAAAAAAATCATTTTGGACTGGGTTATCAAAATGTAGCATCTTGTCCTTCGTGTTCTTTTAGTAGGTATGAGGAGTTACTTAACAGTGTCCATTTTTCACTTCAAATTTCACCCAAGTATATGCTACCAGAAAAAACAAAAAAACAATATCAAAATGATTCCCCAATTTATACTAAGTAGAATCTTATAGTAATTATAAAAAAAAAATCTGTTTATTTAACAACAATAAAAAATAATAAAACAATCCCCAGTTTTATGCAAAATAGAAGTTTCTTGAAAGTATTGTAAAACATTAAAAGACTTCTGTGCTTGAATTTTATCAAATTTACCCAAAGCAAGGCAGTAAGGCCACTAAGACACAAGGAGTTACTGAGTGTGGAAGAATTAGAAAGCAGAAACGTTATTAAGGAGCAAGAATAATGGAAAAGTAATCAGAAAGACAGTAGAAAATGATTGACATTGCATTTATATTTTTGAAGAGCATGGAACTGGAAGAGAGTTGCACACATGAGAAATACAAGTAAATAAACTGGTAGCACAGAACTTACAATTAAATCTCATCAATTCAATTGTAAATTGATGAGACCAATCAAGTACTGTATCTGTCTATATTTCTGAGATGAGCTATTATGTACACTATTTACATTACACTATTGTTGCCATAATTATCACAATGTTTTGGCCGTTGTATGTTCAGGCCTTCTTCAGGTGGTTGGAATGTCAAACTGAACCCTTTATTTTGCTTGCTGGGGTAGACTGTTCTAGTTCCACACGCCATGTCTAGTAGATGGCAGTTATCTCCTGTTAATTCCCCTCTCCAAGTTCTCCACCGCCTTAACCAGGCATTGAACTCACACTCTTTGGGTCCTGTCACTAACTAACGCCTTTATCCACTGTGCCATGTGTCCTTGAGGATAAAGGCACTGTGTTTAAATTCATAAATTTTTGGTATCATAGCAAAAACCTCATCTGAACAATTACCATGAAAGTATTTATAGAAAAGGCACAGGGAAGCAATTTTATGATGGTGGGAAATTGACTGACGCTGACACACCATGTCAGGATCAATGATATTGCCGATTCTTCTTTGGATTTTATGAAGAACTTCTGAATGTATAGCAGGAGTACCAGACCATATATAACAGCAATATTTTAAGCATTGACAAATGATAGACTTCTAGATATGTAAGATAGATTCTGGAGAGAAAAATTGTCTAACACAATGCAATGAATCAACTTTCTTGGCAGCTGACTATGCAATGGATTCAATATAGTCTTTCGATTTCATGCAAGCCCAGAATGTAAACTCAAAATGGTGCAACTAGTCACTCTCTTGAAGGTTAGCATCAGCCATGCTGATGGAAAGCAGGAAGGGGTCTCTCAAAGATAGAGAACAGTTTTGCTTTGAAGGCATTAAAATTAACAAGCCATTCTTTGTCCCAGTTAACAACATACTGTAGGTCATTTTTGACATCAGCCACCAATTTGACATCTTCGGAGTGATCAGAGTAAATGGTTGTGTCATCAGTATAGATACCAAATTAAAAGCCGATGCCATCAGGAAGGTTGGTAATGAAAATTAAAAACAAAATCAGACCATTTATAGAACCCTGGGGGGGGGCACCTGTATTAATACAAAAGGATCTAGACGAGTGGCCATTCAAGATAACTTTCATTTCACGATTTGATATGAAAGACTGAATCAGTTCAAAAATTTATCTGGAGTCACAACTTGGAAAGAAGACCAGAGTATGCTAAACCCTGTCAAACACATTCAAGATGTTCAAAGTATCAACCAGAGCTTCACCATTCTTATCTAAAGCTTAATAGTCTCTTTCCATAATCATAAAATAACAGTACATATTTGATTTTCAATGCACTTAATTCAATGGGGAATATTAATCATATAGATCAAACATTATACAGTTGATACTTCCATTCAAAATCCAGTTAACATGTTAGGCTACAGACTTAGTGATCTACACTAGTATGTTTTGAAAATTTGCTTCTTTTTTTGTATAAGTGATCTTGAAAATCGTTCTGACAGCAAGATTATGCTTCAAACAAAGAAGTGGGCTAACCAAACATTTAAATAAAATATTTATTTTGCGGACACATAGTGGTAGTGGCGAAAGAATTTTTTTCTCATATAAGTAGTTTCCAAAATATACCAGAGTTCCTTCTAACGTAAGTATTCTGAGTTAAATGAAGAAATACTGCGTGGAACGATCATCATTTCATATTTCAATCACAGTGATTAACTTTCTAATTGAAAACAACATAATACATTGAATGTAATAAAAAAAAAATAACCACACCCCAACTGAGAATTTTAAATAGACAGTCTCTATGAAAAAAAGTGTAACAACATTTCTGGCACACACAACACGAAAGACATGGATGGAGAATTATATAAGTTTATTGTCAAAAGAAAAAACTGTTACAAGTTATTCTGGGCATACGGTTATTTTTGGTGTTAAATAATAATTTAGCAGACTATTATTTTTTTAGTGGCAATATGTATCTTGGCTCCAACTTCCTGAGGTTGACCATGGGGTCAGATAAAAGCCATAATATGGGAAGTCGATTTTGATTGGCTGAGCTAGCATCAGAAAGAAAATAGGAGAAAGATTTCAGGGAGTTGGTAAAGAACGGCAAATACCATTATGTAAACCTATATCAAGTATTAGTTCATTTAACTTTTTTGTTTCCTTTACTTTAAATTTAGTTGCTGAGACAAAATAATTTTTATCTTTTCATTTTTTAAGTATGTATTACACTCCACTAGAATTCGATCTCTTTTTCTGATTCATTCTGTATGTCAGCCAGCTGTGAACACCAAGAAGGCAGAAAACCAAAATATAAAATATGTCATTTTCTACACGTAGGTCCTGAGCATCATGTCCAGTCCACAATGAAAGCGATACAGTGGCCTATCATGAACATACTCACCAGAAAAAGAAATGACCCTGGAGACTGGCAGATCTGCTTAAAAACAAACCTCTTGTAATGACAAAACAGTTGCACCTACCGACATGTAGACGTGTTGTTGCACTGTCACCACTATGACCGCTTCTCTCAACACAACCGTTACCACTTCACTAATCTCACTTGACTCTTCACTGTTGTAATGGAATGTCCCTATGTGGCCTGACTATATCAGTAGTTATATATAGTGAGCACAAAATATACCTGGGGACTTGCTTCAGGAATTACTAGCCTACCACCCAATTCCCTGTCTTTCAGCAGTGTATTCTCTTTTACAATAAACCTCTCTTCTTTCATCTATGCACATGTTGTTGTTCCTTCACTCAAGGACCACCTTTGTCTGTTTGTAACCTTCTTTAAGGATACAACACATACATATTGTGGACAACAATCCAGCTTTAAGGTTGCCAGAATACTGGCACCAACCACCATGTTTTTTAACATTGTTACCATGACCGAAAACGAAAAATGACATGCTAACAATTTTTGCCAATTTTCTGACCATAAATGTATATTAAACAAATACAGGTTGTTTGAAAATTTAATCCTTGCTATTCCTTTCTTTTTATAACTAAATGCTCATTATAATATATAGATTTGAAGAAATATAGTTTTTGTCTTCCTGTGTCCAATAGATAATTAAATTTACAATCCTTGTTTCCATTAAAAACTGTTAAGATGAAATTAAATTCTATTTTTACCACCATTTTTTTAAATGCATATTTGTGGCCAGTGATTTATCTTGTTTTAGCCTGAGTGGACATAAATAATAATAATGTCTCCTGGATTTACAAAATTTACATTCAAATTGTACGTCCTTAGCAATACACTGTTGACATTTATGCTTAGGGTATATGCAAAGAAAGTATCACTGCTTCTCTTTACATTTAGCTAATTGAGATTTTAGAGAAAGAAATTCTGAACACAAGGTACTAGAATGATTTTCAGTGATACTAAATTTAAATATAATAACAAAAATTGCAATATAAGCACTGGTAAAAAATAATGCTGAGTCATTAGGTTTATAAGTCCCAAAAAATCATACACAAGGTTACATGGCCTAGTGGATAAAGACGTAAGTTAGATCCAGTGACTAGACCCAAAGAGTTGTGAGTTCAATACCAGGGGCCACAGCAGTGGTGAACCAAAACTTGGAGAAAATGGAAATAACTGAAACGTCTGGAAGAGACATGACATGTGGGACTAGAAAAATCTACTGCAAAGGAAAAATAAAGGGTTCGGTTCAAAATTTCAATCATCTGAAGAAAGCCAGAGTGTACAACAATTGAAACGTTGTGAATATGGCAATGAAGATGAGGATAACAGTCCGAATAATGTAAATAATGCAAGTAATCATAATACGTCATCTCAGAAATCAATAAAAATATTTTTTATAACTCCAACCAACTCAGAAGATTGGTGCAATACAATTGTCATACTTTCCAAATTCCTAGACTATGTTTTGTGCATATTTCAAAAAGTGGGACATACACATTTCCAAAACAGAAACAATGATCTGAAATTTGAATGAAATCAGTGATGATGTCTATATTGAATCCTTCATCAAAATACAAGATGTGACATTAGCAAATACTAAACACTTTTAATACCTCTGTGTATGGATCAGTTCCAGTAAATTTAATATAGATGATAAGCAAATTGAAGATAGAATAGGCTGTGCTAAGGGTAATGTCTACTAGAAAAGCAAAACATTAAGATAGAAATTCAAGTTATGTTCTCTTCGTCTTGTCAGATCAAAACTTTTATATGGATGCGATATGATGATGACGATCTGTACTGGAAAGAATGATAAGAGCTAATGAACTTGAGAAACTTATTTCTCTGAAGAATAGTTTTAAGAGAAAGATTTTATAAATTACAACTGGTTGCTCAGTCAATGAATACCAAACACATTCTAAACAACTATTTTCTTAGATCAATAATAAAAAAATGGCTTTGAGCAAGTGAAGTGTTTAGGCCTCATCAAGATAAGGACCATCCTTCTTTAAACCTCATAGATTGGCGCTACAGAATCATAAAGAACTTTAGCAAATAACAGAAACCACATCACTTGAGGACATTCAACAGCAGCAACAACTAAAATGAAGAGCACATTTAACTTGAAGAAAGAATAAAGACATAATCCAGACAGTCACATTCGACATAACCTCAAACAAAAGGCAAAGGAGAAAATTCCTATCAATACAGGTCGTCATCGACTTACAACCTATGCAACTTAAGACTTGACAACCATGACCACAAATTGGTACGTCTTGCCATCTGGTCATAACTGATCCACATCTGGCAGTGTGAGTGTTTCCCAGTTTGATGTATGAAAATATCTGCCCCAACTGCCGTCAATGTTAACATTCCCTTACACCCTGTGGGGTTCAGCGTACCCGGATTAAAGGAGAATTTAATACGGGATACCCTGCCCACAAAATACAATGCAAATTTCAAGAATGAACAACACGATAAGGAACGTTTATAAAAAATAGAACATTGTATATTTATTATCTTGTGAATAGGGTAAAAAAGATTAATGTTTTAGTTCGTTTAAGCAAAAATGTGATTTTGACAAAAATGTCTATGTTCGCTGTCTTTTAACAGAGTAGCAGAGTAATGTCTGTTTCTTTTGTTTTGTATAGTTGCAAATGAAAAAGGGGCAAGCAATTTAAGTTGAAAAAGAGAGTGTGAATGAGGAATAAAGATAAAAAGAAAATGTGTTTATGAATTGTTTTGGAGTCAGTTGTAAATTTGTTGTTGTTGTTGTCCTTTCCTACTCCACTTTCGGCTCTTTGTGTCGGGTTGAGTCAGTGATGAAATTTACTGTCAATCTTCTGTGATCTTTGCGCCCTTCTGACTCGGCGACTGACTTGAAACTCTTTATTTATTGTTGACTTTTTTTTCACACTGGCTCGTTATCTTTTTTTTTTTTTTTTTGGTTTAGCAAATCGCCTCCTTTCATTGGTCAGAAAATTAATTTCACACCTTATTGCGAAATCTGTTTTTGGTCGTTTTGATCCGATTTTGCGGGTGTGCAAATCTACTTTGTGTTTTTTTAGTCATTTGTTGGAATGATACAGGATTTGTATCCTATAACCCCTCAAGCTCATTGTTAGGGCAACCTCGATATAACACACTTTCCCTCAAGTCCAATTGTCTTTGAAATTTTTCTTCAAATGATGTCTACCAAGGGGAAATTTTCTGTTTTCTCCTCAACCTGTCAAGAAGGAGAGAAAGGCTGTTGATCTGGATACAAAAATAATGGGGATTTAACATCACAAAGGAGGAAAGAAAGTGAATGCAATCACATGTGATATGAAGTTATCACACACTACTGTGTCGAAGACTTTGAAAGACAGAGAAAGAATTTTAAAGCCGTGAAAGGTTCTGCACTGATGCAATCAAGTTATAATGAAGCAACTGACAACATTGACACTCCACAACCAAAAGCACCAGCAGTTAAATAAGATGTTTTGTATTGATATATATCTTGGTATGGTTTGCAACTAAAATGTTTTCCTTTTTTTTTTTTCTTTTTTTTTCCCCCTTTTATTTTGGTTTTCTGTATGTTTCATAAATACAAATAGGCAAATAAATAAATCTATACATGCACAAAAACAACCGTTCCCCCCCCAAAAAAAAAAGTCACACTTGTCTGTTGGTGTAGATCAGTGTTTCTCAACCTTTGTAAGCAACGGCACACCTAAAAGCAAATGAAAATATCATGGTACACTTAGCAAAATTTGTAAAGGGTATACATGTAAATGTTAAGAAATAAAACCATAGATTTTTTTTTAAAAATCACACACAAATATGAACTTAGTTTATTTCAATGTTTTTATACAACTATTTATGCAGCTTATTTAGTGTGAAATCAGTGCCTGGTATTTTTTCACGATTTCTTCAATGTGTGATCGAATGTGCAATAAGCAGACCCTCATTTCTTCTTCAGTTGAGCGTAGTCTTTCTCACTTCTTATTTTTGATGTTATTTAGGGCTGTGAAACCTAATTCACATAAATAATAAGAAAATTGCAATAAAATTGATAAATCCTTCTTAGCTAATGGGGGATATTCCTTTTGTATTAAAATCTAAAATGTATCAATGGATACCATTGAATGTTTTATTTTGAGCTCTTGATCACTAGAAATGGTAGCCAATTCTTCTTCTTCAAATAACTGAAATATACTGATAAATCATCAGTTACCTCCCCTTAAGATTTAGGAGGTATAAAAAGTACCCTGTAATATCCATCAGTAGACGAGTAGTCAGATTAAAGTGAAATAAAGCTTTGGTATAAGTTCATTCACTGGTTCTGTTTTTACTATATGAAGTCCATTATTAGAATGAACATAGTGAAAAGACTTATTTAAAAGAAAATAGTTTAATACTTATTCATTTATTCAAATACTAACACTGTACCATTAACACTTCCACACACACATATATAGTGACTTTCCAAGCGTAGCTTAGATGTGGCACAATGCCGAAATTAGGGGGCACCCAGTGAGGATCGAACTCACTACTCAGTCGTAAATGTTCTAGCAAGCCTTGCTCGAGGTGCCCCCCCCCACACACACACACATATATGTATGCCGTGACAATATTCATGGCAGACTTACAATGATCGTGCAGCACATTCGTGTGCCACAGTATGGTGGTTGAGAATCACTGGTGCAGATATATTGGTGTACTAGCAGTAGAGCCCGGCGTTGCCCGGGGATGTAACAGTAAGAGATAGAGCAAGTATCGACCATCATAAAGACTGAAAAATAAAATTGACAAAGATTATTGTTTAAGGTTGACGGACACGCATGTCTTAATTAGTTTGTTTTCTTTTTGTTTTTTTGGGGTTTTTTTTTGTTTTTTTTTACGAATTGGTCAAACCCAAATTCAAACAAAAACATTGTTTACAATCGTTATGAGTCTATCGATTGGTGAATAGAATTTTATTATAAACAATTGTCTTGTAAATGGAATTTTTATAGCATTCTGAATGTAAATAAAGAAAAAAGTGTGCAAGACAATAACAAATACTACCTGCCGAAAAAAAAAGTGGATGTTTGTTTTATCGACTGAAAAATGTAAGAAATCCGATCCCATATATAAAGGAACACACACACACACACACACACACACACACACACACACACACACACACACATAAACAACCTGGGTTTTTTAACCTAAGTCACTCCACGGAATCGCTAAAACATAGAGCATAGTCTGATGAAAAAGACGCCAAAGTTTATGAAAACAAAATTTTATCGTCAAAATGCTTATTTTTTATGAAGAGGATAGACTAAATTTTTTTTTAATTATTTTTAAAATATTTTCCATCTTTTTAGAATATTCTAAATTTTGATTTAAAAAACCTTGTTTCTCTTTGTCGCAACAAGGGGTAGTAAATAACATAGATAATTTTTAGCGCATTTTTTTGTATTTACACACATTAATTTGGAAAATCTTGCAAAAATAAAAATAATTGTCAGATGTTAATGAAACTTTCAGAAACTATTCACAGATGATCGAAATTATTATAAATATTTTTTTTTATTAAATTCATGGCAGAAATATTTTTTTTTTTATATTTATTAACACCCCATAACTAATTGTATGAAAAACTCTAGAAATTCGAGACCATCGGTTTTAGTGATTACAATAGTTAAAAAGCACAAGGCTTTGAAGAATGCAAGTCATGTTTTTTTTTTTTTTTGGCCAACGTACCTGAAAATCAGCTGTGAATTGTAACATACAAAACTCAATAAAACAAATATATTATTTAGTTTTCAAATGCTTTTATTTGTTTTAATTTGTTTTTTATGAATATGGACAATATTTTCTGAAAGCAAAAAAAAATTTTTTTCAATGAAAATTGAATTTTTTAATACAATTATTTCTTATTTCTTTAATTTTAAAAAAGATTTTTTAAAAATGTTTAAATTGAATTTTAAAAAATATTTTAACATTAATTAAAAGCAACATCAACCTTTCAAAATGTCCGTGTGAGATTGTCATTGTCGAGCGCTTTGAAAATTGTATAATTTGGACCAATCAGATTAGCCATGGTAATTAAGAAATGTAATTATTGTGTTTATAGTCGGACAGTAATTATCAAGTACGGAAGACCAACCAGAATACAATTTAGTTGCATTATTTGAGTTCAGCATTGTTCTCCGCTGTTAAGCCCTTTACTTTTGCGAAACACGTATGGAGAAGTTAATTTGAGTTTTCAATTTCAACTGAGAAGGGTACCTACAAGTAACAGTATCATATCTGTTTTTATTAAAATCAGTTTTGAAAAAATGATAATTGACTTTTAAAAGAATATCAAAGTAAGATTTTAATCTTTTTTATCAAATCGAAAAAATGATTGAAAATGATTATCTGCATTTTTTTTTGACCAAAAAAAAAAACAATATTTTAACGGAAATTTCAGGCGTGCTAGGAAAGATTAAAAAATGTAAAAAAAATACCCCCAAAATACTTTGATCTTTCCTCTTTAATAATAATATGAACATTAGACGATAAAATTTTGTTTTCGTCAAGTTCGGCGTCTTTTTCATCATGTTATGCTCAATTGTTTACATTTTCGTGGGTGAGTTCTCCACCTTTCATTCTCACGATGTGTCTTAATCGTGTTTTCAAATTGATTTTATTAAAAAACAACTGTATTTTTCCCATTTTCGGCGCCGTCAGAACCACCACAAGGTAATTTTATGTAGTCCTGTGAAGTTTTGTTGAAATCGGCTAAAAAATGTAGGAAATTCGATCCAACATATAAACGTTACACACACACACACACACACACACACACAACCTGCGTTTTATAATAAGTAAGATAATGTTAAAATGTCACAGGAATTGGTCATCTTTAATTAAATTATTTACTTTGTTTTCTTTGCTTGTTAAGCATTTGTCTAGATGCTTATAGAAAATGGTACCCAGGACATGAAAAAAAATTGTTGAAGAGGCTAATAGGAAATGAACTGTGCAGAATAAATTCTGTTGCATAATTTGTAAAATGTGTTGTTTCGAAGAAGCAGCTTTAAAAGCAAGGTTTTGTAGTTCGGAAGACACAAAATTGTAAATCTGTAGCACCTTTGACCTCTGGCAGTTACATTAAGCTTGTTTAGCCCGGCCTTCGGGCTAGGTTGCGACCATGGCAAAGTCTAGTTTGGACCATATCAGGACCTGCTAAGACAAGCCAAGACCAGAACTTGACTAAGCTTTGACCAGTTTGGACATGTTATGACCAATCTTTGACCAGTGACCCTATGCGGAAACGCTCGGGTTTCCCACGAAAAACGACCTTGTGTCACATCTTGACTCCGTGGGAGTTAAGTAAATACCGCCATATACAATAAAATTCAGATGCTTGAGAGCTGCAAGACATTAATCAATATTTACATATACGTTTTAGTTACATACACATTTTGCTACAAAACCTTTATATAAATATTAAGAAATGCATGTATTCAATAATATTTATTCATGTCTGCAGTTTTTTAAACTGTAAATTCGTATTGGTTTCAGTAATCATAAAGTACACACACACACACACACACACACACACATATATATATATATATATATATATATATATATATATATATATATATATATATATATATAAAATTATTTAAAAATATGATTCCAACTCGCGACATAAGAGGTCTCATGTTTCAAAACAAGAGCCGAAAACTTCAATACAGTGTAACCCGGATATAAGAGAGTTGTCGGGACCGGAGAAGAAGTCTCTTATATCCGGCCTTCTCTTATATCCGGGTTTGGTCTATTTTGTTTAGGTAAGTATGGGC
Organism: Acanthosepion pharaonis; assembly: GCA_903632075.3. NCBI lineage: Eukaryota > Metazoa > Mollusca > Cephalopoda > Sepiida > Sepiidae > Acanthosepion > Acanthosepion pharaonis. Next base: position 809,870 of record CAHIKZ030000071.1, read on the forward strand.
TCTAATTTGGGACCAGAGAAAATCTCTCTTATATCCGGGTTTATCTTATATCCGGGTCTCTTATATCCGGGTTACACTGTATAATTATTTGAATTAAATTGAGTTAAAGAAAGCTCTGTTCCATCTTCAAGCGAATTTTTTTTTTTTTTTTTGGAATAACTTATTTCAGAAATTTACGTGCTTTAATAATTGAAATCAAAATTTCCATGGTAACAGCTAGGGCGAATTGTTTAAATTGGTTAGACGTGTGTTGGGTGTTAATAATAAGTATCAGTATCGAGTTACTTTCGTAGATGTCAAGTCAGGGTAAGGTGGGGGTGTCTAAAATTTGAAACGGAAGATGTATTAACCCTCGTCTGGCTTACGTGTCTACGGAGATTTATTTATTTTTTTATTTTATTTCTTTATGAAAGGGATTCGTGCATATAAAAAACTGCCGTAACTTTTGTTTTTTGACGACTTCATAAAGGGTTTGTTTTTTTAGGGTATTTAAACTATTTATTCCAAATTTCAAATAACTGAAATCACATCGCCCACGTGACGACAACGTGATCATATTTAAATGGAACGCTGATCTTATAAAAGATATCTGTTTGGATTGGTCTTGCTCTTATGTCCATCGTCTTTTTCATGTTGAATTAAATATAGTCTAATGTTAATTATGTTTTATGAATATGTCCTGAAGATGGTCTATTAGACCGAAACATCCGACGTTGACATTATAATAACATTAAAACAGCATAATTGCATATTAGGATTTTTGTTTGTTTTTTCCGTATATTTTTCCTTATATATATATATATATATATATATATATATATATATATATATATATATATATATACCAAATGTTTTAAAAATATTGACACTTTTAAACAAAATTTGTACCTGAAGTGTACCAACTCGGTCTGCAAAGTTCAACATCTTGTGTTAGACTGCATTAATGTATGTAAGTGCAGTCCCATCAATCCCCTTGCCCATGACCTCAATCTTCTGATATTCCTCTGTAACCCTTGCTGACCAGAAATTTCTTTACTCCCTCTGTCTTCCACTATCTCTTCCCTCAGCACTAAAGAACAATGCCTCACTCAGATCTGGCACTAAAATTAAGATCTAAATTCTTAAACATTTTTACTAATCATGAACATTAAATTTACGTTTTAATCCAGTGGAGTTTCAATTTATTGTGGGGGTGGAAATAAGTAACCTGGAAGAAAGAACCTTGCTGTTGTTGTTATTGTTGTAGAGGATAATTCTTTCTCTGTCTTGGCAAACGTAAATTCAAGTACATCTGAGTTTGGGGAAACAAATGTATAATTTATTTACATACATACAAAACTAATAACTTTTATCTGTTGCTAAGGCAACATGGAGAGAGAATGGTGAAATTATTAGGCATCGCTTATATTGTTTCTCTCTCAACGCAGTGTTAATGTTGACATGAAGGCTGGTTTGTGTCACATCCCTCAACTTACTGGTGTTGATGTCCAAGTTGGTCTGTATTGAGTTTGTTTGAATCAGAGAATATATAGCCATTATTTGGCTCCAAATTAAAGTTTTGGTTTTTGGTAATTAAAGTGGCTCTGACTTGTTTGTTTCATTTTGGTTAAAGTGGGTAGATGCATGGAGCCTATGTGCAGAAAATGTATTTACGCAACGTGCTTTGGGTCATTGAGCAGTCAACATCTGGTTTGTGGGAAAAATGTAAGATGCATGACAAATTCATATGCAGTAAATAATTATTATAAAGCTAGAATTTTTTTCTCATTTACCTTTTATATTAACAGTGAATGAAAAAGGAGCTCAGCCAACATATTTCCACAAGCTATGACATATTAAAGGTGAAACTGTGGCTCGTGAGCCACCTGCAGCTCGCAGGTGGCTCACGAGCCGCAGTTTGGCTATTACCAATCTATGGGATGTGTTTTAGGGATTATTGAAAATAGTTCTGAAATTTGAGACATTTCAGACAATACTGAATTTTTTGCAAGTGCTTAGGAAAAGAATTTCTGATCATGTTTTCACAAGTTTCTTCTAGTTTTATTCTACAGAGTTGAAATGTATTGAAGTGGGGTCCAAAATACATGACAAAGATTGCCCACATGCTTCTTATAGCATGAAGGCATACTAGGCTGATCAGAGAAATTTGAAAAAACAGAATAATAATGAGGATTATATAGAACATGCTTTGCTTAGGAATGAAAGCTTTTACTTCTGCCTATACACTATGATGTAGATTGCTGATTAGAATGCAGATTTCTGATTTGAAATGATTTGGTGGATCTTGGCTGAGGTTTTCATAGAAATCTGTGTTGTTATTTTGTAGATATTCTGTTTTGCCTATGTAATCCATTCTGTTCCCAACAGTGATTAAGAATTTTAAAATTTCATTGTTCCAACATCTTCAGTGTTTCCTTTCAGTGCATAATTGCAACCAACACTTTTATATATCCTCCTCCCACACATACAGTGTGGCAGACCCCCACCACCACATATACCTCCCACATAATGGTAAAATATTAGCTAGATGAAGACACCATTGCTACATTGAGATATTTTTGGCATACCGTCTATATAATTCCATATACAAAATCATTACTTTAGTCTGATGAAGTCTTTCTAGAGGATGATGCACATTACACAAAATTTGTCCACTTTTTTATATTCTTGCATATAAATTTTTATATATCAGAATAATGTTAGGCAAATGAATGAAAAAGTGGGGAAAATATTCTGTGTAAGGCATTTTGTCCACTAGAAGGACTTCATCTGATAAAAATAAAATCCCTTCAAGAGGATGAAATCTGTTAAACAAAATTTTTTCTCACGTGTGTATATATATATATATATATATATATATATATATATATATATATATATATATATATATATATATATATATATATATATATATATACATATATATATATATATATATATATATATATATATACATATATATATATATATATATATATATATATATATACATATATATATATATATACATATATATATATATATATATATATATATATATATATATATATATATATATATATATATATATATATATATATATATATATATATATATATATATATATATATATATACATATATATATATATATACATACATATATATATATATATACATACATATATATATATATATATATATATATATATATATATATATATATATATATATATATCAGGCGATTCCAGCAACTTGATTTCAAACTTTCAACCTTTCGATAGCTTCATGCGATTTTGGTTAATAGATTTCCTAACACTTTCTTTTTTTTAATTAATGAACGCTTTATTATTTAAAAATAAATAAATAAACGCACGACGTGAAGTGTGATAGAAGGGGAGAAGAAAGAGGAGGAGAAACGCAAAGTTATTGAAAATGTTAACGGTTTGGGGGATTAAATTAAATATAAATCAGCTGAATCAAGGGAACTAACTCTTGTTCACTCCTTACTATTCTAAGGGAAATAATTCAGTCAGAAACACCAAATGCCAATTTGTTGCTATATCAACATTTTATGCACAGTATTTTAATGAATTAAAAGAATAACTCTTAGCGTAAAAGTAAGAGAAACAAGAGCCCAAAATTAACAAATCTTAATAAGCTACAATCAAATCATAAATTTTATTCAAAATAAAATGTAATGCACCCTTCCCACCTCCAAATTAATACAAGAATAGTGTTGAATTTATCAAAACTAGTTAATGTTAATTTGATCATGATGTCATTGAAAGCATGTAGTTCTGCATTAAAATTCAATACAAGATTCGTGTAGACCCAGAGATATTTGCATTTGAAAGATGAATTTAACACTTTAATAATTACTGATTCCTTTCATCTCAATTTCAGTTGCTTTTTATTACAATCATTCAGACTGTCATTCTATAAGCATTACAACATGGATTGGAATTAATAAACTTCTTGAAAAATCTATCTTAGTAAAATAGTTTGGCTACAACTTCAGCTATGAAAGTTAATCATAACATTCATTGTGTTAAGACACATAAAATATTGGTTTTAGTAGATGCAAGGAAAAGCAATTGAAATTGGGATTTATAAAGAAATACTTCTCAAGAATTAATAATTAACAATTAATGCTTCCTCTAATAAAATTCAAGATTATAGTCTTCTTTGATGTTATCAAATGTAATTTCTTTTGTATTTTCTCGGTTCAATAATAGTCCTTAATCTTGCATATTATGTACTGCCCCCCCTTTCTACTTTGGCACTGATACAGTCTTTATATCTTAGCTATGCTAATTTTAATATAGGCTGTCATTTATATATCACTACAATTTTGGGACTGAAAATACCTGAATTTTAAAACTGTACAGAAAAAAAATTACTATTTTCTTTCAATAAAATTTCAATGCCAATTTAATAAATATTTAAAAGTTTCCTTCTTAATTACTCCATAATTTAGACAAAAACCATCACACACATGACTTGAGTTTGATCTTTTCATCTTTTATACAAGAGGTTTGCAAAAGTTTTCACTTCCCAAAGTTCACAAACTTTTCAAATACCCACTCCACTGACCATTGATTTGTACCTTTTTTTAAAGATATCTCCTAAGAAAAATAAATTATCTCTTTATATTTCCAACTATTGTAACTATTTTCACTGTTCAGATTGATGTCCTCATCTTCATTGTCATATTCACATTTCACCCATTATATGCTCAGGCCTTCTTCAGGTGATATATGTTGGAATTTCAAACTAAATTCTTTATTTAGTCCACTGGGGTAGATTGTTCTACTTCCACATGCCATACCTCTTCCGGATGTCTCAGTATTAGTTATCTCCCTTTAACTCAACTCTCTAAGGACACACAGCTCAGTGGATAAAAGCGTTGGTTGAATCCATTGACTTGACCAAAGAGTTATGCGTTCAATACCTGGCTACAGCTGAGGTTAACAGTTGATGAAATAAAAGGTCCAGTTCAAATTCCTAACACCTGAAGAAGGTCGGAGTGTACAAAGGCTGAAACATTGTGAATATGGCAACAAAGATGACAGCAATAGCACAAACAATGTAAATAGTGTAAATAAATTCTTAGTTATATTCTATCAATTTTTTAAGCAATAAATTAATTTTTTAAGGCAACATTATTTTTATTACTATAAATGTTATATTTTGTGGATGCACATCTATTGAACATATATTCCCCTTTTTTATCAGGGAAATGACTCTTAAGCCAAATGTGCCTTATCAATAAGGGTACAAGATGCCATCATGACAAAATAAGGCTCTATTACTGTTGAGATGTGCTTTTCTTAAACTGAACCTTGCTCTGTCAGGATAGATTTTCATAGCCTAATAGATAAGGAACATTTAGCTTAAAAGTAGTTTCCCTGGTAAAAAAAGGGGAATGCAAGTTCAATTTCTGTTGAGAGAGACATTTTCTTCAGCAAGATTTCTAAATCTCTAAGTTAATTACATTAATCTCACTGTTGAAAAAAAGAGAAAAAAATGGAACCCCCCTTATATGCTCAGGCCTTCTTCAGGTGATATATGTTGGAATTTCAAACTAAATTCTTTATTTAGTCCACTGGGGTAGATTGTTCTACTTCCACATGCCATACCTCTTCCGGATGTCTCAGTATTAGTTATCTCCCTTTAACTCAACTCTCTAAGGACACACAGCTCAGTGGATAATCTTTATAGCAATAAGAAAATTATGTCAATTACAAAAATATTCAAATTTCAATAAAAAAGTAATGATGTTGATTGATTACATTATTTGTTACCAAGATAAAAACAAAGCCAACAAAAGGATATAAATTTAGTCATCAGAAAAGGCAAGGAGATGTACAAAATGTTTATACTATTTGTAAAAATAAAATGGTTCTCAATATTTGGACAAAAAATGATTTCATCATTGAAGCCCTTTAAAGCAATGATTGAACACAAGAATCTTCTACACTTTATTGTCATTATTATTATTAATAATTGTTATGTGTGAGCAACAGGGAAATCATTTTGTTGTTTGCAATTTAAAAGCTGTCATTGACCATGAGAACTTTCTTTACTTTGCTATTACTGCAAATACAAGGTGCAATGGATAAATTGTCGTCTAAATTATGCAAAAAAAATAAAAAAATAACATAATACTGACATCTCATTTTAACAGATATATTTACCAAATTACACAAAAATATCTTGAAATACTAAAGAGTAAATTCAATAAAATTACCATTTGCTTCAGCCTCCAGCCTCCAGATAACTTTGGAATCTCCTCCAACTCTTCTGGACATTTTCCTTGTTGGTGAATGCTGCCATAATTCTTGCCTTCAGATCGTCTTTGGTGTTACAAGTAGTTTTGTTGGTCTCTTGCTCAACTGTAATAATCAAGGGGGTATGCAGTCTGGGGAGTTAGGTGGCCAAATGTAAGGGGTGATGTGGTTACAGAATTTGTCTGACAGCCCTAACTGGGCTCTCCTGTTTGTGTGACATGGTGCAGATTCCTGGTGCCAGCAGCCACCTTCTTGACCCAGAGCAGCACTACCTCCATAAAGCACTTTATGCAGGCCTCAGTGTTGAGTCTGAGGCCTTCTGGGAAGATGAATGGGGGCATAATATTGCCATCACTAATGATCACTCCGAACACCATGTTGTTGACTTGATATATCATCCAACTCTTTTTGAATCCTCTGCACTGTCCTCAGATTGAAACCAAAATGCTCTGAAATGTTTGGATTGCAGCACAAATGCCAAGCAGTTCATCATGCCATTTCAAAAAAATGAATTGCATCATGGTGCTCTTTTTCGCCCAACTGACCCTACTATACTTTGCAGTCAACAAAATCAAAAACAACCAACGTGCATGAGTAAAATTAAAAATATAAAATGGTGACAATGTACCCATCACACACTGTATATTTGAACAATGTGAGGCAAATGAATGACAAAGAAGAAAAATTCTGTGTAATATGTTTCATCCTCTAGAAAGACTTCATCAGACTAAAGTAATGATTTTGTTGATGGAATTATATATGTAGAAGTGGGAGGGGACATATAAAAATAGAAATATCAGTTATAATTATATACCAACAGGAAATGCTGAAGATGTGCGAATGTTGAAATTTTAAATTTTTTTAGTCTAGCCAATCTCATTCAATTTCCCTATGCCTTTGTTTTATAATTTTTGCTTTTTAAGTAACCCACATTTTAATAGCAAAAGATCTGCCAAGAAAGGTGAGATGCTTTAAAAACATGGATACAGAGCATGCACATCTTACCTCGAAACCTCTGACTGGAGGTGGGAGGCCTTTTCTGGGACTCTGCTGTAGTCACTGTCATTTTTTTCAACACTGTTTTATGGCCATCAGACATTTTTTAATTATTTTTAAACTGACATTACATTGTCAGTCATCAACTAATAATATACATCATGTATCTGCATGCTGGCATGGTGCGTACTATGCAGGAATCCCCAATGAGGTTAGAGCCACAAAAAGGTCTAGTTTCAGCAGTGTTTTTTGTGTTTTTTGTACCTTTTACTTTTTATTCTACCTAAGTTATATTGTCAATCATCAATTATAATAATTGACAGGGCCAGTGCTTACAACCATGAACCTCTCAACTTCATGGGGGCCCCCATGCCTATAAACTGTAACTAACAGCAATTCCTTCCTAGGATGGAATATAAATTCTAAGGGTTTATGATTGGATCTCAACAAAATTTTTTTCCTAATAAAAATTGTCTTGTTCTGGTCATACTCCATACAATTGCAAGTGCTTCCTTTTCAATATAAAAATAGTTCAATTCATCTGGTGTCACTGTCCTAGAAAGATACATCACTGGGTGTCCTTCCTCGGACAAAATTGCCTATATAGACTGGCTACTTGCATCTGTGGATAATGTAACATCCTTTTTAGGGTAAAAACTCTTGACCACAGGCTTTTTAGATAGAGTTTCTTTTAATTTAATGATGAATGTTTGGTGTGTATGTGTCCATTCAAGCTCATTATTCTTCGTTTGAAACTCAGAAAATTCTTCAATTCTTTCAAAATATTTTGACAAGAATTGGCTATAAAAATTGGCTGATCTGAGAAATAATTCCAATTCATTTTTATTGGAAAAAATACATTTAATATTTTTTTCTATTAACGTCATGTCTGGTAAAGTACCATTTTTGGAAATTTGGTAACCCAAGAATGTTAATTCTTTGCAATTAAATATACACTTATCTTCATTTATCGTCATTCCTGCCCTCCTCAACTTATCTATTACAAATTTAGTTTTTTGTTTCAGTTCTTCTTTAGTGGACGCACCTAAACATATATCATCCTGATAAATTATCATATTTTCTACTCTCCCTGATTACAAATTTTCCATAGCTTTTTGAAAAATCAAGCTGGCTGTCTTAATTCCAAATGGTAAGCAGGAACATCTAACTAAGCCTATGGGGATTGTTTATAGTTGTGATTTTTTTAAATTTGTCATTGATTTGAATTTCATGGTATGCATTTTTTTAAATTAATTTTCATAAAATATTTCATTCCTGCCAGAGAATGTAATATGTTTTCTATGTTAGGAATAGGGCATTAATTCAAACAAATCTTATGATTTATGCCTACTTTGTAATCTCTGCAAATTCTAAAATCACCATCAGGTTTTCTTGAAATCACAATATACAATGCCCATTTGCTACCTCCCAGTTCTACATATTGAAGAATGCCTTCTTCCTCCATTTTTCTCAGCTTATCAACTACCATTTGCTTTATAGGAATGGGAAGCCTAAAGCTTTCAAAATATGATAGATTGATATTTCTTTTATAGTTTTTAATGTCCCGTATTCATACCATTAAGTAAACATTTGCTATTAATATTTATCAAATCACTTTCTACTAAACTGTGACTTTTTGTCTTCAACCATAATAGTGACAGTTTCAAATGAAAAGACCCTAATATTTTTATACATATGTTATCAAGCTGACTTAATCTTACTAAGTTTTTCTTTAATTTTGGTTTCAATAATTGTTCCCTAAAATTATTCAGAATAAGGTTCACTTCACTTCCATTTCCAACTTGCATTTTTAGGTCTGCACCATTTAATTCAATATTTAATGTTTTCTTTCTACTTTTTTATATTGAAAAACGTTTGTTTGATTTTTTACATTGTCATGTATTATTTTGACAGTTTTTACATTGGTATCTCACCATCTACATACAACTTGAAAATGATTTTTCTTTTTGCACTTATTACATGCTAGACATTTTTCTATCTTTGATTTATGTCCAAAGTTGCAATATCTCCTCTTGTATGACATCAATACAAGCTTCTAAAGTCATTTGGTTTGTCTGTAACTGCTCTAAAATTTTTACTCTATGGGAGGGGTTGTACAGTCCTTCTACCAATTGGAATTAAATTAATTCTCGATACTTATTCCTTGTTGTCCAAGTTCATGAAATTCACAATATCTGTTAGTATCTCTTAACTTTCTTAGATATTTCTTTACAAGCTCCCCAAATTCTTGTTTCAATGCTAAGAATTTGGTTCATTCGGCTATCTTTTCTTTGGTTGAATATTTCTCAATATTATGTCTTTGGATTCCTTAAATGTCAAGTTTTCAATTTCAGTGGGGTAAGTCATTAACAAAATCTACCTAATGGATTTGCATTCTGCAGTGGCCAAAAATAGATCCATGATTTCTTTCTGTCCTTCGGGTGTTTGGTCATCTTGTAACTTCTTTATTCTGGCACATGCCTCAAAGCATTTTACTCAAATCTTTATGTTTTCAGATTCTTCTATGTTCAACAGAGCTCTGTCAGGCAACGCCATTTCATTTTGATGTTCAGATTTAGTAGCCATAGATATTCTACGTATATTGAGTCAAAGTTACCCATGAGCTATAATTATAGATCTCTTTATTCTAATTACCTATTAGCTAAATGAAACCCATTACACTTTGCTTAAAATAAAATAAAACCAAAATAATAATTCTCCCAGCATGCAACAGAAAACTTTCCTTTACACAAAAAATAATTGAACTCATTCTCTTCTGCATCTTGCTTGTCATAAAACGAAGTGACTTTCTTCCTCTATCACGTGCTTGATTTACAATGTAAATTTAATGCTAATTTATGTCCTTTTTTATGTTATTAAATTAGTAGCTCCTTTTCGTTTTCATAACATCAATAATTTTAAAGTACAGAAGCCTAAAAAGACTTTTAAAAGATGTTTTTTTTTTAAATCTCTGTAAAAAATCAATTTGTGGTATTAACAACTTTAACACCAAATTACAAATTCAATAAAAAAAAAATTTCTTATGCTTCAGTATTTTAAAATTATCTACAGCTTTAAAAGCAGACACAAAATCAGGGTCCAGTTTTGCATTATAAATTGTTTATTCAATGTTATTGAACACAAATACAGGGGTAGCCAAACTTGCTTAATATAAGAGCCTCATACAATAAAGTTGAGATGTCTGAGAGCTGCACTTACTATCCAGCACACCCAAATCTTTAATCCCCATATCCATGACCCAAGTCTTAGATTTCTGATATTCCTCTGTAACACTTGCTGACTAGAAATTTCTTTATGCCCTCTGCCTCCCACCATTCCTTTCTTCAGCACTAAAGAACAATGCTTCACTCAGATATGGCATTAAAACTACGATTTTAAATTCTTAAATGTTTTTAATAACCATAAATTTACTTTTTAATCCAATGAAGTCTCAATTAATACCCAGTAAAGCTTTAAATTTTTCTTATTTATCTTTTATATTTTACTTATGATGAAAAAAACATTGAAATTTAATTTGAGAACCATGAATACAATATTTTACAAGTTCACATTCTAGCCTTTTTTTTTTAAGAACATTTTCTCTTTCTTTAAAGTTAAAGGAGTTTTCTTCTCCCTTTCTTTTTCTTCTAATTGTGTTTATCCCTTTTTTCTACATTTAAGTAAACATTTTCTTTTTTATTGTTACACACGGAGTCTTACTTTATTCGTCCACCTAAAAGAGAGAGTTTTTTGCTCTAATCTTGCTGTTTTTATTCAATTTTTGTCAGAATTTTCTAACCTCAGCCCTTTCATGTGGGAAAGCTTGGACAAATTTCCTGCAAAAAGAAGCTCAGCCAACATATTTCCACAAGCTGCATATTAAAGGTCAAAGAGATGCATATGTCTCGTGAGCCACAGTTTGGCCACCCCTGGTTTGGGCATTAGTTAAATTTATTATTGTGAATCGAAATTTCTAATTTAGTACCTCTTTTGCTTGCTTCCACTTTCGTTTTCTGAAAAATTAACAGCCCAAAAGAAAAAAATGTTGTTGTTTTTTTATTATTTTAAAAAAAAAGCAACTACACCAAAAAAAAAAAAAAAAAAAAAGAATAAATCAACTTAATTGAATTAATTAATTATCTTAGGTTAATTTGCATTTTAGCACCCGCGCTCAGTTCACATTAAAAATTTCCAGAGTACTTATATTTAGGTGTAAATGTACATGCTTCATTCGAATCTGGCTTGATAAATTTGATAAAATTTTGACAGTAAACGTTCGGATTCATTAGCGTCGCGACAGTCATTCATGACTGGCGTTGTTTGCATACATTCGCTTCGGAATAGATATCGAGTGTAATATTCATATGTCTTGATTATTACGCACAATTGAGAAGTGTGTGTACATAAATAGTTCTCTTGCGCAGTAATTGAGACATGTAAGATCAGTAAAAAAAAAAAAAAAAAGGCCCGTTAACTACATTCTTCCGCGTTTAGCGTTCCGCGGCGAATCTATGCAAACAAGCACTCCAGTAATGGCTTCCGCCAACGGCGCAAATGAATCCCAACTTTTACTGTAGATAACTCCAAAACGGTAGATTTTATCAAATTTATCAAGCCAGATTCGAATGTAGCAATTACAATTATGTATAAATGTAAGTATTCTGGAAATTTTGAATGCGAACTGAGTGCGGGTGCTAAAATGCAAATTAATCTTATTTTATTTATTTTAAAAAGAAAGTTTAAATTTTTATTCTTTTATTTTAAATTAAAAACTGCAAATAAGTCTCCTTATTTTAAGTCAGTCAAATTCTTAAAATGTTTGGAAATCTCGTTCTTGACTGAAATCTCGTTTCTATCAACGGTCTCTCACGCCGTAGAGTTATTCATGGTGCTGTTTTTTTTTTTTTTTTTTATTTAACTCAGCTCGTCAGCAATCATGAAACTCGCTGAGATCTTTCGTCGTTGTGAAAATTTTAATGCTGCAAAGGACTTTCTACGAGAAAGGTGCATTCTTCGGCGGGACATTCCTCGATGTAATGTTTGTAATCGGCCAATGACTGAAGTAAAATGCGGACGTGGTGAGGAGCTCATGTGGCGATGCCCGTCACATAAAACCAACAAACTGTCCCTCCGTGATGGAAGTTTTCTGAACCATCAAGGAATGTCGTTGCAAGATTTCGTTATGGTTGTTTATGTATGGGCACTGCAAATTTCAATGACAACAGCTACAGAGATGCTTGGTTTGTCACCACCCACGGTATTGACATGGTATTCTTATTTACGTGACATTTGTTCGGATTATTTACTTCTCCACCCTGTCATTATTGGAGGGACCGATCATATCGTAGAGATCAATGAATTCCAATCATTTAAATCAAGAAGTCATGAAGGGTGGGTTTTTGGGGGGATAGATACCACAACTAAAATTGGTTTCCTTGTTAATGTGCCTGACAGATCCGAGGCAGTGCTTTTACCCCTCATTCAAAAATATATCCTCCCAGGAAGCACGATACATTCCGACCAAAAGACAATCTATGACAACATTAGTGACATTCCCATTAAACCACCTTATCATCATGAAATTGTTAACCATACTAATTCGGTTGTGTGTCTTTGGAAAAATTGTAAAACGAAATTCAAGACAATGTTAGGAGTTCATTCCTCCAGATTATCATCCCATTTAGATGAATTTATGTGGAGACAACAATTTGGTCGGACACACAGTGAGGCTTTTGATAATATATTGTTGCATATTTCAGAATTGTATATCACACATTAAATTATTTTAATAAATAAATTATATAACCGCTTGAAATTTATTTTCTTCCACAGATATTTCGGATCACGGACTATTAACAAAAAAATTGGGATCACAATTCTTCTACTTTAATTTTGTTTTTTGTTTTTTTTTTCCTTAAAAAAAAACGAACTCCTTCCTTTTGTTGTGTTAAATCGGCCCATTTTTATTATGAACTTTTTCTTGCCAATTTTTATTTCTATTTTCTTTTACCTTGTGTAAGAAAAAAAAATGTAAAACTTCTTAATCTCATTTATTTCCTAAATATTTTCTTTTTTTGACCATATGGTATTTGAATCAGTTTCCTCGTTGATTGTAAAAAATGTAAAAAAACTTTTTTTTTCTTTCTATTCTAACTTATGAATCAATTTTTTCGGATATTAAATAATTAATTATTAAATCAGTTGTAACGACATCGAAAATACTAAATTAATTTTAGTGATAATCAACAATAAAATGAATCGATTGTTAACAACTAAAAACTACAATGAATGAATGAAAGAAAAAGATTTTATTTATATTTTCTTCTTTAGCCAAATCAATTCTTTTAAAAAGCAAAAAACAGGAAACTACCAAAACAAAAATCGTAATTTTTGTTTTCAACAATAACCCTAAAAAAAAAAATACAATTGACCCCTTCTTTCATCTTTCTTTATTGACAAATGATCATCTTCCTAGTTTATTTTTTTATAGTTTTGATTTTTTTTTAAGATTATCCGTTTTGCTTTGGGGTTTTTTTGTTTTTTTTTTATTTAAGTAGAAATTTAAATTTAATTCTCAATATTATTTCTTTGACTTCCTTAAGATTTCAATTTCAATCTGGTAAGTCATTAGCAAAATCTGCTTAAATGACTTCATTTCCCGCAATTTCTTGCTGACCTTTTTGTTTTTGGTGGATTTTTTTTTTTTTTTTTTTTTTTTAAAAAACATTAACATCGAAAAAATCCTTTCAAATCATTTCTTGAAAAATATTTAACAAAAAAAATGAATCAGTTTTTTATTCTTCTTTTTAAATGCAAATTTCAATTCTCAATGTTTGTTCTTAACTTTCCTTTTTCAACTTAAAGATGAAAGGGTTTCGTTAGGGTTAGTCTAGGGTTCTTATTGGTAACAATAAAAATAAATAACAGTGACAGTTTCTGACATAGTCAATTTATTATATAGAAATTTATTTTATTTGAAACTGAGGACAAAAAACAAATAACAATGGATCTTTGCAGAGTCGGTATTTAAATTAAATAGAAATACAAACATTGGCTCAGTACTTTGTACATTTTATTTGGAAATATGATAGAGGAAGTTCAAATGACAAACTGAATTTTTTAAAAACCCAGTTGTGGTACAAGTTTAAACTTTTGGTCCAAAATGATGTGTTTGGCATCATGGAAGAAAAAGAAACATATCCAACACAGCCTAGTAAATTTGTTACATCTTTTTTTATTTTTTATTTTCATTGTTCAGTATCGAGCATTTGTTTTGTTTACGAAAATAATTGTTTATTTTAATAAAGAAACAACTTGTTTTCTCGTTCCTCAATCCTGAATACATCTGAAACTGTGAAGTTTGAATTCTTCGCATATTTTCATCGTTAATTAATTACACACTTCAACACTAACCGTTTTTGCTCATCGCACATTTGAGCGCAATAAAAAAAAAAATCATAAAAAACTTACCATCTTCTTTTAAAAAGTTAAAACTAAAAGTTAAATCATCCAGTGGATTAAAAAAAAAAAAAAAAAAAAAAAAATGGTCCCAAAGGGAACTAGATGAAGTTGCTTTCTTTATGATCGTACGTAACTTAACAACATTATTAAAGAATTTAAAAAGTGTTACTTCGTGTCCGAAACATTTGGAAATTCTTGCAAAAATCAAATTGTCGGATTTGAATTAAAGTATTTTTTAAAATCTCTGTAAATTTTTTTTATGTTTACGACCCTAATTCATGAAATTTTAAGGAAAAAATTTTTTGATGAATAATTAATTTTTTACAAGAACTTTTCATTTTTTAATAATTTTATATTAAATAATTTCAAATCGTTTAAAATTTTGCATTATTTCAAGAAGTTTAATTTAATATTGTTATTAAGTAAAAGCTACATTTATGAATCAAAAAATAAAAAGTCGTTGTACCCCAATCCCAATATTTTTTTAATTTTGTTTTCACTTTTCATGTATACCGCGTGCCCGTTTGAAAGTATGGTCGACCATAAACGACATAATCAGAAAATAAGAGCGCTGACTATAGTAAATTTAATCTTAACGTTCTTAAAATTAGATTACAGAAAACGTTTTCCAAGATTTTTAAGATTACCGAATACTTAAAGATTATATAAAAAAGGCGCTCACCAATCATTTTCTTAAATTACATTTTATTTTTAACTGTTAAAATGTAATTTAAGAAAATGATTGGTGAGCGCCATACAGATAAAGTCGCCATACAACAACAATGAACCTGTCACCAACTCGTTAAGTGATTGATGAGGTATCGATAAACACTTAAATCGCGCAACTGTTTGTTTTTAAAAATCCATTTCTCTATTATTTTAAACTTAAATGTAAGTTATTTTTTTTTCAAATCGGCTTAATTAAACTTTAAATCTGTTAATATTGCTCAGTTTCACAAATATATATTTTAATTTTGAGATTTTTTAAAGTTCATTTATATCGAAATAGGGGAGGGCTTTTTTTTTATTAATTTGAACTAAAATAAATGAAGAAATCTTAACAGTAAATATACCCTTTCCTTTATTAATGAATCCAATGAAATATTCGTCTCCTTGCCTCATTTAACTACTCAACTACTGCAGTCCTAAGTTTACATTTTGATTTTTTAATGTTTTTTTTTATTATTATTATTATTTGAAAACAAACATGTCGGTCATGAAATTTAAACGAAGTGTCTCGGCATTGGGCCAGTTTTAATGCCTCGAAAGAATTCTTACGGGAAAGAGGCATTCTTCGCCGTGACATTCCTCGATGTATGTAACACATGTGATCGATTGATGACAGGTTAAATGTGGACGAGGTGAAGAACTTATATGGCGATGTCCGTCTCACAAGAGCAATAAATTAACCCTTCGAGAAGGTAGTTTTTTGAACCTTCAAAATACATCACTACAAGATTTCATCATGTTAGTCTATTTCTGGGCACTACAAATTCCAGTAACAACAACGGCGGTCATAGTCGGGTTTTCTTGCTCTACAGCAGTTCAATGGTATTCGTATTTACGTGACATTTGTTCAGATTATTTACTTATCCATCCTATCCTCATTGGAGGGACCGATCACATTGTGGAGATTAATGAATTTGAATTATTAAAGACAAAAAGGAAGAAGAACCATGAAAGAAATTCTGCTTCTGAAGAATGTTTTTTTGGAGGGATAGATACCACAACTAAAATTGGTTTCCTTGTTAACGTGCCTGACAGATCCGAGGCAGTACTTTTACCCCTCATTCAAAAATATATCCTCCCAGGAAGCACGATACATTCCGATTAGAGGGCAATCTATGACAACATTAGTGACATTCCCATTAAACCTTATCTACATGAAATTGTTAACCATACTAATTCGGTTCAATGCATGTGGAAACATTGTAAAACGAAATTCAAGGCAATGTTGGGAGTACATTCCTCAAAGTTATCATCACATTTAGATGAATTTATGTGGAGACAACAATTTGGTCGGACACACAGTGAGGCTTTTGATAATATATTGTTGCATATTTCAGAATTATATGTCACACCTTAAATTATTTTCAAATAAACTAGTAACTATTTGATTTTTTTATTTTCATTTCATTCAGGATCCCATTTGATAGAAATAGGGACCATAATTTGAGTCTTAACTTGTTCATTTTGTCAAAGCTTTAACCTTGACAAAATGAACAAGTTAAGAATTAATGGTCATCTTGATTAAAGCATAATAATTAGTCTAATATTGCTTTTGCTATAACCAAGATGAACATGCTGATTGGAATTAAAATTAAAAATGGCATATCTCTGCAGATTTCTTTTCTTTATTAACATAACTTGGAAAATATAATGGAGTGATTTCTCCACGGTTTTGAAATCAACGTTTTCCTTCTGTAAGACTGGTTGCCATCTAAGTTAGAAATCCAAGTCTACTCTATTTTTAATCTGTAGTTGGGGTTAAACGCCGATTCATGTTTTTCGCAAGGGCATTTGTGAGAAAGTGAATGCAACAGCCTATCCCATTTATTTCCACTCGCCGTTTCTGGGTGTCGATATGCTTTACACTACCTGCTACTACTAATGGCAAAGCATATATAACTAAAATACTGCAATTTCTTTGAGCTACAAAAAAGAAAACACACGAACAAGTCAATACAAATTTTGCTAAAGCTTCGGTTATTGTGTAGTGTACATTATAAAACGTAGGAGAGTATTTTTTTATCCGTTTTCATGAAACTACTAGTGGATTTTTTTCGTTATCCATAATTTTGAAATAGCGAAGAAGTCTAAGACAAAGTTCCTTCTCTCTCTTTTGTAATGTCAAGATAAACCCAACCTTTCTAATTCATGATTACAAACTTTTTTTTATTTTAGGCTTCGGTACTTTAAAAAACAGAAGCCTAAAAAGAAAAAAAAATGTTTATAATCATGAATTCGGAAAATAGCTTTGAAAAGTATAAACAAAATCAGGGCCCAGATTTGAGTTTCTGGAAACATTCGATGTCATCAATAGAGAGAGTTCAATTTTATTTTTTTTTTTTTCATAACACCAAAAAAATAAAATGAATGAGTGAATATAAAAAAGAAAAAAAAATCAAAGAAAATTATTTTAGTAATCGAATCTTTACCAAAAAACCTTTGCCTTAAGACTTGCTTTTTTTGTTTTTTTTTTTTTTTTTCAATGAAAAAAGAAAACCATCTTTCGGGGTATTAAGTTTTTAGCGCTTCAAACTATATTTCGATATCATAAACAAAACAAACAGTCAAAAACACTGATTTATCATTTACCTCATTGACATTTGTTGACGTTTTTATTTTCAAGAACAATATTGGGGGGAAAATGTATGTTTTCTTGTAACTCTTTTCATCCTTCTATTCGATGAAATCCTAATGGACGAAACGTGTCACAAGAAAACTTTTTCCACTTTGCCATACTGTTTCCCCCCCCCATTACCCTTCCATTTAAACTCTCTTCATAGATACCTCCAAGAAAATGCCAAAAAAAAAAAAAAAATCAGCGTACCGTAATGAAAACAGTTTCCTAGTTAAGACTAAGAGGAAGGATTGATTAAAGTATTTTTTATGCATTCGAAATTTTTATTTTTAAAAAAATTGTTTTTCTTGGGTCATAGCAAATTTTCGCCTCTTTTTTGTGGTGACAGACACATTAATTTGGAAATTCTTGCGAAAAATCAAATTGTCGAATTTTAATGAAATTTTCATGACTTATTCACAAATGAATGAAATTATTTAAAAAAAAAATTAGATCTTGGTAAAAATATTTTGTATTTTACATGTTTCAGCCACTTGATTTTATGAAAACTTGAGAAATTCAACATCATACTCTTTAGTGACTGTTAGTTAAAAGCAGAATTCTTTAAAAAATTTAAATTACCAATTTTATTTATTTATTTTGCAAACTCTTCGAAAATCTGTTCTGAATCGAAAAATAAAAAATGCAATAAAACTAAGACATTATTTAATTAGAAAAGCTTTTAATTGCTTTTATTAATATTATATATTAAAGACAATATTGTATGAAGAAAAATTTCAACGAAAAATGAATTTTTACAAGATTTGTTTTCATTTTTTTAAATTGAATAATTTATAGTTTTTAAATCTTTTAAAATTCATTTTCAATGTGATCAGTCTTAGGAAATATTGTTATTAAACTATATTTACTAATTATATATTATAAAGCTTATTACAATCTGACGACCCCGAATATTTTTAAAAGTATTTCGATTTATTTTTGTATGTGTGATTACGTGCAGAATTTCTGAAGTATGGATGGACAAATCAATAAATCTAGCATTTAAGGGTTGCCCCCCCTACGACAAGAAAAAAAACTTTATCGTCTGGTCTACCATACTTAACTATGAGCACGTTTGGCTGTCAATCGAATATAAATAAATTGATTAACACGTCAAAAAAACAAGACCCCGTAGTTACGAAATGTTTGTATACAACATTTTATCCTACAGGATAAAATGTAAGTAATATTTGTTCTAATCAGATTAACTTTAAATTGCTAATTTTCCTCAAATAATGTTTCAGAAAATAGATTTTATTTTTGAAAAAATTTTAAAACCGAGAATTAACTTTTGTTTACAAAGGTGTCAAAAATGGCCGTTTTGATCGATTTTAATGAAGAAAAAGAAATTGATTCCGATCAGTTTAATTTCTGTTTAAAATACACCGCAGAATATTTTGCTTACTGGAAATAGTAAATTTTAAATCCTTTAGCTTTCAATTAAAACTAAAATCAAAGCTTCAAGAAAGCTTTTTTCCTTTTTAAAAATTCATAAACTAGACTCCTCCACTGTTTTAGCGGGAAAACAGCTTAGCGTAATGAAAAATGCCAGAAACTTAGCGAAAATAAAGTTTTATCGTCAAAATGCTTTATTAAGATGAAAGACCAAAGTATTTTTTAATAGTTTCTAACACGTTCGAAATTTTGGTTAAAGTTTTCTTTTGTTTACGTTTTCGCGGCGACATAGAAAATAACATTGGGGGGGGGCGATTTTTTTTTTTCCGTTGAAAACATATTGATTTGGAAATTCTTGTAAAAGTCAAGTAACTGTCCGATTTTAATGAAATTTTCAGGGCTTATTTGTGAATAAATCCTGAAAATTTCATTAAAATTTTTTAAATATTTTTTTTTTAAATTTTGGTAAAAAATATATTTTTAAAAAAAATAATTTATAATAGTTTAATTTAAAATCGTGTAAAGCCTGCATTAGGCTAGTTCCTCGAGGTGATGTAGTAATTAAGTGGAAACAAAATTTACGAATCCAAAATTGCTAAGTTTAATAAACTTAGTTGCGCTAATATTTTTTAAAATAATTTTTTATATTGTATTTTTTACTTAATACATTCCTTATTTCCATGTATGGTAGACTGAAATTGCCATTATTATAAAAAGGTCACGTGATCTAAGAGTTTTGTCCCTTTACGCGGCCTTTTCATAACATTTCCTTTAGTTGCTTTCTAACAAGTTGTATTTTCCATTCAGCTTTAAAAGTATAAAATTTAAACTTTAAATCTTAAAGTAAGTTTTCTTTTTTCATTTACTAGTTCACTAAATGTTTTTATTTTATGTATTGTATTTCCATTAGTGTGAGTCATACTCAAATAGAATAATTTTTTTTTAAACTTTAAGAAGGAACAAATATTTATATTTGTAATTTTTTCACTTCATTTTTAATGACAGTTAAAGAAATACGTTATTAATTTTGAAAACAATGTTTAATTAATTTAAGTTATTTTAAAACTTTATTTCCTGCATATTTTTTAATTTAGTCAATGTTAATTACAGTTTATTAACTATTACTGAATAAATATTTTATTTATCAAAAAAAAATTTCTAAATCAAGTCGTTCATTTTTTTGCTTAATTACGTTATTTTTATATATTTTTTTAATTATAGATGGAGAGAACAGAAAAGATCTTGAGACCTTATAGCAGCATCCAACGTGGACAATCCATTCTCTGCGGCTATATTTTTGATAAATTTTTCCAAAAGTATGGAACACACTCCAGAAAAGTAACAGAATGGGCCACGTTGGAAAATGCCAAGAATGGTTTTCCACTAATCACAACTAATTCAGTAAAAGACTTTGGGGATTTTAGAATAGAAATAAAGGATCAAACTTTTCTGAATTCCTCTAAAAATGTAGAAAAGTTGTGACTCGGTGTGTCCCATCTTCTACTGCCTCTTCAACCGCCACTCCAGTTGCAAGTACATCTCTACTTCAGATGCAACCCTATTTGATGCTACCACAAAATTATATGCAACAAATCTGAGTCTCTCTTCATGCACAACCATTTCTGCTGCAACCCTGTCTGCTGCATGTCAACGACTCTCTTCTGATTCAGAATTGGGTGCAACTTACAGTCTGCATAAAACTTCTTCCCAGTCTTCATCTTCCAGTGACAAAAGTTCAAAAATAAAAATTTTGAAAAAACAACTACAACAAAAAAATGAAAAAATAATATTACTTAAAAAAAAAATAATAAAAGTACTGAAAAAAAAAACCCAGAACATTCCAATCAATTGTTAAGCAGAAAATTATATTATGACTGCATTTGGAGTTCCTTCTTCAAGGATTTCAGAAACTGTGACCAATATTTTGAAGACATTGTCACTGTAAGATGAGATTGTACCAAAAAGCTTAACTACAGTATAGAATGGTGGGGGATCTTGGCTTCCTCTCAAATATGAAGACGTTCCATGCAGTGGAAAGCTCAGAAAACTGCAATTTAGTTTTCGATTCAACGACACAAAATGGACATCACGTGAACTGTGTTGTGTTGACCACCCTAACATCTTCTCATCTTGTGTCGTTGAAACGTCTTCCTGGTGGGGTCTGCCGTGGATTTACAAGCAGCATATTACGGACTCCATCAACATTAGCCAAAGTGGGCTCACTATCTACTGGCGAAAGTGTTGGTGCTAGTTTGAACAAAATCATTTCGAAAATGAAATGCTACTTGACAAGACAGAGCTCCCGTCAATCATTCTACATTTTCGCTACTGGAGAAGGAATGGCAGCAAGTTAAGCTTTTGGAGTTGTACTGTAATTTGCACCAATGGAGAGTCTATTTAGCAGAAGAACAAGGAAAGGATTGTGAAGGACTGTAAAATGATCTGTTGTGAGTGAGTGCCTAACATGGCGAATTATTGTGGGAATGAATTCTCTCAGATTTAGTGAGAAATTAGGGACAATAAAACCTTACATATACAGAATTAATGGAGATACATATAAAGCCGAAATTATTTTTTTTTTTTTATACCAAAACGCGAGACTCGTAATATGAGTCTCGTTCAAGAAGGTAATATCCAATGTAAGGGAGATAAATCAGTGTTTGAAATGCTAAACTCGACTGTAAACCCCCAAAATAAAATGATATTGAATTTGAG
This sequence comes from Acanthosepion pharaonis, assembly GCA_903632075.3. Lineage (NCBI taxonomy): Eukaryota > Metazoa > Mollusca > Cephalopoda > Sepiida > Sepiidae > Acanthosepion > Acanthosepion pharaonis. The sequence continues at coordinate 832,051 of CAHIKZ030000071.1, forward strand.
ATTTTGATACAATTTATGGTGAAAGTTACGTTAATTAAAAAATATTTTAAATAAACTTTTAATCGGGGGGGGGGATAAATGAAAAAAAAAATTTCTCAAACATTCAGTCAAATAATGAATTTTCGTCCAAACTTTGTTTTTTGTTTTTAATTCTTAACTTTAAAATTAAGAAAATAGAAGAAACTATGAACTTAAATAAAAGAAAATGAAAAAATTTCATTTTTTTTTTTTTAAGACCTTTTTGTTGAAATAGAATTTAAAATCAAATTTAATAATCCTTACTTGAAATTTTCATCCAATTTTTTTGTTCATTTACTTTCCCTTTATTTAGATTTCTGATTTCTTCCACAAAAAAAATATTTCCTTTTTTGCATAAAATGGCGAAAATACGCTTCTGTGATGGGATATTTTATATTATATATATAATTTCTATATTCATGTTAATTGTATGAAAGACTCTTTCGAATTTCTCATTTGTATTTATTTTTGCATACATTTCAAAAATATGCATTAGCAAAAAAAAAAAAATGATCAATTTGTTTCCTTGGCTTTGGGAACGTTTAATTAAAAAAATATTACACCCAAGCCCCGAAAGGGAGGGTCTGGATTTATTGTCCTGCACCTGAGACAAAGGAAAGTGCCGAGGGGTCCTTCAGCAATTTTTATATGGTATTCCCGTAAAAATCCTTTTTAAACCTCGTCAAATTCGGTAGCGATGTGGGCATATTGGAAAAAAAATGTTGAATATGATATTGTTCACCTCAGAAAAGACTTACTATTACTATTTAAAAATAAATTTGTATATTATTCGATAATATTATTCATAAACACTAAATAAATCCAAATATTTTATTTGGGCCATGAATAAATTTTTAATAAATTTTATATTGAAATCGTCAATATTGTGCTACATTACATTCGTACGCAGCGGGTCACTCGGTGCAATTTAATTTCTGCAGTTAAACAAATTTTAATGATTAAATTCAGGTTCCACTAATATTTTTCATTGAAAAATAGATGCAATATGCACTATTCTATCTGAATCTTATAAGGTGAACTGATGTCATTAATATTTTCTTTTCTTTTTTTTTTTTTTTAACTTTATTTCCATCGACGGAATCATTGTGGAGACTTCAACTCAGCTCACTTTTTGAAGGGGTTTGCTGAAAAGTGAAACTGAAGACTAACTTCGTCCTCACATCTATGACAATTCTATTGAGCTGCTGAGATGTATCATTTGTTTAATTAAAATCATTACTGACATTAATTTTCAAAATAATCATAAAACTATTTTTTTTTCAAAACATCATTAGCTTATAAAACTTCTAAAAGTTGAAAAGGTCTAATTAATGAAAGTGCATTCAAAAAGAAAAAAAATGTATTGAAAATCAAAACAAAATTGTTTACACTACAGTGAGAAAAATGTTTCCCACATAATAAGACAATAGGTATTTCTGCCACACCATTATATATATATATATTTATTATAAACTGTTACATTGGAACATGAAAGTTACCGTGACAAAATGCATATTTGTTTCAATGTCTCCTCAGGCAGCTAACAATGCATTTTTGTTGTGGTAACTTGCATGTTCCAATGTAACAGTTTATAATAAATATTTATTACTCTACTCTTGTATTGAATCATTTTTTTAAATTAATGTTATGAACGTTTGAATTTATATTATTTTTGTTCTTTTACATTTGGATAATTCTTTAAAACTTAATATCTGATTTATCCCCCCCACCCCCTCCACACAATTTTCATTTTGTGATGCCCTGCTTTGGTTGGCATATGTAAATCATTAACAAATTATATAAAATATTTCCTGAGGAACCAAGAATTCTCCTTACAATGAAAATCAGGCAATACAGTCCTCATTTTGCAATTTGTTAAGCTTTTTGCAGGATGCTTGTATGTTTTGGGTAAATATTTAGTCATCATTATGTTGTGGTAATCAACACTGGATAGTAAATATCTACCTTGTCCTGGAAAATTTATCCATAAAATAATATTGGCAGACTCTGGTAAAAATGAGTAACACAAAACAATATAAGACAAATGATAATGCATGTATTTACAAAAGGAATTACATGTGACAAAAGAAAAAAAACTAGCTATAAGAAGGTGTGTGTTAGTAACAAGCATGTGAGAGAATAGAAAAAGTCAAGAGAAAATCATGAAACTGAATGTGCTGTAGTGGGGGACACTTAAACCATGTATAAACTACATCTAGGCCAGAGTTAAAAAGCTGTAAAAGAGAGTAGGCAGAGAAATACACACCTTTTTATAGGCTTAAGGAGTACCTCCATCCACTTGAGATGTTTTTTTTTAGTCAAGTGGGATAATCCATAAGTTAACTTAATATAATTAAAGGTCAAATGGAGGAATATGAACAAGGAAGAAAAATGTATTCTATCAAACCTTCAGGTGGCGTCAACCCATTTGCCTTGGAAATCAGCATTATAAACCCTGTCTTTTTACTTGGTTGTTCAGAAAATAATGTCCAATTTTAGAATCAACATTTATTCAGGAATTAATCAATTTAAACAGTGTTTAAGTCAGTCAAAATAAGAACCTTGAATATTGGTGCCACATCTGGTCTGATGCTCCTGTGATATATTTAAGCAATCCTTCATAAAATCCAAAGAATGAAATGTTATCGGTCATGACCTAGCATCTCAGTTACTTTCCCACTGCCAAAACAATTTCCCTGTGTTTCTTCTATAATTACCTTCATGGTAATTATTCTGATGAACTTTCCTCTATGTAGACTTTATGAATTTAAGTGCCATGCTAGATTGGCGGCAAGGTTTTGCAGTTGAATTGGCTAGATGTAACTGTAAGTTTTATGCTAACAGTTTTTTCTATCGCATTCCTCACCTGTGGAACTCTCTTCTAGCTTCTTGCTTTACAATCAACTTTGATCTTCAAAAATTTAAATGCAATATCAATTGTTATCTTCTGGCTTCTTAATTCCAGTCCTTTTATTTTTCTCTCTCCTTAAGTGTTATTTTATTTTTCTCATATTCTCTAACACTCAGTAACCCCTTGCATCTTATTGTTGTTTTTTCCTTGCTTAGGGTGAAATGATTAAAAAAGAAAAAATCTATACATTTTAGCCTCTATATTTATTTTAAATTAATTCCTTAATATGAGAAAAAAATTCTTACTTCTTACCAATAGTGAAAGATTATAAATGGAGTAAACACACAGATGAACAAACAATAAATAAAACACTTCATTTTTGGTAAGGAATACAAGGGCAAGACCAGCTGCCCACCAAAAGTAGAGGAACATCAAAAAGTAGGGAAATACATTAAAATCAAGCATGTATGAATAGAAAAAGACTGTCATCAATCTCTTCTGAATGAATTCAAGATAATAGACAGAACACTCAAGGATAAAATGTCCAAAAGAAACATCACACATGTTAAGTAATGACAACCTGTTCAATAGATTTAGCATATCTGGGAGCCTCTGATTAAGAAAGAAAAGACTCTTGAATAAAAACATTAGGTTTAAAACTCCAAAATTACATCACTGCGTTGTCCAAGAATGGATTGGTTCACTGACAATTGTGAGTTCAATTCTTGGGTCTGGTAGTGTTGAAAAGTCACATACTCTAATTCAGTGAAAGAAAGAGACAAAAGATTAAAACTGGTGAGTATTAACTAATATGAGTTATCTCCCCTAAGCATGGAAAGCGGAATGAGAACAATCAACCTGCTTAATTGAAATCAGGATTCGGTTTCAAATTTTGAAAAATTTACCAAGTACAACAGATAACTAAAAATGGCCAGTAGAGCTGAAAAATGAGCTTAAAAATTAAGATATGCTGATTCAAATAGCAAGGAATACAGTAAATCTGGTATTTTAATTTTTAATTAAAAGTCAGTGGAAAAAAATTGTGTTACTAATATTTTTTAAATTCTTTTTTTTACTCCAGGAACACTGACACTTTTTGAAGACATTCTGATGTCTTTAATCTTCAAGATGAATTGATTTAGCCAAGTAGATAGCTGTCAATAAATATGAAAATGTTTTCAATTCTGTAACATAATGGACAGCGGCTCAGCTTGAGAAATCAGAGAGCTGAGTTCAAATTCCGGTTGAATCCATTACATTCATTTACTTGGGAAAGGTATGAATCCTCTTCTTCTCCCCCCAGCTATGGATAAATAGCAGGACAGACAGGCTTCTATAGCCTTGGATAGAAACTGGTCTATTGCAGAAAGAAATGGCAACCTACTGCAGGAAAAAATCTGCCTCATTAGTCATCTATCAAGATACATGATCACCTATGTGTGTATCACACATGACACATAACTGACTGAGAGCAGTGGTTCCCAAACATTTTTTCTCTGGTGCAACATTTTTGGAATTAAAATTTGCTTATGCCTCACCAAATTTTGTGATAAGTAGTACATTTAAAAATAAAAAAAAACTAATAGTGCATTAAATATAACACAAATAACTTATATGATTAAAGTACGAACATTTAATGAAAGGTATGAGTTTGTTCTTGACAAATAATCTCCTTTATATTAGACCTAATTTGAGATAAACAAACTCATCTCATCAGCACAAAGAAGCCTTTTATTTTTTGTTTTTGATATTTGTCAGAACTGAAAAGGCGTAAGCAGCCTTAAGAAGTTCAGAGAGAGCGTTAAAGGGAGATAACCATGGATTCAAAGTCAGAACATTATCATTGATAACTCTCTCCTTCAATTTGCGTACCCTAGTTACTATATTCTTAATATTTGATATAATGTAAAAATATCACAATAATTCAATAATTATTCATAACTATTTATACTAGATCTCATGCATGCAGTTAAAGTAATACATAATAATATTTTAAATTTTGAAATCATTACTTTTGGCATATGAATTTTTTCAAAAGTGTTTTTAAATCTTTGATTGTCTTTCAATCGTTCCACCTTACCTGGGACTGTACAAAGCTTTATATGAAGTGGTACTTCACATTTAAAAAAATTGAGAAGAAATTTAAAACAAAATCCAATGATAATTTGAAATGAGTTTGAAGATTTCATAGCAGCTGAAGGATGGTGGGGGGGTCAAAGAGAAAAAGATTAACTACCAAATAAATACATTAAAAAAACAAAAACACAGGAAACATTAATCAAAATAATCCCATTCAATGGAAAATATGGAAATAAATGTGACTTAAAGATGACATTCCAATAATAGATGCATAGTGTCGGATTCACCTAATAGCAAAAGTAGCAACTGATGCAGACCCCACATTTTAAAGGGCCCTACATTATATACTTTCAAGCTGTCTGGTGAAATCAGTATCTTACAAACAGTTAATATTTATGTGTCATTGAACCTCTATCTTTAATTATTTACTATTTCCTCAAAGCTAGTAAATATACTCAAATATCTTGTTAGATTTTATTCTGGGTTTGTTTATCATACTGATAAAAGTTAGATATTTATGTTTTCTATCTATGCTAGTAAATAATTTATGAATATTTTTTTAATATTTGCCCCCTTTATAACACTAGCTTTAATCTGATCCTGGACGTGTAATTCTCAAGAAATAAAAATTGGGAAAACATTTTTTTCCAAGAATGGGAAAATAGTTGCATTTGCTTTCTTTTTTACAATTTTTAATCCTCATGATGAAGACAATGAAATTTTTATTTCTGTTTTAATTGAAAGATGATTTGTGACTCAGCAAACATTCATTTCATAATTTCAGTCAATATTCTTGGTGAAAAAGAACAACCCTAATGCAAATATAAGAATTTCAAGGACTCATTCTTTCTATCTTGTTGACAGAGAATAACCCTAGACCAACGCTAATGAAACCCGAAAATTCTCACTAATGTTTTCTTACTTTTATCCTAAAATGAAAACATTAAAGAGAAAAATTAGAAACACATTGACAAAATTGTATTTAATTTTATTTTTTGTTGCTCATGTTTTCATGAAATAATTTGCAAAGTGTTCTGGCCCTAAAGTTCACATGAAATTGAAGGTAACAAAGAAATTTAAATTTCTGCAGAAAACTAATTGATAATACTTATCAAATCTATTAACAAAAATCATTGGAAAAGTTCTTAATAAAAAGATGAAAAAGTAAAATTTGATAAGTGATCAATGAAAAAAATTAACTTTTTAAAATATGAAAATCATGAATAGAATGAAATTTCAACATTGTTTAAAAAATTGAAAAGAAAGAGAATTTTATATTTTGGTTTGGTATTTTACTATTTAGTCATTAGGGTTGGACTTTATTTTTTTATTAGCATTTTCTTTATCAAGACAAAATTTATTTCATTTTGTCATCAGAAATCTTATACTTATACCAAAATCTCAAGTACTTCACAAATATATATATATATATATATATATATATATAACACATAAACAAAAAAATATTATTATAATAATCTACTTCTGTATGGAGCACTGTCTTCTTAAAAATAAAAACAAAAATACTAAGGAACACCAGATTATGCACCCATGTTCTTTTCTATTTTCTGCATACCTGCGCACTTTTTATATATATATATATATATATATATATATATAAAGACAAAAGGAAAAACTATTCTTAACCATCTCATTTCATCTGAGAGAATTGATAAAGTCCCTCAGAAGGCAAAACGGCGTTTGCTAAGATTAGCTTTTCCTTTTTTCTTTTTATTCATTTTGTTCCTTTACAGAAACTTTTTCCTAAATACAATACCTAAGGTTTAAAATGAATTTAAAAGAAAAAAATGAAAAAAAAACATTTCAAACTTTTACTTTAGTTTTAAATTCATGCTAATAGATTAAATTTTATATTTCCAATAAATAAAACACTTTGGTGTATTTCAAAGAGAATTTAGATTGGAATGAGTTTTTCTTTTAACTACTAAAAATGGCTGATTTACAATTCTCTTGTTACAATGTAATTCACTTTATTAAAAAAAAATATAATTTCTAAAACTTTGAGGAAAATTAGCTGATTTAAAGTTTAATTAATCTGATCATAAACAAACATTACTTTTAATTTAAAATATCGCAGAAATGCAGTTTTTAACAGAGGTGGATGATTTTATAAAGTGTTGACAGCTGTATTGGCAGATGAGGAATTTTTTCTATAGAGTACATATCTGTAAAAATTAGTTGATGAATATAATGTGAGTGCCTTTTTTATATAATTTTTTTAACTACCCAGTAATCTTAAAAATTTAGGAAAATATTCTCTGTAATTTAAGGTTTTATTGAATTGTGGGTACTTTGGCTTTAAATTTACTTTACTTACCACTCTTATTTTCTGATAATGTCATTTATGGACGTCCATATTTACAAAATCGGCACATTTATACACATACAAAAAAAATTCAAAATTCTTTATAAAACTGGCAGTCACTGAATTGTAGCAAGCTTTTCCATTTATGATTAATAAATATTGTTTTCACTTAATAATATCACCTAAATGCTAGAAATTAATACAGAATTTTAAGATTTAAAACTTTATAAATTATTCTAATTTTTTAAAATGAAAACAATTTTTGTAAAAGTTCATTATTCATTGAAAAAATTGTTTTCTTAAGACAATAGTGTCCATAATATATCTTATTCACAAAAGTAATTCAAAGATTTTCTAATTAAATAATGTCTTAGCTTTATTATATTTTTTATTTTACAAATGGACAGATTTTCAATAACTGGGGTCCAGTTTTGCAAAAATAAATTGATGATTTATATTTTCCAAGTTCTGCTTATAATATAAACATTAAGCCATACAAAAATGAATTTCTCAAAATTTCATAAAATTAAATGTGGTGGGGGGGGGGTAAAAGATGTAAAAAAAAAATATATATATATATATATATATATATATATTTACCAAAGAAACATTTCTAAAATAATTTCATTCATTTGTGAATAAATCATGGAAGTTCCATTAAAACCTGACAATTATTTGATTTTTGCAAGAATTTCTAAATTAATGTTCTTCATCACAAAAGACAATAAAATTTCCTATACAAATTTATGGTCACCTGTTGACAAAAGAAAAAAATTATCCAAAATTTGAAATGTTCTAAAAAGAATTAAAAAAAAATATAATTTAATAACCAAGAAATCCTTTGGTCTTTCCTCTCAAGAATAAACATTTTGACAATATAACTTCTTTTTTTATTAAGTTTGGGGCATTTTTAAAAATCATGTATGATTTTTTTTTTTTAGTTGCCTCTTGGTGTTGATCTTAGTGTCCACTTTATATATATAAACTCTCACTGTTGGTCCCTGTTCTATTATCCATTTGCATTAGTTTGTTAGGTAGATTTTTAAGTACCACCAAAATTGATGCTTTTTTTTCAAAATGAAAGCAAAAAAAATCAGTATCCAGTTTTAAAATATTTGTCAAAAATCAGGGAATTATCTGATTCAAATGGAATTTTTACTACTTATTTATTAGTGAATGAATTGTATACAGAATAGGTTATTTTATTACAAAATTTTGTGAAAATATTTTTGTAGAGTTTGTTTCAGTCCCTTTTTCAATATCTTGTGTGTACTTTTTAATTTGGTAAAAGGGTGAAATTCTTTTAGTCATAAAGAAAAATCCCTGAAGATATTTCTGTGGCTGGGGCAATATCACCCCTGAAATAATAATAATGATAATAAAAGAGAATATGCTGTAAAACAGAAAAAAATGCGTTTTCAAAAGAACCAAGATGTTAAAAATGCTCTAAAGTTTATGAAATGTAAATGTTACAGAAAGTTAATTTAGAACACGAAATACAATCTTTTTGTAAGTGTACAAAGGATATCAGATTACTAATAGAAAATTACTAGGAACTTTTAGAAAAAGAAATGGATTTTAACACTTTAAGAATCAAAGTTAAAATAAAAGATGTTTTGGTTTAGAATTTATTTTTGAAACCGGACTCTGTAGTTTACAAAGAGCAGCAGAGTGATTGCTAGCAAGGTGATAACAATAGTCTTGTTGTGGACCTTGGAAGCCAATCTGTGAAAAAGTAAACTGTTTATTCGAAGGAGTGAAATTATGCTTTGGAAGTATGTCAGTAAACACGCACTAGAAAAACAGATACATCACCAGTTCTCTATATAAAAAGGCGAGCCAACTGGAAGAAAGGAGTTTCGTCTGTCTTACAGTGCAGTCAAGCTGGGTGGAGAAATGTCAGAGATTGAAAAGGAGAGTGTCAGGTTCATCTGTCTTTGAGTGCAGTCGAACTGGTTGGAGTCACAGCATAGATTGTAAAGAAAGCGTCTGCTGTGTTCTGCTGAATGGGAGGCAAAGAGTAAATTACCACTGCTAACATCTAGGTACTGCTACTCTTGCTACGACAAATACTACTATTATGTCTAATGAGTACGGGAACATCGAAGGTTGTAGTAGTTGCGCTAAGAACAGACCAAAATGGGTTAAAACGAAGGCCACATCTCTCCTTACTGAAATTGTTTGAAGTATTGTCTTTGTTTGGTTATTGTTCACATACAAGAAACATTCAATCTTGTGCAACTAGAATTATTTTTTTTTGTTTGCTTTTATATATATAAAAAACTTTTGTCCTTACAAAATCAAATTGCCTTGGTTATGTATGTTAACCCAATTCTCACCCGACAAACTCCCAGGTGGATCAATGGGGAGCTTTCAGATTTCTTTGATCGGATCACCACTCTCCAGGACCAAAAAAGTTACAACATGGCTGGAGGGTGGCTTCGAATTGACATTGGGAACCGGAGACTTGTGTCTAACCTGTAATTATACTGGACCAACAGCTGGTCTGGTGGAGTGCATGGGTCCAGTAGGGTGAGGATATGGTGTTACATTTCAGTAAAAACTTTATGGAATATCAAGTGTGAACACACAAAAATTCATCCTGAATCTTACCAAAAACAATTCAATGAAACAAAAAATGACAGTTGGCATAATTTAATAAAACATATTATTTTCTTTCAAATCAGACAGAAAGAAAAAATCTACACTTGATATTTTTTTAAAAAAAATACTTGTAATTTTTCAGTGTGATTTTGAAATTTGCCCTGTTGCTGTTCGTAGGAAGAGTTTTTTGTTTTTTTTTATTAAATAGAAACATGATTGAATAATCAAAAAATGTAGTTTAATGCTATTTTCGAGTGTAAACCTTTTTAAAAGTATTTTAGGTTTTTTTCCTTTTTAGCAAGTGTTAGATTATTTTTGGTATGGATGTTCAAAAAGGAAATAAATCTGAATTACTGACTGTCTACTTTTCGACTATCGGAAGAGTAATATATTTTATTTTGTAATCATTTCACCAAAAGCAAAGCAAGAAAGGCACTAAAACACAAGGGGTTACTGAGTAGGAGAGAATAGGGAAAAAAACACTATCACGGCGCAAAGAAGTGGAATCAAGAAGACAGAAGATAACAACTGACATTGCATTTAAATTTTTGAAAATCAAAGTTGACTGGGAAGCAAGAAACCAGAAGAGATGTGTTTTTTGTTGTTTTTTTTTTTAAATCATTTCACCAAGGTGATTATGCCACAAGGACACAAAGGAATACTAGGAGTGAAAGAGAATGAGAAGACTTTAATGAAAAGTTAGGAGAAGGGAGAATAAAAAACAGGAATTAAGATGACAGAAGATGGTGATTCGCATTGCATTTAAATTTTTGAAGCTTGTAGGTGGCAGAGAAGGAAGTTTCATAAGAGAGAAGAAACTGTTAGCATAGAACTTACATCTAATCAATTCAACTGTAAAATAATGATATCTTGCCACCAATCTAGTACTGTGCTTAAATTCATAAATTCTAGATACCATAAAGGAAAGTTCAGAACAATTACCATAAAAGTATTTATAGAAAAGATACAGGGAAGCCATGTTACAGGGGTTGGCAAGTGACTGAAGCAGAGATGCCAAATCAGGACCAATAACATTGTGGATTCTTCTTTGGATTTTATCAAGAATCTCTAAATACATAGAAGCACCAGACCAAATTCAAAGCAAGAATGAATGGTAGATTTATAAATGTAAGAATAGAGCCTGATGAGAAAGTCAAGCACAACACAGTGAACCAACTTTCTGAGCATATATCATACATATGACAAATATATGTTCATTCAATAACTCTTAAATTCAGAATATTTTTTTTAAAAAACACATTAAATGCAATTATATATCTTATAGCATCAAACAGGTATGAAAATAATTAAAAAAATAAAAGCAATTTAATTTATTAAACTCAAAAGTATCATTGAGTTGTGAGTTCAATACCTGGCTACTGCAGTGGTAGAAAAAAACTTGAAGAGTTGAGTTAAAGGGGGGTAACCAAGACATCTGGAAGAGGCATGGCACATGGAACTAGAACAATCTACCCCAGTGGATGAAATAAAGGGTTCAGTTCAAAATTGCAACCACCTTAAGAAGGCTGGAGTGAACAATGGCCAAAACATAATGAATATGAAAACAAAGATGAGGACAACAGACTGAACATTGTAAATAATTACAACACCTCATTTCAGAAATAGACAAACAAAAAAAGTAATAATGTATTAACTTAGGAAAAATAAAATCACTCATTCCACTAAGTTTCATAAAATTGTATAGAATAAAAAATTATATTCTTAAACTATTGTTTATATAAGTTAATAAGATCATTTATTTTTTAAACATAAATATCAATGTCTTGTTTATTGCACTGCTGGTGTTCCATATTTCTTTCATTTTTATTTTTTCATGCACTTTTTTTAAGTCAGGTTTGGTATGATACATTTTTACCCCAGAGGCTATCGTGCGTAAATAAAAGTTATTTTTATTAAGTCTTAAGTAAAAATTAAACATTACTTTTACAAAATCCAGTTAATTAATCCTCAAATTTACTAAATGATTTCAAAACATTATCTCTAATACAAATACTGAATTTTTAAAAGATTTTTAAATAGGTACCTCCACTAATTCGCTGAAAAAACAGTATACCAGGATGAAAAAATGCCCCAAACTTGATAAAAATAAAGTTAAATCTGGGATTCTGAATGAAATGAAAATAAAAATGTCAAATAGTTCTTAATTTATTTGAAAATAATTTAAGGTGTGATATATAATTCTGAAATATGCAACAATATATTATCAAAAGCCTCACTGTGTGTCCGACCAAATTGTTGTCTCCACATAAATTCATCTAAATGTGATGATAACTTTGAGGAATGTACTCCCAACATTGCCTTGAATTTCGTTTTACAATGTTTCCACATGCATTGAACCGAATTAGTATGGTTAACAATTTCATGATGGTAAGGTGGTTTAATGGGAATGTCACTAATGTTGTCATAGATTGCCCTCTGATCGGAATGTATCGTGCTTCCTGGGAGGATATATTTTTGAATGAGGGGTAAAAGTACTGCCTCGGATCTGTCAGGCACGTTAACAAGGAAACCAATTTTAGTTGTGGTATCTATCCCTCCAAAAACCCACCCTTCAGGACCATCATGATTTTGATGACTCTTTCTTTTTGTTTTAAATGATTGGAATTCATTGATCTCCACAATGTGATCGGTCCCTCCAATGAGAATAGGATGGATAAGTAAATAATCTGAACAAATGTCACGTAAATAAGAATACCATTGAATTGCTGTGGAGCGAGAAAAACCGACTATGACCGCCGTTGTTGTTACTGGAATTTGCAGTGTCCAGAAATAGACTAACATGATGAAATCTTGTAGTGATATATGTTGATACTGTAAGAAACTACCACCACGCAGTGACAATTTATTACTCTTGTGAGACGGACATCGCCATATAAGTTCTTCTCCCCCGCGATATTTAACCTCTGTCATTAATCGATCACATTCGTTACAGCGAGGTATTTCACGGCGAAGAATACACTTTTCCCGTAAGAATTCTTTCGAGGCATTAAAATTGGCCCAATGCGGAGACACTTCGTTTAATTTCATGACAGACATGTTTGTTTTCATACAGCAAAACGGAAAAAGCAGTCGAGCAAACAGGACCGCAGTAAATACAGCGAGACGAAAACGTTTCTGACGATTTCATTGAATAAAAAGGCGAGAAGATTTTATTTATTTTAGTTAAAAAAAAATTAAAACTATGTAATTATTTAATTTAGTTCAATATTAAATTTATTTGTTTATTTTATTTCTTCCCACGATCACAAAAAAAAATAACTTTTTATATCTGTGACAACAAAACAAACAAAAGCATGTGTTGAACTGAACGCATGATCCAAGCAAAACCCTAAGTGAACACTGAACAGTCAGTGTTCGCTTTGGGATCATTATTTAACTGAAAAAAGTTAAAATATAAAAATTTATTTATATAAAACAGAAATGTAAAATTATATAAAGATAATTAAAGGGTAAAGTAATAAAAAAATGATAGACTAGGTTTGTTTATTACACTTTCTCTTGAGGAGTGTGTTTAAAAAAACATATTCATAAAAAAAAAAGTTACTAACGTATTCTTTAAATGAAAAAAAAATGAAAAAAAAAAAAAAAACTACTTGACGCCAGACAGTAAAAAAATGGCTTAAATAAAATTTGACACGTAAAATTTTGTATATGTGAGGCTCAAATTGATGTCAAAAATACTCAAATTGAAGACTGGCTTTTTATAAAAAAAAAACAACAAAAAAAAAAAACATATTTAGTTTAAAAAAAAAAAGAAAAGATAAATTTGATTTTTAGAAATTGCTAATTTCTAAAAAAAATGAAGTTAAAGTCTGCTGGTTTCAAAACCCACCTTAATAAAGTTTGCAAACAGGACATAATTCACTCTAAAAGGTAACCAAGTGTGCCCCAATTTAACAGAAAAGTAATTTATGCATTATTTTTATTTTATATTTAAAAAAACTTATTTTTTAAATTCTAGAGACACCAAGCAGTGTAATGTCTTTAAAAAATGCTTATTTCAAGAGCTTCTTTATTATTTTCTAATTTTCATATTTTATGATTAGTTTTTTCTTATTAAAATTTCAAATGCACCCCAGTTTTATAGTCTACAAGTCCACCCTGAAATAACGAAGAATGAGAAACACTGGCCTAAGTATTCACGATAAAGAGTTCGGCCTGTTTTTTTTTGTTTTTTTTTGGAATTGAACTTAGAAAAACAAAAAGGCAGCGATGACAGCAAAAAGAAAGAAATCAAAAATAAATAAATAAACAAAATTAAAACAGAAGAAAAAAAAATTTACAAATTTAGAGAGATATACAATATCTTTCTGTAGTTGTTTGTGAAAGTTTGTCACAAAATTAAAGATATTAAACCCGATTTTGAACATTTTATAAAAATACAAGATTTACTTCATCTCAGTTTATAAAACTGAAGTACTGAATAAATAAACCAGAAACCTAATTCTGCTTGTGAATCATCAACCTTCTCAGTTCCTTTCAACATTTACATGAATCAACGTAAACATTTTGTTTCTAATAATTATAATTGTTTTCATGACCCCCAAATAATTGTATTTTAAAACTGTTATCCTGCATAATTGTTTGGCACACAGAAGAAAATTTTGTGCAAGCTTGTTTTATAAATTTTGTATTATTATTTTTTCATATCTTTTAATAAATGTAAATTTCATTCAAAATTTTACACCGGAATAAGAGTTTTGTTTTTTAATTGCATCATTTGCATATGTGGGTTAAGAGATTTGACATTCTCTCTTCCCAAAATATCCTTTTACTTTCAACCATGTAAAAGGTGATCAATTTTGATGAGTGACCATGAAAATATTTTAGTATTATGCAAATTATTCTAATTTTGATTAAGCTGCAAATTTTGTCACTGTTTAAGTAAATTGGTCCACTCATAAAACATTTTTTGGAAATAATTTTTTATAGATTAACATTCTTGAGACCTTCCTGTAGGCACTACATTTGTTAGAATCCAAAAATATTGATTTTCTATTATTTTAGAAGTGGGGTCATGTTCATAATATTGATATAGTGTAAAAGCGACCCATGACTTTTTACACCAATGTTAAATATATATAAAGGAAAAAAATATAAGCAGTAAATTGCTGGTAAGCACTAAAGAGTGGATGGACAAATCCACATACAAAACTCTTGAGTCAGGGTACTGAAGTTAACATCAATCAGCTAAGTGACAAACTTTTACTCACATCAGTCATATATATATATATATATATATATATATAGAGAGAGAGAGAGAGAGAGAGATGGCTACTCATAATCAAGGATACCCATCTACTAGGGCGGCTAACCAATCCCTATTGCAGATGCTTGGTCAAACACATTTGTTTTGGTTCAACACCCAGAGAACCTACCTGTGGTTTATACTGCAACTATGCTGAGCAGACCTTAGTTACAGTTTCTGGGAGAGAGCGTGTTATCTAGCGTGATCAACAGTCTGAACAAGGCCAGCACACTCAAACCATCAGTCACAATGACTTGTGACTTCATGCTAGCACAGCTTTCAACAGCCCCCAAGTGTTCTGTTTACCCAATTTCACTCACAAGGTTTGGGTCAACTCATGATATGGTTTTCAGGCACTTTACAAAGGTGCTGCATGCTGGGATTGAACCCTCCAGAGAGATAACATCAGGAAGTCTCCTTCCTGAAAAATCAACCCCGGTCTCATGGTCAGAAAGTGATCATTCTAACCACTTGACCACACACCCATATAATTTTATATCATTTCACCCCAAACAAGGAAATAAAACCACTAAAATGCAAAGGATATAATGTTATTGAGTAGAGAGGACAATAAAAGAACAGGTTTCAAAGAGATAGTGTAAGATAGATTCTGGTGAGAAAAATTGTTTAGCATGATACAATGATCCAAGTTTCCCAGCAACAACCCTAGTAATAGATACAATTTAATCATTCCAATTCATGTCAGTAGAAAACATTAAAACAGAGAAGGTGTAATGAGTAACTCTTCTGATGGTTAGCATTAGCCATGATGTTGGGAGCCAAAAAAAGTTCTTTAAGATGATTAAAAGAGAGCAGTTTAGTTTTGGATACTTTTATATATAAATATATGAAAGGTTAAGGAACAAATCAGTTGAAAAGTGTGGATTGAGCAGCTCCAGTTCCAGATATGGATGAAATGCTTTAAAAAAATAATAAATAAGAATCATTCATGCAACATAAAAATAGCCATTCATTTTAATGTAAGGTAATATTATATTCATTATCACCCTAACAAAATCATCCTGAGTATGACTATAAACCACATTTGGTAACAATGCCTTATTATACAGGTTTTGAGATGCATAAAACCATCTCTTAATTGCTGTTGTTCCCAGGTCCACCCTGACCTAGGGTGGTAGCACCTGTTGAGGGTCCCAGCTATGGGCAAATAGTTAACCTCCAAACAGGGGTCAAAATACTATGAAAGTGTAAAAGTGAAAGTGTAAAAATAGGTTTTTATAGAAAAAATACCAGCAAAACATTTTTGAAAAATAAAAATTCTTACCAAAAATACAATTTTGAAAAATAAAAAAAAATGATGTTAAAGTATAGAGTTGAAGTAGACTTTAGAAGGAACTGCAAAAACCTCAATACTAAACAGGAAACAAGAAATAAACCTCTACTTCTGTTCGAAAGACTAACGAGGTGTGTGAACCGGATTATAAGCAAACCTATAAAAAGAAAAAAATAATAATAATTACTGAATAAAATTTCAGGTGGAGATGTCAGAAGTACAGAGTTGAAGGAAACGGAAACACAGTCCTAAACAGAAAACAAGGGATAAATGAAATCTGTACTCCTGTTTCACAAACTGAGGAGAAGTATGAAATGGACGATAGGCAAACATATCTACTTCTATGACCACCAATTTACAAACTCAACCTTGTTCATCTCTCTCATGCCGTCACACAAATACCATCTAACCAAAGAGTCAACCTACCCCACCACATGCATATACTTATAGTGTTTGTTTGACTTATTTCAGTGGCCAACTTAGAGGGATCAATTTTCCTTAATTCCATTTCAGGTTTTAGGAAATTCCGTTTTTTTTTTCGGTTTCTTTATAAAATTCCGTTCCTCCCACCATTTTGAGCATAGATCTGTTTTTGTTTCATTGTAATATTAGTGAAAAAGTATAACCGTGTGTGTATATATATATATATATATTTAGTTTATGAAAAACTAGGTAATCCGTATGGGTAGACCCAAGGAGGATAAAATCCAGAGAGCTCAATGTAAATCCAGAGCAAATAATTTGAATAAAAACAGACCACTTTAAGGTTCCATGTAATAAATTATTTCACCACAGCTCTTTTAAAGGACTGCGGATCATCAGACTTTACTTCCAAAGGTTGAAACAAAAAATGAAAAGAAATTTACACATTTTTGACGGGCCGTATTAAGCATATGTAAATTAACGAAGTGAGTGGGGGAGAGAGAAGATATGAGTGAGTTAGATGTAATTTAATATTTCTATTCTTTCATACTTAAAATTACTTGAGGAGGTCCAGACATTGACACATTTAAACGGTTAACTTAACGGAAGTTATATATTGATATAAAAGGGGCAGAGGAGAAAAAAGACATAAAAAATGAAAAAGAGAGAAGGAAGTCATGAGAGAAGGTGTTACTGATTTTCTTTGGAAAGAATAGGCTAGAAACAGATGCTGTTATTTTGCTTTACTTTGAAAGTGTTATTTTGGGGTTCATAAAGATTATAATGTTTGATATAAATTTGAATGTCTAAACTGTCTACAAAGAATTTATGTATTCCCTCCCAAATCCAAGTTCTTGTGCCAGACACAAAAACTTAGTCTAGTGGGAATAGTAAAAATAGGCTAAAAATTACAAAACACAACCACCGCATAAAATTTTAAAAGGAAAACATCATTTATTTATACAATTACGAAAAAGTTACAAATACAAAAAAATTACCCAATAATTTCCTTTTGTGCACCTATTAAGGCACGAGATTCAGATAGAAAGGATTGCCATTGAAAATGGAGAAAAAACAATTACAGTTTGGGAAAAGACAAGGATTTTGAAAATAACAAAGAGAGAAAACAATTCAAGGCAGAAAAATAAAGGTGCAACAACCTTTGAAAAGAAAACGTAAAGACCCTATTTTTACTTGCCCTACGTGAGTCTCTGAGGTATACAGTAATTTTTGAAAAGTCCCCTTTAATTTGAAACAGTTCGTGCTTGGGAAAATTTCTTAGAATTCTTTTCGTTTTTGGCTGTCCAACCACGGGAGAATTTTCATTTGAACTTCAAAATTCTTAGTCTCTATACAGCTGGCCGTAACTAGTGCCACCTTTG
Organism: Acanthosepion pharaonis; assembly: GCA_903632075.3. Lineage (NCBI taxonomy): Eukaryota > Metazoa > Mollusca > Cephalopoda > Sepiida > Sepiidae > Acanthosepion > Acanthosepion pharaonis. Next base: position 850,297 of record CAHIKZ030000071.1, read on the forward strand.
ATGTTGACCTGCTTTGTCCCCTTGAAAAAGTCTTCTCCTCACAACTACTGACCTCAGCTCTCTTTATTCAGAAAATTAGATTCACAAAAGCCCCAGTATTCGAGATGTTACTAGAGCTTGAGACCATGTCTCTCGTTGTATATAGGAAAAAATAATTTTCCATAAACTGGAAGTAGATATTTCACAAATCTGGCAGATTTCGGTCGCTGAGCCGAAAAAGATACACAATAATTGTAACAATTTTTAACACAAACCGTCTGGCCTTCATAAAAATATACTTCTCTCAAAGGAACATGTATTAAAAAAAAAAAAACCTAGACGATTAAACATTTATACAAGGCTAACATTTTTAAAATAGTAAAAAAAAAAAAAATTTTTGTATATAATTGTTATTAAAACAAGAAAATATTAGGAAAATGAAACATTTTGAGCTGGAATATCCACAGATCTGTTGCTAGAGCTTGATAGGGTTTCGTACCTCATATTTCAGCCCTTAAAAAAATAACTTGATGAGTTTCTGGGACAACCCTTGCCAAGAATTCTACAATCCTGAATAAGAATTTAGTGGAAGTGGAAAAAAATATCTATAGAAAAGTAAAGTAGCACTTCAAAGTTATCTTGAGACAAAAAGCTACATTATCGTTTGGTCACTTTTTAAAATTATTAAATAAAATTTTTGAAAAAAAGTCTAATTCGAAAAATTTGGCTTTCTGAAATGACAAACAGTACCCCACCTCCATCACCGTGTGTGATAGGAAAACGAAAAGATAAAAGAAAAAGTATTTTATTTAAATTATGAAAAAGCACCACCTCCGGAAATAAATTACTTTGAGTTTTATTGAATTATTTTGGTCCGGGACGAATTTTCCGTATGTTCACACTTGATATACATTATTTAACTGAAATAATGTATTCATTCAGGGTGGGGGGGGTTCTTTCAGTCAGTTATGTGCCATGCGTGATACACGCTTAGGCAATCATGTATCTTTCGATACATGACTGACGATTCAGATTTTTTTCCCGCAGTAGGTTGCCATTTCTTTCTGCGGTAGACCAGTTGCCATCCAAGGCTATAGAACCGGATCTGTCCTGCTTTACCAATAGCTGGGGGGGAGAGAAGAAGAGGATTCATATCTTTCCCAAGGGTATTTAGCACGTAAGTAAATACAATGGATAGAAAAATTTTCCCCAAATTTTCTAATAAATAAAAATTAAAAAGTGACCTTCTCAGTATATAATTTTTTTAATTCATTCATTTAATGAATAAGTACTAAACATTTCTTTTAAATCGGATAACTTCCTGATAATTTGGATTTTTTTTTCAACTGAAGACAGTGATTTTTGGCTTACATTTAAAAAAATTAGTAGTGGTACCTCGTCATTTTAAGTCACGATCTTTACAGTGTGTAGTCGCAACAGTCGATGTCAGCAAACAAACATTTCTACATTAACAATAAACTTCTCAGTCGTAAATAAAATTGTCTAAAAAAAAAAAAAAAAAGATTTTTTTTTTTTATGTTGTTCAAAACCAGAAAAGAATTTCAATATCTGAGACAGTAGATTTCCTCAGGGGAGCTATAAAAAGCGATAAATGCGACCGGTGCAAGTCTCTTTTGTATAAATATCCGCGATCGATTTCAATCGAAATTCGATATCCTCTGAATTGAAAATGTTTAAATATGCTATTCAAGCAACATATAGAAAAAATAATGTGCAAGACATATTTCTGTTTTACTGAAATTTAAAAATAAAAGGAAACTTCATTAATTCAGTCATTTAATTTCATTAACCGGTGCTAAAATTTGATTAGTATTTGAATTACTTCCCCTTTGTTGACATGGCTGCTTGGGAAGATTATTTTGTCTGCAATTAAAGTCGAAATGCTTTAAGAAAAATATTAGCAAACTCTAAAGAAAACATAGTTCAGTAGTCGCCTTAGGAAATAAATGTGACTGTTCAAAACAAATAATATATATTTTACTTAAAGAAAGGTAAGAATTTTAATGTTTCTTTTGCTATAATCATGCGAAACACGACCACCTCTCCATATCATTGGTAAAACTTAAAAAAAAACGTGAATCGTTAATTAAATTTTATTTCGTTTGATTTTATGGTAACAGATAAATACAGAAATTGTCTAGGTAATAAAAATTAAATGGGAATGTATGAGGCAACATGAGGAAAAATCTCTAAATAAAGTGTCAAAAAAAAAAAGAGGATGTATGGAGAACTACTATGCAACCAAATTCGTTGCTGTCATAATTATATCGTTATATTTTTACTTTAGGAATAAATTAAAAATTAAAATATTTGTTTTATTCTTACATGGAGAATACCCTTAAACAATCAAAAAATACAAAATTGTTATTCCTGTTGTATTGAAAATTACTATGTGTAAAACTACTATCTTTTTTTTTTCTTTTCTTTTTCCCACCTTTTTTTTTTCTTTTTATTAAACATGTTCCCTGATTTCGTTTAAAAATATGAATGAAAGTTATCGGTATCTTCCAGTTTAACATCCTAAATGATTTCCTCACGCCACATACTGAACTGATATATCTCCGTTAGGTTGCTTTACCTTGCCTCGTATGAGTATATACATATTTTTCAGAACTAAAAAAAATATGTAATTCAACAATATGACTTAGAATTCTTAATATTTATTCTTTTCTCATATGAATTACGTGCACACATTTTTTTGTAACACAATTTTTATAGCATCTGAAATACAATCTCGTAGAAAGATTATTAAAAAAAATTGATGGTTTCGTTAAAAAAAAAAAAATTATTTGATTATTTGCGATCAGAGACACGGAAATTCTTCCGTTCTTAAAGACTTTCTTTAGGAACATTTGCATTTTTACGTGATTCTTCATTTTAGTTCCATATCAAAAAGTAACGTTTCTATTTTAATTAATTTGAAGCCTGAGACTTATTTGACACATGCAGAAGTCAGTGAAAAGTTTATTTTTTCTAACTTTCTTATGAAAAAAATATTGTAGTCAGAATATGAGGTGAGGGAAAAAAAAAAGCAATAAAAGAGTGGTAATTATGTATAAAATAATTTTTACATCCTCAAGCAAGACATGCATATATGATTTAAGTCTTTATACTTTTTACATTGTTTGGACTGTTTTCTTTCTTTCCATATTTACGATGTTTCACTCGTTTTGCGCTCCGGCCTTCTTCAGGTAATTATTTGTTGGTTTGGTTTGTTTAACGGCATATCAACCTAAATGGGTTATTTAATGCCGACAAGATTTTTATTGCTGGTAAATTTCTTTTTTCTTCAAAAATGTATTGCTGGTAATAAGTTTTTACAAAATGTATTGCTGGTATTTTACACTTTCATAGTGTTTTGATCCCAGTTTAGGAGTTAACTATTTGCCCAGATCTGGGACCCTAACAGGTGCTACCATCCTGACCTGGGGTGGTAGCATCTGTTAGGGTCCCAACTATGGGCAAATAGTTAACCCCCCCACCAAACTGGGGTCAAAACACTACAAAAGTGTAAAAATATGTTTTAATACAGGAATAAATTTTTTGAGGAAAAATTACCAGCAGTACATTTTTTGAAGAAAAAAGACATTGAGGTTGATATGCCGTAAAACAAACCAAACCATTTGTCAGTATAAATAGTGTGAGCATAACAATCAACACTGCATGTAGACTGTCAGTTTCACATCATAAGTAATCTTCATATCATATTATCTCTCTCATATATATTTATTTATATTAAAAAAATGCCTACACCCACACAGTCCTCCCACCACTGGAATTATGTAGTTCACAAATCACTTCTTTTAGTAATTGGGAAAATAAACTTCTAATGTCAGCTTTCTCTTTAATGATTGTTTCCATTTTTACATGATGAACCTTATCTTTGAGTTCTACCTCCAAGTCATATGGCATCTGGTGAATGATACTTCTTTGCCAAATCTATTCACCAGATTTTCATCAAGATAAACCAAGATGGGGGCAAACTTTTATTATTGAGGACGATATTTTTATTAGCAAAGTTTGCTGCATCACAAAAACAACACGAGTTTCACAACATCAATATAATTAACAATCATATATGCAAATGTTATTTGTACATTTATTTGCTTACTGGACACATTTGATGAACAGACTCTGCACAAATAGATGAGAAATTTAGTTTTGTATTTTATTACTATTAAAGAGATTTGTGCAGCTGAAAAAAAATCTGGACATATTTGGACCATCACATAATAGTTGGTAACCAATATAGAAGAAGAAAGGCAAAACCCAGGAGTGGAATCTCCTCCCCTAAGGATAAAAAAAAAATAGTAAAGTAGTTGTAGTTAAAGATCATTCCCTATAAACGCCTATATGCTGAAATATGATTGGCTCCATTTATCTGTCAATACAGAATTTTCGGCAACCATTTAATTGCCTTCTCTGATTAAATGATTCTGAAGTAATTGTCTATAAAAGGGAAGAAGTCAATTCTTGGATCCCAACTGAACCAAGCACACATGGAGTGAGAGATCCTTGACCCCCACCCTTGCCTTAATGTAATTCATATTCAAATCAGATATTGTTTTGATAACTGTTTATCGCCCTCCCTGATCAAATGATCCGTCCAACACACACTACCTGAAGTAATTGTCTATACAAAGGAAGAAGTCAATTCTTGATCCCAACTGAACCAAGCACACATGGAGTGAGAGATCCTTGACCCCCACCCTTGCCTTAATGTAATTCATATTCAAATCAGATATTGTTTTGATAACTGTTTATCGCCCTCCCTGATCAAATGATCCGTCCAACACACACTACCTGAAGTAATTGTCTATACAAAGGAAGAAGTCAATTCTTGGATCCCAACTGAACCAAGCACACATGGAGTGAGAGATCCTTGACCCCCACCCTTGCCTTAATGTAATTCATATTCAAATCAGATATTGTTTTGATAACTGTTTATCGCCCTCCCTGATCAAATGATCTGTCCAACACACATTACCTGAAGTAATTGTCTATACAAAGGAAGAAGTCAATTCTTGGATCCCAACTGAACCAAGCACACATGGAGTGAGAGATCCTTGAACCCCACTCTTGCCTTAATGTAATTCATATTCAAATCATCAGATGATAAAATTTCCATGTTGAAGATGAAGTTTGCTTGGCACTAAAATTGAAAATAAATCCTGTTTCAAGCAGCGATGGACAATTTTTTTTTCAAGGAGGGCCACATCTTATTTAACTAGAAGATGGGAGAAAGAGATAGAGCAAAAGAGGTTAGTCTATTGTCATTTGGTCTCTCAAAAAAGGAACTTACAGGATACACAAGATACATGATAAAGTCATTTTTTATAAATGAAAATTTGAGGTCATGCATTACACGTGTGTGTGTGTGTGTATATATATATATATATGATTGCATAGAGAATTGTTTGTGGCCTTATGTTTCATGCTTTTGTGATCTTCAGACAAACTCCAGTTTTCTGAAGACTGAAAGTGTGAAACATAAAGTCACAAACAACTCTCCATGTTAGTTCTATCGTGGATATTGAACACTTTCCACTAAATACCACACACACACATCATCCATGATTACAATTTTATTAATCAATAGTAGATATAACTGAAATCATTAACAGTATAGAAGTTATAAATAATTGGAGACATTTCACTAAATTAAATAATTTGCACAAGTTTATGTTTTGAAAGGTAGTGTTTTGCAGGTAAGGGGTTAAGTATAACTGAACAAATTTAACATTTTATCTGATACATTCACTTTGACATTTATAGAATTATTTCAAGCATCTATCATCATTATAAAAAATGTTTTTTTATTTTTTAAAGCATAAAAGAAAAAGAAAATCTGAATATAGATATACTCAATTCACAAAGAAATCTGCTAAAGCAGGGATGAAAACAATTCCTGAAACATTCCAGCAAATAATTCTAACCATGAGAGAGAGCTAGCTAGTTAGGTAGCTGATGGATTGATCAGTGACAGTCCCCAGAGATTTTCACAAACTTGCCCCCATATCTTCTTGCATTTTGTTGGTGATAGGTCAATCTGAATGACTTAAATAATGATTGAAAAAATCTCAATGAAGCATTTCAAAGATCTTGTTAGCAGATTTGCTATGCTTTATAGAAAATTTGATGCTGGCCTGTTGCTTGAATTTTCATCAACTGTAAAGATTACAGAGCCGTTCCAATACAATATTAAAAATCTCGTGTAATAATTAAATATTGGAAAGCACCATATTCTTTTGGCAGACTAACTCAGTAGACCAAATAGTAATAAACAATAACTGTAGAGATGTACAGCCTGGGAAGATTCTGATGACCCCTCCCCCATGTACAGAGAAAGGCTTAACCTCCTCCTAAATTGTATAGGCTGTTTAATTCAGTAAATATTTATTTCATAAGCATAACCAATTTAAAATAATGGCTGAAGTTAACTTGGCTTTGAGAAAAGAAAATATATCTTGAAATATTCTTGGAAGTTTGAAAATGTTGAAAAGACAGTTATGAAGAGATTTACAAACAGATCCCCCAAATATGACACAACATTAAAGACAAGTTTAAAGTGGAAAGAATTCTGGATGATTGTGGACATCCACAAGTCCAACAAGAAAAGAAATCCTACTGAAAACTTGCTAACCATATCCAAATTTGTTAGACATTTCAAAATCTTTTGTTTTTGCATTTTGAAGCCTGGTCATTGAAAATGTTTTATTTCAATATTAATCCCCAGCCTTAATGAAGATAATTTTGTCCATTTAGATATAAAGGCTTATCCCAGAGTTAGGCAAACTACAAATTGCAGATGGCCTGTGTAATAATTTTATGCAACCTGTAAGAGCATAACAAGCTTTTAAGCCCATTTAAAAAGATTTTGGTATAATTTTGGTGACATGTTGCCTGAAATATTAATTTATCCCCCAAAAAGATAACAAAGACAGAAGCCATATATATTTAATATTTATTTTATTTTATTTCCATAAAGAAGATCAAAAACTGAAACCAGTTTTTTGATTTTGTTTATTGAATCTTCAATGTATGTGCCTTGCATACAATCAAGAAGTAAACAATCTGGATTACAAAAAGCTTTCTCAGTTGCACAAATCACATTAATATTAATAAATATATTAATTATGAAAGTAATTTCTCACCAATTTGTGTAGTGTCTGTTCACAAAATGTGTCCAATAAGCAAATAAATGTACAAATGACATTCAATTTGTTATTTATATTGTTGTTGTAAAAGTCGTGTTGTCATTGTGATACAACCCACTTTGCACAGGGACAACAATGAGGATGCCCTCCATGAATATATAGTTTGGTCAATGGCATAGCCAAAACCAGCAGTACAATATAATTGTATAACATGCAATCCCCTTAAAATTAGCTTCAAATTAAGCCTTCTACAGTCACATGATATGCAAGTATATATGCTGTGTGTGTATGTATGTATGTATATATATATATATATATATATTGGTTGACCCACGCCTTGTGAGTGAAATTGGGTAGATGAAACTCTTGTGGGCAATTGATAGCTGTGCTAGCATGAAGCCACAAATCATCATGACCGAGGGTTTGAGCATACTGGCTTTGTTCAAATTGGTCATCATGCTAGATAACACGCTCTCTTCCAGAAACTGTAACTAAGGTCTGCTCAGTGTAGTTACAGTATAAACCACAAGTGGGCTCTGTGGGTGTTGAACAAACACAAATGTGCCTGAGCAAGCATCTGCAATAGAGATTGGCTAGCTTCCCTAGTAGACAGGCATCCTCGGATACAAGTCGCCAGATATTATTATTATTTTATATATATATATATATATATATATATATCTATGGTAGAATAAGATATATGTAATCCACAATAGTGGATAATTGAATGATGAAACAAAAAAATTCAATGTGACACATTTCGTCCTTGGAAGGACTTCAAACTAAATATTTTTACTGATGGAATATATATGCATAATTTTATAGTTTTTCTGAACTGAATTCATTATTTCCTGGACAGTTGAAAGCAAAGCTAAACTCTTTTAGAAACTTTTTTTTGTTCTGATGTTAAAATCTGAAACATATAGAATTGGTTAGAAACATTGACAAAATTCTATTTTTTTTTTTTGGTTTAAAACCTGATTTAAATGTGTCAGCTAAGGAGATGTTAGTGGTTCATTCATTTGATATTTTTTATTTAGACTTTTCTATGCTAAGAAAAAAAATATTGTCAGGTGGGTAAAATAAAGTTTTATTTTAAAACTTTTAATGCCAATAAAATTCTATATTTTCAAATCTGTTTTTTTTTTTTTTTTTTCTTTACAGAATCGACAATTCTTCATTTGGGTCGGCTACAAGAAACAACCACCATAGTGAATGAAATCTTCAACATTTTTCATCTAATTCATGGTTTAAAAGTCTTTTAAGACCTGTTTTTATTGTGTTGGGTATAAGCTCAAGACAAAGCATTAATTGTCTCTCTTTTATCAATCATGATATTTCAAATTCTGGATTTTTACATTTGAATTTCATTCATTTAAACCATAATCTTTTTTCTGTGACTCCCACCAGAATCTGCAAAATTATTAAACTTTTCCCATGGATTTCATTACTTAAATGAATCTCTTCCCGGCCCAAATTTCATGACAATAGTCGGAAATGTTTTCAAATGAATGGCACTGCTCATCTTTTTGAACTTTTCATAACAGAAGAAAATATTTTGATAAAAAAACTGTTTTTGCCCTTCAATTGGACAAAGTAAAATGTTGAGTTTTGAATACTTCACTCTCTAACCATCAACAGGTGATATTTTATGTTTTTTTTTTTTTTTTTAAACTAAATAAAACTGCAATCTTGAATCTCATTGACAAACACTTCTCGGATGAATGGTAAAAAAAAAATCTCTCATAAAAGCCTGTTCAAAATTTTTTTTCTAAAATCCTGATTTTTATTGTTTTTATTTCTCTATTTTGAAACCTTTTAACATCTTGTGATCATTGGGACTTTAATATTCCAATTATAATTCTTCTAAAATCCAATGTGTCCTCCAGTATAACAATTTCAATTACAAATAACCAAAATGACCGATGAAAATGTAATATTGAGACCATACCAATGTACATCATGTAGCTCTTTCTTCAGCACCGACCATCTGTTGCGGAGACACCTGACAATCCATGCGGAGAAGAAACCTTACCAATGTGATCTTTGTCCATCGTCATTTTCACAAAATAGTGATCTCGTCAAACATCGACGGGTTCATACAGGAGAGAAACCTTTCAAATGTGACCTCTGTCCTGCTGCATTCTCACGAAACAGCTCCCTAAAACAGCACAAAATGAACCATTCAGGAAACAAACCCTTCCACTGCCCTGTTATGTCCTGCACGTCGGCATTCTCCACCCAGCGATTGCTTCGTAGGCATGCATTGATTCACTCTGGTGTGCGGCCGCATCGATGCGACCTCTGTCCAGCTGCATTCATCCAAAAAAGTGACCTGTCCAAGCATCACAGGACACACACAGGGCAGAAAGATTTCCAGTGTGACATCTGCTCGGCAGCTTTTGCTCGTCGCAGTTCATTGAAACAACATCGGATGTGTCATACAGGAGAGAAGCCATACTCTTGCCAATACTGTGAATCCTCATTTTCAACACACAGTCTCCTTAATCGACACCGGCTTTTACATGCTGGGGTGAAGCCTTATTCATGCCAATTATGTCACGCTTCCTTTTCCCAAAAGAGTGACCTTGTGAAGCACGGTCGAGTTCACTCAGGTGAGAAACCATTTAAATGTTCCGACTGCCCTGCAGCCTTTGCCAGACGGCACTCTTTAAAGCAACATTATGCTCGACACAATGGTATAAAACCACAGAAATGTGAAGACTGTGGTGTAGCTTTCACAACACCAAGCCTTCTCAAAAGGCACCGTAAAATCCATCTTGGCATCAAGCCATTTAAATGCACTTTATGCACAGCAGCATTTTTGCAGCGCAGTGACCTCAAAAAACACAGTCAGGTCCACAGCGGAGTCAAAGCATTCCAGTGCTATGCCTGTGGATCAGCCTTTTCACGTGCAAGTTCTCTCAAAGAGCACATCACAATTCACACGGGAATCCGACCATTCAAGTGTCACATTTGTACAGGATCATTTGCAACACAGGCTCTCTTGCGAAGACATTTCAAAATCCATGCATCACAGGGCTACCAGGAGCCAGCCAAATTCTGCTGTGACCCCATTGTTCCAACTACTCCACAAACCCCTGCTGAACCTCCTGGAAGTCAACCACAACCTCAGCCAGTACACTAGATATAAAAGAAAAGAGGTCTGCAAAAGACTTAACTTTTTTTTTCTGCATTCAGCTTTGGTTGAATGGTACAATTACTGTCATGGTGCCATGTTTAACATAACCAAAAATTATCCATATCATTTTGTTCAACAAACCCTGAAGAGTTAGTAATCCATGTTCTCAGTTGTAAGGCAGCTCTATTAATTGTGCATCAGTCTTCTAACAATTCTGTGTTTTGGTTTTTACAGTCAGCGCTTGTAAAATTGAAATATTCAGATATCATTGAAAGTAATCATGCCCATCAAAATAAGAATAAAAAACCAAAGGCTTAGATGCAAAAAAAATTGGAATCGAGTAAAAATGGATCTTCTAACTATGTAACAATTTTTGTAACAGATGATTTTTTTTTTCTTAATACCATTTCTCTGTTAACAGTCATGGCTCTCCACAGATTCCTTCTTTTTTTCCTTTTTTTTAATCCCTGTGAATTGATTTCCTTTGAAAGATAGTGGTTTTCTGTTGATTTCTTCATAGTTTTAAATTTGTTGTCCTAGACTGGCTGCCACTCAAGGCTAGAGGACCAAGTACATTTCTATTTAACCCATAGCTGGGAGGAGAGGAGATAAACTGATTCCCTTTCATAACGGCATTAGTGTTAAAGTGAATACAACAAATAAAGCCAGAATTTGAACCTTGCTTTCTGATAGCAATTTCTGTGCTGATAACCATTACACTATCAAATGTTGTAGTGTGATTATATTTGTTAAAAAATGAGACATTAAAAGTGTTTATATTGTGATAATCTTAAAATGACATTATTCCCAGACAATATAGTACTGGAAAGATTTCATCTCTGGGCAGCAGAAAAGATCAAATGATTAGTAGATATTTATTTGTGCTTAAAAAGTTGAATTCTTTCAAATGTTTTCTAAAGGCTTCAAGAAGATTTTTAAAACCTACAGTTGTTAGGAATTTTTGTTTCTGTCATGAATGACACTTGATTAGCAGCTACTTTTGCTTGGAAAAATTATGAAAGAAAGAAAAAGGTTTTGGGAACATTCTTACTCTCCACACTACCATTTTTTGACCGGTGATGAAAGGGAGTCTAAGAGAATTATAATTTTTCTGGAAGAAAAGAAAAAAAATGAATATAAACAAAATTTAAATTTGTTGACTTTATTTTCTTAGCTATTTACTATTTGCTGACTCTTTCATTTCACTAATCTCCCTTTTTTTGTGCTTTCCAAACAGTTATATGCAAATAGCCTAATTTTGTGATTCTTTTTTTTTATGTGCTATGTCCTTTCAGAATGTAGGTGATCATGGCTCTCCACCTCTTTCTATCCCTTGCAGCTCTCAGCAAACTCCTTCCCCCGCTTCCTCCCCAGACCATGTTCTGTCATCCACCTGCTCAAGCTCATCAGGTATGTCACACACTGCTTTCCCTTGTCTCTCTTTCCCTCTTTTCGACTCATGAGTATCAGATTCTCCAGGCCTTCCTTCCTCATTATGTATCCCAGAAACTTCAGCTGCCTTTTCCTGATGTTAAGCATAAGCTTCCTTCTTGTTTGCAACCTCTCTAAAAACTCATCGTTGCTCACATGCTCAGTCTATGATATCTGTAGCATCCTTCTGACTGTTCTATATTGGCTCATTCAGACTAATATCCTCATCTTCATTGTTTTTCAGAGTTTCAGCCACTGTACCATTCAGCTTTTCTGATGGTACTCGTCATCTTACTATATAATTTTCTGAATGTATTCACTTTTTGTTTATAATGTCTGTAAGTTTTAATATTGAGAATATAATTATTTCCCTTACACTGGCGATGCCAGGTGGCAGTGTCTACAGCAATTGCAGGTTATTTGAATGGATAATGTAAAGAAATGTAAAATCTAGAAAAGGCTAAAAATTAAAAAAAAAAAAATAGATTGAAAGATATTTATATATGGGTCATTTGTAATCATTGGAAAAATCTTTAGATATTAATATATTTAAAACGTTGATAATATTAGAATAGTACTTGACAAAATATGGCAGTGTTTTTTGTCATAAATGGCAAACTAATATTAATATGAAGTTCTACTTGACATAAAGTGGGGGATCGATTTTCTTTTGTTATGAAGTAATAAAGTGACTACCCTAAGAATTTATATGACAATTGGAAATATGTATTTAAAAAAACATGGAAAACCTTCTCACAATCATAAGGACTTAACAAAATATGCCGTAATTTTTTGACAGCTTTAGTAAACTAGTATAAATATGATGTTTTACTGGGCATAAAGTGGAGAATCGGTTTTTATTAGTAATAATTTCATCTCATTTGGAATAAGTAAATGGAGAAAAATATATTTCAAAATTCAAATGTGAAAATGTTTTGATAATAGCAAAGACTTAACAAATATTATGGTGGTGTTTTTTGATGGCAGGTGTAAACTAGTTTTAATATAAAAGTCTACTGTACTTAAGGTGAGGGATTGTTGTTAAATAATTAATTCCACCAAACTTACATATTAACCCTGAAATGGCAGAAAAATGAAATACATGCCAAATATTAAAAAAAAAATGAGAAAATTCATTGTTTTAAAGGGTAGTTATTAAGCTTATTTATTATACAAAAACTATAAAAAAAAATATTTTTAACTGTTAGATTATAAAATTAAAGAAATTTTTTTAATACCTGTGAATTTACTTCCTGTGAGAGATTGGCGGTTTCCTGTTGATTTCTTCATAGTTTTAAATTTACACTACATTATTCAGACTATTGTCTTTATCTTTGTCGGCATGTTTATTACAAAATTTCAGCCGTTGTACACTCCAGCCTTCTTCAGGTGGTTGGAATGTCAAACTGAACCCTTTATTTCGCTCACTGAGGTAGACGGTTCTAGTTCTACGTGCCATATCAGTTTTCAGTTATCTCCTGTTAATTCCCCTCTCCAAGTTCTCCACCGCCTTAACCAGTTATTGAACACACACTCTTTGGGTCCTGTCACTGGATCTAACTAACACCTTTATCCACTGTACAAGTTCAATACCTGGTTAAGGCGGTGGAGAACTTGGAGAGGGGAATTAACAGGAGATAGCTGATAACTGACATCCATTAAACATGGCACGTGAAACTAGAACAGTCTACCCCAGTGAGCGAAATAAAGGGTTCAGTTCGACATTCCAACCACCTGAAGAAGGCCAGAGCGTACAACGGCCGAGACGTTGTAATAAATAGGGCGATAAAGATGAAGACAATAATCTGAATAATGTAAATAGTGTACATAATACCTCAGAAATATAGACAGATACTGAGTTTTAAATTTGTTATCTTTGTCCTAGACTGACTGCCACTCAAGGCTAGTGAATCAAGTACATTTAGATGTTAGCTTCCTAAATGTAACATTTTTTTTGATAGTATAATATTCCCTAAATAGTTATGCATTCTTTGCAAAAACTTGTTACTATGTTTTGTGTCTTTGAGAAATATGCATTCAGATGTAGGACTGTCTTGTTCTTCCAGCCGTTATTTTCAGGTGAATACTTGTGAAATTGACAGAACTCCATGAATCCTAGAGTTACCAAATAGTCATTTAAACCCAAATCATGAATGAACAATGCCCATATTATTAGAAAAAAACTGGATCTTCCATAAAACATCAATTGATGACAACCATTAACCAGGGTTAATATAATAACTGGCTAAATATATTTAAGGTCTCACATGTGAAAACCTCATAAAAGACTTAACTAAATATGCCATAATTTTTTAACGCATTGTTAAACTTAGATTAATGTGAGATTTTAATGGTCACAAAGTGAGGGATTGGTTTTATATTGTCAAGTAATAATTAGCATATACAGGGTGAAATGGATAAATTGTCGTCTAAATTACTCAAAAATGAAAAAAAACACTGATATTTCATTTTGACATATATTTACCAAAATTTCACAAAAATATCTTGAAATACTAAAGAGTAAATTTATTCTATAAATAGCCATAGTTTTCAACCACAGCCTCAAGACAACTCCAGAATCTTCTCCAACTTTTCTGGACTGTCCCCTTGTTTTAGTTGGTGAATGCTGCTATAATCCTTGAATTCAGTTCATCTTTGGTGTTATAAGGAGTTTTGTTGGTCTCTCGCTCAACTGTGTCCCACACATAATAATCAAGAGGGTTACAGTCTGGGGAGTTAGGTGGCCAGATGTAAGAGCTGATGTGATCACAGAAAGTGTCTGACAGCCATGACTGGGTTCTCCTGCTTGTGTGGCATGTTGCAGAGTCCTGTTGCCAGATATAGGGTCTTCCAGCAGCGACCCTCTTAATCTAGAGCAGCCCTACCTCCTCAAGGCACTTAATGTAGTATTCCATGTTGAGTCTGACACCCTGTGGGAAGATGAATGGATGCATAACATTGCCATCACTAGTGATCACTCCAAGCACCTTTGTAATCACCATTAGACTCATACAACTCTCACCAAATCTTCTGCACTGTCCTCAAATTGACATCCAAACAAATGCTCATATTGGAGCTTCCAGCATGAATGTCAAGCAGTACAGCATGCTGTTTCCAAATTTTTGTTGGAGTGAATTGCATCATGGTGATCTTTTTTCTCACAGAAGGTGCCCAACTGACCCCACTATACTGTGCAGTTGACAAAATCAAAAACAACGCATGTGCAAAATTAAAAATATAAAATGGTGATAATTTAGCCATTGCTCACTGTATTAATCTAATAATTGAAAAAATATTTAAATAGTCATATATAAAAACCTTATAATAATAGTAAAGGCTTAATAAAAGATATTGTTATTTTTTTAATTTTGATCTGAGTGGGCCTGCATTTCACCCTCATATACAAGTGTCCCATCCAGTGCCCCCTGCCTACTGATTTTCTGGTGTTATCCTCCTATTTGTGAATACTAATGAAATCTTTATCATAAACAATGGATTTTATTCATCAGACATTGAAACTTTATAACAGCCAAAACTTGTGGCATAGAGTAGACATATTGGATTATTTTGTTATAGCCAGCATCATCTAAGGGAGGTAATTATGTAATGTCCTAAATATATAACATACCCTATATCTTCTGTATGTCTCCTAACAGAGCTACCGGTTTGTTTGACTCGAAAGTTTTATCAGTATTTTGAGCACCTCATTCCAAGTGGCACTTGAATAATGGTTTTTGGAACCTCAAATCCATTGTCTGGTCTTCAAATGCTTCAAGAATGCTTGATCTCCTTACAAGGGAAGCTATTGGGTATGCTGAAACACATAAATTTGTCCATTCCCAGATCAAAGTGTCACATTCAAAAATATGACACATAACTAAGGGAGAGATGGGTACAGTACAGGACAATAGCCTAATGGATTAAAGCACTTGTTGGGGAAATTAATGACATAGTATTTGTGAGTTCAATCCTTGTGTTGGGGAGTGCAAACTTAGACTCAGTGGAAATAGGATACACAATGACTGAGTAGTTCTAAATCAGACCAAGATGGGATATCTCTAGACAGTGGAACATGAATCCTCATAGATTAAATAAAGGGTTCAGTTTGAATTTTTCTATAGATTAGCTAGACCAACAAGCACCTGATGAAGGCCAGAGGACACAATGTTCAAAACATTGTGATTATAACAGCAAAGATGAGAAAAAATAGTCCAAGTGTAAAAAGCAACAAAGCAGAAGATATTAGTCTAAATGAACTGTTACTACAACACCTTGTCTAAAAAAAAAAATCTATCAAAAATAATGACATAAATCATAAAGAAAATCTTCCACTAAAACCTCATTATTTTGAAATAATATTTTAAGTAAAATTCTGTTTTGTTAAAACTGTTTACTTCTCTCTCGCTTGCTGCCTCTGGTAGATTAAGAGATTGCAGTTTAGAATTCAAGGAGGTTTTCTGATAACAACTGATTCTTTTCGTTTTTCTTCAGTTGTCTGAAAGATACTTTTGAATGATAATGATTCTTAAAACTACAGACACTATTTTTATTGACACCCACTGGTGGTCGCAGCGTCAATATGTGACACTGTGCTGTTAGCCCGTGGTCAACTCCCAGTTGCAGCGCAAAGCTGTAAGGTTTCTTCCACCAGCGTTTGGGGTTGACTCCTTGTCGTTGCCACCAGCCTGTGTCCCGGTCGATCTGGTCATTCCCGGTTCGATACCAGCTTTGTCATTCCCAGCTCACTTCCAACGTCTGGTTACCGGAGTAACTATTTTGATCTCAAGTCTAACCTACCCACATTGTGACTTTGATCTTAGGTAGACGAAATTAATCAGGCGTCGGGCTGTAGTTCAAGCTGAATCTGAAGGTGATATTGCACAAGCGTAAGTAAAAGAAGCAATAAAACAAAACTCAAGAGGTTCAAATATGTTGAGAAATAACAAATTATCTTTATCTGTCTGTTATATACAGGAGTGTGTTTCTCTCCCAGCCCATTTCTATGGATTCATGACACTTTTGCATTTCTTAAGCGAGTTTTTGGTATCTTAAGTCATTCCTCAATATAACTTGCTTTTGGTAGGAAGTCGAAGTCGGAAGGGCGTGGAATTTCTTGGTCAACTTCTGCAAGGCAACACCCTGAACTCCAACTCCAACTGTGAATCAACTGCTAAACTGTCCGGGGACGTTCGTTTATATGGACACCAACCAAAACCCGGTGTGGGGGCCTGACGTGGTTTGGGTTCCTTGATAATTCTCGATTCCCAACAAGAATTCTCTTTGTTCTTAGTCCAGGAAAATTAATTACTTCCCATTTTTGGAAGATTAATCACTTTCCATTTCGGGGGTTTCTCCCTCGTCCGTGAGGGAAAGTCTGAGATTTATCCTCCTAGACTCTTCCTCTCTCACATTGGTATCTCATACCAATCCCCTCAGTGGGTGTTAACAACTTCTCCGTCTTTCTCGTATATTCACCTCTGCCTATCACCCATGCTACCACTTGACCAATGATCTCTCGGCAGTGTGGGTGTGGCTAGACTAGCCCTCTTAAAATTATGATCCAGTATTTTGTTTACAAAATCCTTTTTTTCCTTCGGCCAAAACATTTTTTTTACAAACCCCAGATAATTCTTATCACATCTTTCTTTTGGGGACACCCAAAATTCACTTAGTCAGGTCCCTCTACCAACTCATCAATCACTGTCAAAACCTGACATTTGGCTTTTCTGCTAAGTCAACTTTTAACTGGTAGGTCTGTATTTTACCTGAAAATCAAATTCTTTATTTTTCTCATGCCTTAAAATCCTCTTATCACCAGATGCCCATTTTCGACGACACTGTATCTGACATCAACAGTTTGAAAAAGTAATAATATGATTTTCTTCCTCATGCCAGAATTCTAACACACACCAGATGGTTCCCTTCATTGGACCCAGGAATTAAAATTAAATGATATCTCTGAAAGATAACTAATTCTCTCTGCCTGTATCGGTCGTCTCAAGCCTAAATTTTTTTATGACTGCCATGTGTCGGCTGGCTTTGTTTTTCTTTCTGAATTCTGTTTCCCTTGGCGCATCACTCTCTTATCATGACATTAATCAGTTTTGACAGAATCTCATATCTCGCTTTTTCATACGGATTTTCTGTCTTGTGCAAAAAATATCTTTTTTCGTAAATAAAATAAAATCTTTTTAACATCGCTCAGTCTATCTTTCGATATAGCTCTTTCTCGCATTAAGTCTTTCCTGTTTTTAATTTCTATGGTTAATTAGTTAGCCAATTACCATAGCTAAATAGTGTCACATTATTATTTAGAATTGGTGCCATGTTTCTTGCACAGAATAAATTCTCCTTTTTACCCATGGCAGTCAAGACAAAGTTTCCCACTTCTCACACCAACAAGTGGTTACACATTACTTTGACGTGAAACTTTATACCATAAGGAAAAGCATAAACATTGGAGATTTGTAAAATGCTTCCTTTATTTTCTTTTTTGCTACCCGATCAGGATTGAAATGGTGGGTTTGCCAGGATTTGAACTTAATTTATTGATTTCACTTCTTGAATCCCTCTCTTTTGTGCCAAATTATAACCTTTATAATCAATTGCTGGTAGGATTTTAATCATAACCACTAACATCTTTGACTTTTAAAATTTGGTAATATTTGAATGGATTGGTAGTGCTTACTCTGAACCAAGAGTTTAATATGCTCGTCTTTTGTATGAGAAATTGACACCATTTGATTTTCAAGTGTTAGCTGGAGAAATAAAATTAGTTAATTATCACCAAAAAGAGACGTCATGTTCACAAGATGGGGGCCAAGCAATTTTGTGAAAATACCATTTCTACAGATTAACATCATAGTGAAATTTAACACTAAGAACAAACAAATGGATCTTAGGATCTTTTCACAAAATCATTTTCTCTGTTTACTCTATAAGAAATAATTCTTTGATTGTTTAGCCATTTCTGATATTTGACAAACTCGATTTGAGTTGGTAATAAAAGAGACACTTTCTTTCCAACCAAAACATGGCTGATGCTAACCTCCAGGAAAGTGACTCATTGCACCTTCTTGGGCTAACCTTCTCAGCTGACATGAAGTGAAAAGGCTATATTGAATCCATTGCTAGGTCAGCTGTTAAGAAAATTGGTTCACCAAGTTGTTCTAGACAATTTTTCACTCCAGAATTTATCTTACATATCTATAAATCTGCCATTCATCCATGTTTTGCATTTTGCTGCCATATATAATCTAATGGCCCTGCTATTTACCTTGAGAGCCTTGGGGAAATCCAAAGAAGAATCTGCAATAATATTGGTACTGGTCTGGCAACTTGGCTTCAGTCACTTTTCCACTGCCATAAGGTTGCCTCTCTGTGTCTTTTCTATAAATACTTTCAAGGTAATTGTTCAGAAGAGCTCTTCATTATGGTACCTAGACTTTTTTTTTTAATTTAAGCGCAGTGTCGAGATCTCCTCAATTTACAGTTGAGCTGGCTAGTTGTAGCCATAAATTCTATGCTAACAGTTTCTTTTCTCACACTTCTCACTTGTGGAACTCCCTCCCAGCTCCATGCTTTCCAGCTAACTTTAATCTGCAAAAATTTAAATCCATTGTCAATCATTATCTATTGTCCTCTTGATTGCTTTTTCTTCTTCCTGCTCATTATTAATGTTTCTGTTCCTAATTCTTCCACACTCTGTAATCCTTTGTGCCTTAGTGGCTTTACTACCTTGTATGGGGTGATACTGATTTAAGAAAGAAAAAAAAACACCAAAGAGCAACCCCCCCCTCAAATAACTTTAAATTATTTTGAGGATTTTAATAATCTGCTTCATTGATTAATTTGGAATGATGTTGATATTTATTCATGGCTATACAAATACACATGAATTGTGATCGGAACACAAGATGAAACAAAATTTTAATTCGGGATATTAAACATGATTCATATTATGCAGATGAATGCTTGATGTTTACTGTATCATTATAGAAATTAGATAATTTCAATTAAGTTTCCATTTGTCATGAATCCCACATTTTCAATATAAATTTAGTAAGAAAAACATATCAATTCAAATAGCCCACTTTCCCAATCCAACTGAAAGGGATGTCAGTCTGGCTTTTCCTAACAATAGTTCCATCTGTCCAGGTGGATGCAGGTTCAAATCCTGCTGGAGAGTGCAAACTTTTCTTTTATAAGATTTTGTGAACATTCTTGCTGGTAGACAAAAATAAATAAATATACTGTTTAAAAAAATGGAGCATTTACTTGAATACAAGTATCCATTAAAAATAATATTTAAAGGGATAAAAATATATGCATGCATGCATGTGTGTGTGTGTGTGTGTGTGTAGTCATTCACCAACAGACTGTTTTGCTGTATCACAGCACTTCAGTGTGGCTAGATATGCAATTGCTTCAAACTGTGGTCGAAACCAACCGATTTAACATCAGTCAGAGCCTCTTACCCCTAGGCTATCAGTACACACTACAAAGAAAGGGAAATTTTAATGCATTGTATACATGATCTAAGCATTATCAGCTGCCAGAGTGCTCTATTCATTACGAAGAGCTTAGCATTATAACAGCAGCAACCCTCAGATACCCTTTCTTCCAAAGTGCTTAACTGATGAACAGGAGGATATATATATATATATATATATATATATATATATATATATATATATATATATATATATATGTACCCTGAAGATCCATTTAGGGAAACCTAGGTAGGTTTGCCTGGCCCTTAGGATTATTTCATATATATATATATATATATATATATATATATATATATATATATATATAAATTCCAAAAGGATAGAATCCAGGTAGAACTCGGTGTCCAGGACAGGGTACGAATATAATATAAAAGGCTCAAACACTAATATTCTATGGTTATAATGTATTACAGTGGAATTGTAATCACAATCCAATTCATCAGTCCTACAAATTGAAAAATATATATATATATACAGTAGGGGGGGGGGAATAAATATTCGTACACATGAAAAATTGTATTAACTAAAACAAATTTTGATACATTTTATGTGTAAAGATACATTTTATTAAAAAATAGTAATAAACTTAATTAATTCTTATTCTAACAGAAATTAATGCATTTTTTCATTTTAACTGATGAAAATAGTATTTGTACAAAACAAAAAAAGCATATTAACTTAATTTAATACTTTGTGGAATATCTTTTATTGAGTTCAACAGCTACCAGTCTAT
Source organism: Acanthosepion pharaonis (assembly GCA_903632075.3). Classification (NCBI taxonomy): domain Eukaryota; kingdom Metazoa; phylum Mollusca; class Cephalopoda; order Sepiida; family Sepiidae; genus Acanthosepion; species Acanthosepion pharaonis. Next base: position 871,273 of record CAHIKZ030000071.1, read on the forward strand.
TCCTGTACGTCTCAACTAATGATTTGCGCACATTGAGTGGTATTTTGTCCCATTCTTGATATTTCTTGGTGCTCTTTTCCCAGTTTGAATTTTCAAATATCGCCATAAATTCTCGATTGGGTTCAAGTCTGGGTACTGACTTGGCCATTGCAAGACATCAACGTTACTTTCAGCTAACCATTTCCTTGTAGATCTAGTGGTATGCTTAGGATCATTATCATTTCCAGTTGGAAAACTCAATCAGGAGGTAGTCGAAGTCTCTCAACAGAACACACTAAATTGTCTTGCAGGATTTTCTGGTATCTCTCGGCATTCATCTTGCCATCTATTATTGATATTCTGCCTACACCTTTTGTAGAAAAACAGCCCCAGATCATGATACTGCCACCACCAAACTTTACAGTTGGCAACGTGTTCTTTGGTAAGTAGGCTTCACCGTCCTTCCTCCACACATGATTTCAATAATTATGACCAAACAACTCTATTTTAGTTTCATCTGTCCATAGTACTTTTTCCCAAAACGAATATTCTTTATCCTTATGCTCTCTAACGAATTTTAGCCTAGCATCTCTGTCATTTCAAGAGGAGTGGAGTCTTCCTTGGGATGCGTGATTTCAGACTGTTTTTGTGTAGTTCATTAATTATTGTACACTTGGTTACTTTAATCCCTAATGCACGCAGATGTTCCTGCAGCTCTTCTCGGTAACCTGTGGATTTTGTTGGATCTGGCATCCTAATATCCTTGCTGATCTTAGAGAAATCTTCTTCAGAGCACCTGTTCGTCTTTGGTTTTCAATGCTGTTACGGGTTTTAAACCTTGCAATGAACAAAGCAATTGTAGTAAAAGGAATATTCAGGTTGTTAGAAATCGTTCTGTAACTGTTCCCATCTTTCCAAAGAGACAAAATGTGTTGTTTTTGTGAAATAGTCAATTCTTTACCTTTAGGCATTATTAGAACCTTCTCGTAAGACTAGAAATAGCAGAATGCTCTGATAATGGCTAATAGTGTTAACTATAATTACTTATAACATTACTGGAACATTCTAGAATATACTTTTTTCATAATTGATTATTTTATTCTTATAATTGATTTGTATGAATACTTTTTTCACGAGTTAGAATTAAAAAAAAAAAGTGCATTAATTTCTGTTAGAATAAGAATTAATTAAGTTTATTATTATTTTTTAATAGTATGTGTCTTTATACATAAAATGTGTCAAGATTTGTTTTATTTAAGGCTTTTACATTTATAAAAATACAATTTTTCAAGTGTACGAATATTTATTTCCCCCACTGTATATAACAATATTGGGGAAAAATGTATGACAAAATGGAAAAGTTTTCTTGTGATGCATTTTGTTCTTTAGTAGTTCATTAAATAAATAGTTTAGTAGTAAATAAGTAGTTCATGGAATAAATGTGTTATTTTGGTGCAACTACACATGTGGACAAATTATATAGTCTGAGGCAAATGTCATGCCCATAAGGATAATTTATTAAAAGTATAATTACACATCATTTTTTGCAGGCACAAAGTTTGTACCAAGTTGAATTTTCTGACCTTGATAAGAGATATTTTAATTTTAGTTAATTCTTTTTTAGTGATGTGTCTTTTGTCTGGTTATACGAGTAATGTCTGAAAAGTAAGTGTTTACTCATCCATATTCGTTATTAAACAAATAAGAGCATGTGCATCACTGCATTTCCTGCGGTTTACTCTTTGCAATATTCGTAAAAGAGGTTCCTTCACTTACTGTTAATAAAGTTCATCTCATCTTATTTAACAATATAGACAGGTCAATGTTGATCAGTAAGAGCAGTATTATCTAGCTCCACCCTCCATTAATGTACTACCATACCCATCAACGATTTCTGAACAGTTTCATCCCCCTGTTTTCCCTCCCAAAATTGGGTCATCTCTTGGTATGGTTTTCATGTTCTCCCCTCTGGTGCTGCATAAGGGCTACCATAATCCATTACCAACACACACACACACACACACGGATTGATGTGTGAAAATAACATGTTCTCGACCAGGGCATGAAGGTACATCAAAGTATCAAAAATACTTCTACAAACTTTGGGGGCAGGTTCCCCATCCCAAAAGCCCAACAAAAGTCCATATAAACATGTCCACAAATCCTTCATTTTTAGGTTATTAAGTTTAAATAAGTCTCATCCCAATTACCACTTGCACAGTCATATGTAAAATCAAATCTGACTGCTCACGATATGAATACCCTGCCATTGTTAAAGAGAACATTTCTCAATTAACACACTACTATACACATTAAACATTGAAGGCAAACTAACCAAAAATGTACATGAATGACAAATGTAACCTAGTCTACATGGCAGCACAGTGCCATCTACCATAAACATTCTTCAAACTTAATAACTCAAAAACGAAGGCTTTTCAGACATATGTTTATATGGACTTTTTTCCTTGTTTTGGTGTCCCCAAAGTTTGTTAAAGTATTTTTGATTCACCTTGTATGAATATAATTTAACTATTAACAAGCTCTAAAAACAAAAATAGAGCAACACATCCTCAAATGAACTTCTGTCAAGGAAAATAACCAAAATTTATTTGATAACAACCAAGATGTCGAAGCAGTAAAAGAATGTACTCTGCGTTCATTCACATGTTTCATATTGTCACTAGTGGTAAAACAGCCCTGAATACACCACTGAATAATGTTTATTTTTGGGGCCACAATAACAATCGCTAAAATACATATGCCATAGTTTAAGTTACTTGAAATCAAAAAGTTCCACCAACTGTGAGTCGTCTTTTATGTGCTATGTCCATTCAGGATGTATGCAATCATGGCCCTCCCCATCTTCCTGTCCCTTGTAGCTCTTAATAAGTTTTGTCTTTTTTGTTATTTCACCTAAACCCTGTTCTATCATCAATTTTCACAAGTATATTACATGCTGCTTTTCTCTTTCCCTCAATCTGTCCTGTGAATATCAGATTTTTCAAATCCTCCTTCCTCATTCGGTGCCCTACAAATTTCACCTGCTTCTTCCTGATGTTAAGGAAGGTCCCAAATGGTGATCTCTAACACCCCTCTCCAACTAGTAAGATAGGTTCTGTCTCAGCCAGAGAGACCGAAATTCCTCTACCTGCCCCTCCCCGACACAAAACCGTGCCATTGAAATTCATTCATGCTTTTAGATTTGGTCAAGAATCAACAAAAACTTTGCTGGTCGTGTCCTGATATTAAAAATACTTTTATTTCAATACAGGCTTATACAGCAGGCCCAAAAGTGCCACCCCAATAAAAGTATCACCTTTGGTGAACACATCCCCTCTCTAGCTTCGCTACTGTTGTTCCCATAATCAATGGGATCATAAAGAAAGAAATTATACTGAATAAAAAAAACAGCAAATTGAAATAGTTCAATTCACAGCTCAAAAATTTCCAATGTTTTACAACTAAAATAACAAATACAGAATGCAATGGATAAATTGTCGTCTAAATTACACAAAAAAAAAAATGAAAATACCACTGACATCTCATTTTAACAGATATATTTGCCAAAATTACACAAAAATATTTTGAAATACTAAAGAGTAAATTTCTTCAATGAAATCGCCATTGTCTTCAACCACGGCCTCCAAACAACTCTGGAATCTCCTGCATCTCTTGTGAACAGTCTCCTTGTTTAAGTTGGTGAATGCTGCCATAATCCTTACCTTTAATTCATCTTTAGTGTTACAAGGAATTTTGTTGTTCTCTCACTCAACTGACCCCACACATAATAATCAAGAGGGTTGCAGTCTGGGAAGTTAGGTGGCCAAATGTAAGAGCTGATGTGATTACAGAAAGTGTCTGACAGCCATGACTGGGTTCTCCTGCTTGTGTGGCATGTTTCAGAATCCTGTTGCCAGATATAGGGTCTTCCAACAGCCACCCTCTTGACCCAGGGCAGAAATACCTCCTCAAGGCACTTCATGTAGGCCTCACCAACAAATTCCTATGTTCTTTTCTTATTATAACACTCAGAGTGAATTTTCTGAGCTGCCATACCATTGTAATCACCATTAGACTCATCCAACTCTTTCTGAATCCTCTATACTGTTAGAAACAGCATGCTGTGACTGCTTAGCAATACAGCATGCTGTTTCCAAATTTTTGGCAGAGTGAATTGTGTCACGGTTATTCTTCCACAAATGTTGCCCAATTGACCCTTCTATACTGTGCAGTCCCTTAAAATAAAACAAAAATAATATGCATGCATGCAATTAAAAATATAAAATGGCGACATTTTACCCATCGCACTCTGTATATAAAGCAGAAATTTCTTGGCTTCAGGATGCAATTATAAAAAAATATCTTTATATACATGCATAGGAAGTGTAAAGTAAGTTTATTAAAGACACTAAGTTTATGGTCAATAAAGTACATTGAGGTGGCAAGTAATTTTTGTTTTGTGAGAAGGAATATCTGTTCATTTTTGCTTGAGGTCCTTTGTTTTTTGCCAGTGATAATAGTTGACAAGTCTAACAATATTTACTTTGTCTTGTGATTTATACCAATCCATGAAAAGTCACAAACTGTTGATAAGTACCTTAATTTCACTTACCTTATCATTTATAATGTCTCAGCTTTCTTGCTGTTTTTTTTTTATTTTTTTTACTATGATCCTCACTATGTGGCTTTCTTTTGATTGTCATTGTTTACAAATTCTACTAATCCCAGCTGCCTGCAATTCTCAATGATTTTAGTGGTTACCCTTTGCTTTTAAATATTTCATTTTAACTTTTTTCTTTATTTATCTGTTTATATTATTTCAACAATGTTTAAATTGGCTGACTGTCAAACCAACAAACTGCTATCTCTTCACTAACATATGAACGGCTATAAACCAATAAATTCTGTAACTTGTTACAGATTTGAACTCTAAACAAAAACTTAAATATACATAAGACCTTGAATTTTTGTACAGATGACCAGCATTTTATTGTATATATCTGTTTTTATTTTTAAACAATTTTGTTTGTCCATGTGCTGAGCATTCTCAGGTGAGCTAAATTTTAATGCGAATGCTCAATCATTCAGGCTATATTAAGTTAACTTTGAAGGTATTTAAAGGTCAACAGAGTTCATCAAAGTACACAGTATGCCATTTCTAGCAAAATGAAGTTAGATTACTTACATCATTTGCATTAAGACTAACGTACTTATTTTTGTTATTATTACAATATTTTGGTCATTGTACCATTTAGCCTTCTTCAGATGTCTGTCGGTCCGGGTAATCATGAAGGAATTTTGAACTAAATTTTTTCTTTAATCTATGGGGGGTAGATCGTTCTTGTTCTACTGTCCATGTCTTAGGATATTTCATTTTATCCCTTTTTAGAACTGCTTATTGCTCTCCCTGTTTCCACTGCCTGGCTCAGAGATTGAACTCACAATTATTATGTTACCAAATTCATGAACTAATACTTCAGTCCTCTTGGCTATTGTCCCCTAATCACGAACAGTGGAATGGGAACAATCTACACCCATAGATTGAATAAGATACAGTTTAAAACTGCTTGAAGGTTTCCTGGATCAACAGATACCTTAAAAACGCTGAGGGGTACAATGGGTAATGCCATTTAATCTTGATATATATATATATATATATAGTACAGGTAATTGACCCGTTAGTATATAATCAAGGTGGATCCTAGTAATATTAATTATTAAAACTGATCCACAGAGAGCGTGATGTATTTATTATAACAGAGCATATGTATTTTTTTTACAGCAAAAAAACAAAAATTACATCAACATAGTAGCTGCATACAGAACACTTTCTATCAGCCCCTAAGTGTCTGTCACAGAGCATTGTTTTAAATATATTTTCAATGTCAGTCCTAATGAGAATGAGATTGGTAGGGGTGTAAGGTATCTTATCCCGGGAGAAGCGGTCTGGGGTTGGAGCTTATTTATGGTAGGAAGTGATATTAAAATACAAACAACAAAAGGTCCTGGACATAAATAAGCTCCAATCTCAGATCACTTCACCTCCGGGATAAGATACCTTACACCCCCACCAATCAAACCCATTCTCATTAACAAGGCATCTACCAGAGGAGGACTGACATTGAAAATAAATTTTAAACAATCCGAGACAAACACTTAGGGGCTGGTGATAGTCTATTTCAACCTGTTCTGTATGCAGCTATCTTCTATGTTGAGGTAATTTTTTTTTTACTGTAAAAATATACTATATATATATATATATATATATATATATATATATATATATATATATATATATATAGGCAGCATATCTTTAAAGATGTTTCATTGAATAATGTATCTATTTATTTTTATACTGATCCTTTCTGCTTCTCTAATCAGTTTCTTGTTGTTGAGATAAAATTCATCAAGGAAGATGGCATTGTTTTTATCTAACCCAAGTCCTTTTGATCTCCTCCAAGATCATCTTCAGAGGTAAATTACAAAGACAAACTTATTGTAACTGCGATAAAATCTGCATTCTATTGCGATAATGATTCTTGTTTTTTTTTTGTTTTTTTTTAAACCTGATCAAATACGCTCTGTTATAGTTATTTTAATTTATCCATTGTAGTTATAGAAATTTTTGCAAAAGAAGCATTTCAGATAAGGGAAATTGGTAGGAATTCAAAATGGCATTAAATGTTTCTTAATATGCACTTCAATGCATTGCTGCTACACTCGTAATAAATTTTCTTGTAAGTTGGTTAATTTTGATATAGAGGGTCTCAAGAATTTTAAGTTTTTGTTTATTATTTTTTTGGTGTAGTATATTGATGTTGTCTAAAACTATTTTCCAGTATTGTGAAGGTGAACAGGAATGTTTTTAGATGTTGTGCAGTCGAACTTGTATCCGACAAATGAAGTGTAAAATGTCTTGATAAGATCAGCTCCTTATATTGAAACACTTGCTTTGTAAAAAATTCCATAACTGCAGCAGATAAATTAAAATTTTAAAATAATTATAACAGTGCACATTTGAACGTGTTTTTTAAAAATCACCATCACAACAGAATGCAGATTTTATTGCAATAAGTTTGTCTTCGTAATTTACCTCCTAGGTATAATACCAGTGAATTGAATGCAATATTGTTTTTTTGTGTGTTTTTTTTTAAATCATTGTCTGGTAGGCCAACCAAAATGCTATTTTAAAACATTAGAAAAAAAATGTAGAATTTATTTATATTTAAAATTATCTGACCTTGTATTATTCAAATCAAGTACTTTTATGGGCTACAAGATTAAATGGCCTGCATTTTTTTTTAAAGTCTTTATGGATGAATAGAAAAGTCATTGTTGTTACTTTTTCTTTTTTTTTTAAAGCCTAAAAGAATAAGATCAAAATCTTTCTTCTGCAAATGACACTAGCATTTTTGGTTTCTGCTAATCATCTTGTAAAACATATCCAAGTTGATGACTATGAGAATAACACTAATTTAGTAACAAGTGTTTTCAGAAAATGTTCATTGCTTTCTTTTTGTCAGTTTGATCTTAATTTTTCATTGTGAGGATCATAGCCGAATAAAAAATCATCATTTTTTTTTTATGAAGAAAATATTTAAGGTTTATAGCTTTAATAGCAATATTTGACCTGTTGTCATTGAAGGTGATTGTCTTATGAAGTAACTGCTTGTTATTGAAATGTTGAGTTTCATTTGAATTTTGTCTGTTCTTTGTGAAACCTTTATTGACATTTAAATAAAATTATTAAGTATTAAAGGTAAAAAATGTTTTGAATTTCCCAACAAGAAATGTTCTGACATCTTGATTCTGAAATAAATTCAAGAATACAAAGTGCAAAAATAAAAAAAAAACCTTGTCATCATTCCATGAATTATTTAGACTACAATCCTCATCTTTATTGTTCTTACTTAAATATATTGATTGGTATACTTTTTGGTTTTCCTCATGTTGTATCAAATACTTTTGGGGTTTTGTCCATTTTTATTCTTTTAATTTTTTTTCTTCTTTTTTTGGTCATCTTGCATCAAATATTTGTGATGTGGGAAAAGTAACTTTTGAAAAGATGAATAAAAAGATTCAAGGTTTACTCATGGCAAGAATAGTGAAGAATATCTTATCTGAAATTTTATGCTAAAAAAACAACAAAGATGGCAATACTACAGTATCTCTCTATATTTCTGAGATGAGGTATTATGTACATTATTTACATTATTCGGACTATTGTCCTCATTTTGTCACTATATTTATTACGTTTCGGCCCTTTAGTATCTGTCTATATTTCTGAGATGAGGTATTATAATGTACACTATTTACATCATTCGGACTATTGTCCTCATCTTTGTCGCCATATTTATTACAATGTTTCAGCTGTTGTATGGTCCGACCTTCTTCATCTTCTTGGTTGGAATGTCGAACTGAACCCTTTATTTCGCTCACTGGGGTAGACTAGTTCCACATGCCATGCCAGCTATCAGTTATTTCCTGTCAATTCACCTCTCCAAGTTCTCCATTGCCTTAACCAGGTATTGAAATCACAACTCTTTGTGTTCTGTCACTGGATCTAACGAACACCTTTATCCACTGTGCCATGTGTCCTGATTAAGGCAGTGGAGAACTAAGAAAGTTATGTTTTTTACATATATTTTTTATTTTTATGTAAAAAGATGAAAATCACTTATTACTCCTTCCCATTTTTACTCTGTAAAAAAACAGTAAGGACTTTTTAGTTACCTTCTATGTTATGACTAGTATCGCCATCTTTGTTGTTTTTAATATAAAATTTCAGATAATATTTTCTAAGTAAATCTATAAAAACTTTTCGGCTTGATTATCATGTTTTTATATTTATTGCAGTTATTTATTTACAAATATGAAAATATGCTACTTTTTTAACACATTTACACGAGTTAGAAATATATAAATTTACATCTTTTCTAAAACATTTAAGCATTTTTATTTAGAAATACTTAAATATTCTAATTTTTAAATATGTTTAGACATTTACTATGTAGAAATATGAAAATGTATATATTTTCAAACGCATTTAAAATTTTCATTTAAAAATATGAAAATATGCTGCCTTTCATGACAACTCAGGCTTTTCTATTTAGAAATATGAACATATACTACTTTTTATACATATTTAGACATTTATCAATAAGAAATATGAAAAATGTTCTTCTTTTAAACTTTTTTTTTATTTAGTGATATAAAATATGCTGTTTTAATGGAAATTTAGGCTTTTTTATTTGGAAGTATGTAAATATACTTCTTTTTAAGCACATTTAAACACTTATATGAAAATGTACTTCTTTTCAAAATATTTAAACTGCCTTATTTGTAAATATGAAACTATACTGGTTTTTAGGCAAATTTGGCTCTTGTTTAGAAATGAAAATATGGTGCCCCTTTTTTATTCCTTTTTTTTTTTTTTTTACAAATAACAAAATGTATTTTTGTAATGCATTTTAACATTTTTATTTATTTAGTCATTTCTTAATTAGAAATATGAAAATATATTTCTTATGCAGCACATTTAAATATTTCTATTTAGATATGTATGAAAAAAGATGCTGTTTCTATGCAAATTTTGCTTTTTTAACCTGAAAGGATGCTACTTTTTAAAAACATTTAGACATTTATTATTTCAAATATGAAAACATTTAAATTTTTCATTTAGAAAATATTTTGCTTTTTATACAAATTTATGCTGTTTTCATTTAGAAATATGCTACATTTTAAACAAATTTAGTCTTAATTAGAAATATCAAATTGTACTACTTGTCAAAGACATTTAAATGTTTTGGAAATATGAAAATATGCTGCATTTGATGCAAATTTAGGCGTTTTTATTTTGTAATATCAAAATATGTTACTTTTAAAACACATTTACAAATTTCTTACTTAGAAATATGAAAATGTACTCATTTCAAATATATTTTAAAAAATTTTCTTTGAAAATATAAATATATGCTGTTTTCTACATAAGCTTACTTTTTTTTTTTAATTAGAAATATGAAAATATGCTAATTTTTAAACACATTTAGTTGTTTATTATATAGAAATAGGAAAACGTTTCTTTTCTAATACAAACTTTTTTTATAAGAAATATAAGAATATGTTCTTTTTTATTCAAATTTTTATTTAGAAATATGAAAATATGCTACTTTATAAAATCTTTCATTTATTCCATAGAAATATGAAATGTTTCTTTTCAAACACGTGTGCTATATATTTCAAGATATAAAATCATGCCTCTTTTTATGCAAATATAGGCGTTTTTATTTAGAAATAGGAAAGTGTGCTACATTTTAAACTCATTTAAATATTTATTACCTAGATATATGAAAATTTATATCTTTTCTAACAGATATGAAAATATGCTGTTCTTTATGCAAATTTAAGCTTTTTCATTTAGTAATAATGAAAAATGAAATATTAGAAATATTAAACTACTTTATGAACACATTTGTATATTTATTACTTAAAAATTGAAAATATACTTTTGTTGTAACACATTTAAGTGTTTATATTTAGAAATATAAAAATGTTATTTTTTATGCAAATTAAGGTATATTTATTTAAATATGAAAATATGCTACTTTTTAAACACATTTCTATTACTTCGAAATCTGAAAATATTATTTGTAACACATTTAAATATTTAGAAATGTAAAAATATGCGGTTATGCATATTTAGGCTTTTTTATTTAGAAATATAAAAATGTGCAGATTTCTATGCAAATTTAGGCTTTATTTAGAAATATAAAAATTTGCAGATCTTTATGCAACTTTAGGCTTTTTTATTTAGAAATACAAAAATACAATACTTCTGATGCAAATTTTGACTGTTTTATTTAGAAATATAAAAATATGCGGCTATTTGTCCTAATTTTGCTTTTTATTTAGAGATTTAATAATATGCTAATTCTTTGCCAATTTTCAATGTTTTATTTAGAAATATAACAATATGAGAATTTTTATGCAAATTTAGGCTTTTTAATTTAGAAATATGATGATATGCTATTTTTTAAACACATTTAGTCATTTATTACACTGGTCCAAGCTGTCTGTTGGCCACTTACCACTTCGATCCACATAACTCTGACCATGTTGTGTTCTTGATCTCAGAACAGTCGAAGATCAAATGTCATAGTATTTGATATGCTTTAATCTGCTTGTGCGTGTATCATCTCATTTTCTGAGAGATGGCAAACATTGCATTGTGTGTGCCACTAATATGCAGGAGGGGGGGGCTACGGAGAGTGAAAGTGAGAGAAATTACTGGGTATGGGGGGGATTGGGGAATGAATAAAAGATGAATGTGGTTCAAGACAACAAGATGGTGATTGATGCTGCATTTAGATTTTTTGAAGATTCTAGTTATCAGGAAAGCAAATAAGAGGAAGGAAGTTCCACTGTTGGGAAGTGCGAGAAAAGAAACTGTTGGAATAGAAGTGGAGGTTACATTTAACTATTTCAATAGTAAAAATGTGGGACCTAGATGCCAATCTAGTAGCATGCTTAAATTCATGTAGTCGTAGCACCAGGGAAAATAGCTCATCAGACCAGATGCCATGAAGATATTTGTAGAAAAGACAAAGGGAATAAACAATAAGTTTGACTTTGTAATTTACCACTGAAGATGATCTTGGAAAAGATCAAAAGTACTTGGGTTGAAAAAACTACATCACCTTTCTGAATGAATTTCATCTTAACATAAGAAACTGATTAGAAAACTGGAAAGGATCAGTATAAACAATATGTCTATACTATTCAATGATATATATATATATATATCTATCAGTGGTGACTCCAGTGGTCAGGCTTGTTGGGCTCAGCCTAAATGAGTCAACATTCAAGTATATCTATTTCAAAGCAACAAAAATCTTTTGTAGTGAGTCTTTTCTATTCTTGACTTCAGCTGGATCCAAAATTGTTTTAACTCTGTGCCTCAAAATATTGGCCAAAATACATTTTGTTGATACTGTTCTTAATAAAGAAAGAAAGAAAAAAAACAAAAAGAAAGTAAGTAAAAAAAAAAAAGAATGAAATAAAATTAATGTGGCTCGTCAGGCTGCATAGATGTGAGCCTTTTCAAACTGGAAACATACTTAATAGGCAATGTATTTCTTGCTTTAATTTTATAAATAATCTTTTAAAAATCCCTAATGACTTCTATGCCCTGTTTTTCAAAGAACACATTTTTATTTCAACTTATTGTTTTCAAATGTCCATTTTAAATAATTTATTCCATACAGTATAAGGTTTATAGTAGAATATATCAATTGAAAAGTCGAGCAAATGAAATTTAGCCCGACTTCAAGTCAGTGAAAATCATTGACTAGAGGGTTGTGGTGATGAATGTGACTGGGGCAGTGTTGAGGAAACACGATATCAGTCAACAGTACTGATCATAAATGTACAATAAATTGAACTAAAAATTCACAGAGAGATACATAAATGCACTAATGCATAGACATATATACAAAGGCACAGTCTACCATCAGTGACTTGATAACCAGGCTATAAAACAAGAAAAAATGGAAAGGGGGCAATAAACAGACAAACATATCAAAGACTATGTCCTCACTCTTTCTTCTTGGAAAAATGTCTGGAAAAAATTTTTTAAATAAATGTTTATTTTTATAGAATTATTACAATGAATATTAAAATACCAAAAAGTGTCTTTAATTTCATTTTTAAAAATTATTTATTTAAATTAGAGTAAAGGAATCATTTTAGCATCTAAGTTATACCAATCTTATATTTGTTAAAGACTGTAATGAGCCTGACAAACATTGATGACCTAGATTCATCATTGAGATATATATGTGCATTAATTCTGAAACTTTTTATAAGTCTTATATCTGGAAGCAGCTTGGTTATGAGATGCCAGAGGTTCCCCTTCCCTCCTACGATTTTAGAGATAGACTTAGTTGTTGGAGGCTATTTGAGACGTATGTCATGGGAGCATTTTATAGACAATAAGGGCTTGTTCCCACTATCAATCCCTGGCTGTGGCAACTCTTGGAATGTATGTAATATACATATATGAGCCATTACATATTGCATGTTTTAGAAGCTCCCAAAAAATTAACAGTTTTTTTTTTTAAGCAAGTCAAATTACAAAATAGTTGAAATGATTGTGGAAAAAGGTAGCCAAAAGAAAAACATAATCTGGGGTAGTGTTGAGGAAATATGATATCAGTCAGCAGTACTGATCATAAATGTAAAATAAATTAAACTAAAAATTCAGAGAGAGTTACATAAAAACACTAACGCATAGACATATATACAAACACACACACTCGAGATAGAAACATACAATATTTTATAAAAATAAAAATATCTGGCTAATGCATTTCACTAACCCTAACCCTAAATACCAAAATGTGTTTTTCTTTTTAAATTTCATGCACATATATTTTTAAAACTTATATATTTTAGTTAGATGCTAAAATGATTCATTTACTCTAAGTTATACCTTATATATATTAGGTATATTTTATTAAAGATTGTAATGAGCCCAACAAACATTGATGATCTAGAGTCACCACTGATAGATTTTATATATGTGTGTTTGAAACCAAAATTGATGTTTTTTTCAGTGGTTTGCTGATAAGAAGGCATTTAAGGCAAGCAGGCATTGTGGTAAGAGTGCTTGATATTGCAGATAGAGAATAGTTAATAGAAGTAATATGAATTTTTTTTCACTTTATTCATGCTCCTTGTTTAAGCATGAATTAAGTGACAAAAAATTTTTCATATTACATATATATGTATATATGATATGCTGGCTATTCATTTCCGATCCCACCCATCTCCCAAAGTGGCTAGCAAATTCCCATCACGGACACCCACTCAACCAACAAAGTCCACCTGTGGATTATACTGCATCTTTGAGCAGACCTTAGTTACAGTTTGGGGAGTGAGTGCATAATCTGGCATGATTTTTTTATTTTTTTTATTTTTTATTTTTTTTTTTACAAGGTCAGCTTGCTCAAACCCTTGGTGACAATGACTTGTGACATCGCACTAATGCAACCATCGACAGCTCCTGAAGAGTTCCATCTAACCAATTTCAGTCACAAAGCTTAGGTCAACACATGATTGGTTTTCAGGCACTTTCCAAGAGTGCTGTGTACTGGGATCATCTCTCCCAGGCTAATATTATCAAGAAGGGTCCTCTCTGAAAATTATACAATGGTGAGACTAGAACCTGGGTCTCATGGCTACATGGTAAAAGTTTTAATAACCACTTGCTCATACACACACACACATTTTATATATATATATATATATATATATATACATATGTACACACACACACACACTTTAAAAATAAGGAGGTCAGTTGAATCTGCTACCTTGGTTTCAATCTTATGTTATCCTTGGGTGATTTTTATCAAATGGCTACCTAATGCTTTTTTATTTTTAAAAAGATACTAAAGAATGCTACATTATTATTTTCAAAAAATAAATGTACAAATGTATGGCTATATATATATATATATATATATATATATATATATATATAAAATGATAAAATATAGGTTTAAGGCATGCTATATTTTGGGGTTAAAGTGTTCAATATCAGGATATTGACCACTTTAACCCAAAAATATAGCATAGGAATAGACTATATGTAAGAATAAAAGTGAATATTGATGTTAACCCTCAGAGGCGACAATCTGTTTCGTGCTAAACACAGTCAGCAGGGTATATATCAGGTTATCCCATAAGTTCTGTCCGAATTTTGAATAAAGAAAACAAGTAACCAAATGTACGGATTCAATCAACAATGTATTTTCCCTGATTATCTATGACTTCCTTCCATCTATTAACAAGCTTACTAATTCCATTACTGTAAAATTCTTTTGGCTTTGATTCGAAGAACTCACAAATGTCAGTTTTAACTTCTTCCTGTGTTATAAAAGCTGTTTCTTCCAAATGATTCTGTAAGCTACGAAACAAATGGTAGTCTGAAGTAGCAAGATCGGGAGAATAAGGTGGATGAGGAATTTTCTTCCAACCAAGTTCTTTGATCTTTTGTGACGTGATTCTTGCTGTGTTGTGTCACTCATTGTCCTGATGAAACATTACCTCTTTTCGATTCACTAGAGCAGGTCGTTTTTTTTCCTCAAAGCTTGGTTCAAATGCTCTAATTGCTGACAGTATATTTGAGCATTAATTGTTGCATTAGGTGGTAAGAATTCAAAGTGGATTATTCCTTGGCGATCCCACCAGATTGAAAGAAGAACCTTTTGACCATGAAGTTCCCTTCTCAGCTGTGGCTGGGGTCCTTCCCCTTTACCAAGCCACTGTCTACGATGTTTAACATTTCGATAAAAGATCCATTTTTCATCGCCAGTCACAAGTCTATTCAAAAAAGGTGAAACAAGTTGGCGAGAATGGAGAGAAGAGCAGATGTCAACTCAGGATTTGAGGTCGTTTTCAGACAATTCATGAGGCACCCATTTTATATATATATATATATATAAAATATGTGGTGCATTTTAATTTATATTATGAAGTTAGCAAAGGGATTTTGCCATTTTATATCATTAACTTTACTAATTTACTTTTTGTATGAATGATTCATTGTAATATGTGTGTGTGTGTATATTAATGATAGAATAAGAAACAAATCGGAAATGTTTATAAATGTAACTTGTTTTGCTTTTATTTAAACTTCATTAGAAGATGAAATCCAGAGGAGAAAAGAAAAAAAATTTGGTATTTTTTTTTTTATTGTGTGGTTAGTTTTTCATTGGTTATGTATATATTTGTCTTGTCAAGTAGTTTCATGTGTATAATTCTTGTGTGTTTGTGCATCGTAATGCATGGGTTTATGCACTGGCATTTTTATTCATGTCTAGCATTGTCTGTATGTTGATTGGGGAATGTTTTGTGTGGAAGTAAAAGAATTTAGATTAGACTGGATGTGTTTGTAGGTTGATCCCATTTCATATGCATACCAGTTGTAACAGCAAAATTGTCCAAATCATGTAACAGCATAGGATAATTGTCCATTCCACAAAATGTTTAATATCTAAAGAAAAACACTAATTGAGTTTCTTTTCCCAAGTTTTCAGATGCTTAGCCATTTTTCATAAGAATCACTGAAAAGCCTTTGAGATATTTAACTAGAAAGAAAACAGGTTAAAATTGTTTTGTGTCAGTCCCATTGTCTTCTCAACTGACTTCCATCATCAAGAGAACGGTGAATAAGTTTAAAAAAGAGGAAACAGGAGAAAGGAAAACTGGATCAGGAGGTCACAGCAAGAAGAGTGATCATCAACTTAGAGCTAAATACATTCTTATTGTTTGAAGTAGAGTCCAAAAGTGTTATAAAAAGCACGGAGAATTCCAGTAAGATATCTTTAATCATTTCTAAGGTACAATGGTTCAAAGCTTAATCTAACAATTGGACAATTTTATTGACTTTCCCTTGCATTAAGAAATACTGCTGGATTGAAAAAAAAATCTCTTAATTGCTTAATACAAATTCTAAAAGAATGAAATTTTATTCAAAACTTTGCATATAGTATATCAACAACTTGTCACATCTCTCAGTTAGATATCCTAATATTTTTAAGCAGCTAATGGATCTTTTTTACTCTGCTGACATTAATTTCTTATTACTATAAACATTATATTTAGTAGATATATACGTTTGAAAAAAAATTTAACTGGCCGAGAGATTAAAAATTTTCTTAAAGAAAATGTACTTCCACATAGGAAATAATTTATATAATACTTTTATACAAAAATAAGTTTGTTATTTTATAATTATGATACAATTTTAAAATTACTTGACCATGCCATCATTTTTTTGACATCATAGGTAATCTAGCAACTATATAATAAAAAAAGCTAATCCTTAGTTTCATTCCCATGGGCTGGTCATTATTTCAGGCATAATATGTAATGGATTTGTGTCAACCAGCTTCAGATAGCTTTATGGTCACTTAAATATTATTAACACTAAAATTCTGTAATAATCCTATAAATCTTAATTTAAATTTTGAAGTTGAAAAAGTAAATGTTCAAGTACTGCTGGATTTCACGTGACCAACCTGAAAACTCGAGTCATGTGCTTAAACAGACTCATCAGATCAAGATTTTCAAACCTGTTCAGAAATATCTAAATTGTCAGGTGTATATGACCACTTTCTAAGATCAATGATGGAAAAAGGCTTTGAGTGAGTAACGCTTGAAGGTTTTGACAAAAAGATCATCCTTCTTTGAAAATTGTGGACTAGTGCTACAGAATCACAAAGAATTTGACCAAATAAGAGGAACCACATCACTTGAGGACTACCAACAATAGCAACAACTAAAATGGATATCACATGGAACTCAAAGAGAAAATAATGTCATAATCAAGATGTTGACATTCAACAACTTCAAATAAAAGATTAGGAAAGAAACCCCCATCAATACTGGAAGGAGTATTAACAGTTACTGGACTTAAGAAACCTTTTTTCCTGAAAAGTTGTTTTTAAGAGGAAGATTTTATAAATTTTAACTGAAAGCAGTACTGGCTACTCAATCAATGACTGCGAAGTGTTTCCTTGCAGGAAAATGGTTAATATTACTATTACCATTCTTGCAATTTCCAAAACGCCATAGAATTTCCAAGGAATATTCTATAAGATTTACTTTATCAGCTTTGAATGGATACAAAACGCCATAGAATTTCCAAGGAATATTCTATAAGATTTACTTTATCAGCTTTGAATGGATACAAATTTGCACAATTCACTTCATCTTCTTATGTTACTTCATTGACTGCCAATGAAAAGAATTCCCATCAGTGCTATGACTTAAATACAATTGAATGCAATTTCTGATTAGAAAATCTGTTTTGTACATAAAAAAGCAAAATTTTTCTTTTTAATTATTTACATCTACAATTTAACTAATAACCTATTGAAATGATTGTACAACTCTCAAGTGTCTAATCACCAAAAATAATTACATGGCCAAATATGTAAGTGTTATGGGACCTTACCCATAATAACATAATGGACTATTCCATACGTAATAAATACGGCGCCTCAAGAGGAAGCAGGGAGTTCAGTCTGAAGTCTGGACTGAAGTCCTTCAGGAGTCTGTCAGTCAGTCCGAGCAAGTTAGTCAGTTGAGTCAGAAGCAGTCCGAAACAGAGTAGCATTCAGACAATTACTACTAAACCTGATTGTTCCTACTAACACTTCTACTTCTCTGTATATATTTCTGTTTGTAATATATTTGTGTTATTCCATATCCGTGTTTGAGATCTTCTTTATTGGTTCTACCTTGGACTATCACCGTGGTACAAGGAACCGGACCATAACAGTAAGTAGAATAAGGTTGTTTGTATGAGCAACTTTGTACTGGCCATTTGCTGCTTGTTATGGTTGATTTATTCTTTTACACAGGCAGTTCTGAAATAGTGAAATTTACCTAAAATATTTATGGATAAAGTAAAGGCAAATGGTCAGAGTTACACAGCCTAACATGTAAGGAGAACAAGGCTGTTCATATGAGCAACTTTGTACTGGCCATTTGCTGCTGATTTGTTCATTTATATAAGGCAGTGTACTGGCAAGTTGTCAGGGTTCAGCAATTCAAAAGCAAACATTTTTATTTTTTTAATAATCTAATTAGCAAATGAAGTGGAATGAAACAAATTAATTGATCAGATAAAAACAAAAACTAAAAGAACTGAATGAAATTATTACAAAGTTTCCTAATCTTTTCAAAGATTTAGATTTTTCAGTTTAGCCAGCTTAACTCCCTGACTAACAGGTTCTTGACAATAAAGTTAACAAACTCCATTTTCAATTTGTTTGATGTTATTGAATAAAACATCATATTTTCTGATCTTATTGTTAAGAATTATTTTCTTTTTTTGCCACAATCTAAGTAAACGGTTTGCAGATTTGAATTGATGGAACTCAACATCAACATTTTTGAATAGCAAAAAGGATTTTCTTCAAAAATAACCATGCAGAATGTGCACGTATTAGTGGTGGGAGAGTCTTATCAAATTATTCCAATTTCAGTCCATACAATTGAGCACTTTCATATTATTACTATAGTGCTTTGACCAATTCATTCTTCAGCCTTCATCAAATATATAAATCTGTAAGAAAAAAGTCAAAAAATTATTTCTTAAAAAAAAAAATTAGTAACAGAAAATAAATTGCTCATTAATTGGCCTGGTAAAAATAAGTTGCTTTTTTCTTCTTTTCTTATAGTGTTATACAACTGAAGAAGGCTGAAGAATGAATCTGTCAAAACATTGTGGAAATGAAATAGTACAGTTGTTGGGACAAAATTTGGAAATTCTTTAAAAAATGATAGAAAACCCTCTTCAAATCAAAATTTAATTTCTCTGATGAGAAGTTTAGAGAAAAACAAACCTAGAATTTGAAATCACAAGAAAGAAATTATTTAATTGACAAAAGCATTATTTTTAATACTCAAAGGCAGGGTTGCCAGATTGAGCTAACAAATAGTGAATTGGGCTGCATTAGTAAACATAACACAATAAAATTTTGAATGGATTTTTTTCTCCTTAGCAGACCAAATTAACACAGCTTATTTCTTTTAAACGCCCCCCCCTTCCAAAGTAACAAGTATTGTAAAATCAAAATTTAGTAACACTGACCTTCCAAAAGTAGTCCAAATTGATAACCTACAAATTTCTTTTCTACATAAGTAGAAAGAATCTGCTATGACAAAAAATGGGGTATCTGTTTATAAGTTAGTTATAAAACAAAAATGATTCCCCACTTAATATTCACTTATTAATCAAATATTGAAGATCTACAAGCAGAGTTCACATTTTGGGCCGCATTTAATGAATTGGGTAACGTTGGGAAGTCCAGCATAATTAAATTTTGAATTTACTTTGAATCAACATTGTTAGGCCAACGTAAAAGTCCCAAGTCACAAAATTTAATATTTAGTAGCATAAGGCTTTTAAAAGTCATCCAATCAACTAATCCTGCTCAAAGTTCAGGACTTTACCACAGATTTTAATAGTCAATAAGATGTCATTTGCCTTATACAGAGCACCTGAATTTTTTTGTTTTATTTATATATATATATATATATATATATATATTTTTTTCTTTTTCTTTGTTGATTGCCTAATCAGGAGATTGCCTAACCAATTTAAACATTTTGATAATTTTTGCTTCAGTTGATGGGTTAATTTTAATTAAAGAATTATTTTATGGCAAGTGTTTTTTCACACTCTAATTATATATTCGATATGGATGAATAACAATTGATCCATATTGAATAAGTTCCCAGATTGTTGCTAGAGATTTCATTCCTTATTAGATGTCAGATATTGGTGGCCTTGAATCAGACTTAGCAGCAATGCTTTTTGATAAATTGCAATTGTGCAAATATCAAAGAATTCACATGTATGACCAAAATGATATATTTGTCAGGATTTTTATGCTTCTGAATTCTTGGTTAACCTTGAAATTAATTGGAATTGGAGAGGAATTTATTGTCTGGTAAAAGTGAATATTGTTTTATTTTATTTCCTCTCATTTTTACTTCTCTCTGCCCATTTTACCAGCTGGCATTGAGTTCTTGGGATACTTTCTCCAGAAAGAACCTGTGCGAAGCATACAAGTTCAGTTTGTTGCTGACATCCATCCATTTTACTCTAGCAGCATCATCTCCTGCAAATGAAGAAAAGAATAATGGAAGAAAAAAGAAAATTCAAATTTATACATACATCTTTCGAATAGAATTTGTCAGATGTTTTATAAAGAACAATTATCTGGACAATTTCTTTACAGATGGATAGACTTGAGACAATAGAGATGTGGCTCTACATGAGGATGCTGAGAATACCAGAGCATGTAAGCAACAAGGAAGTTTTAAAGAAAATGGAAACAAAAAAGAAAATTTGTACTTAGAATAAAAAAAAAGTTGAAATTTCTGAGGCACATAATGAGGAAAGAAGGCTTGAAGAATTTGATACTCACAAGACATGTCTTGTGAGTGTCAAATGCTTCTTTTTTTATATATATATATATATATGTGCGTGTGTCTGGGGCAGCAGATCATTATTTAAACATAAGCTAAAGCAAACGTACGAACAGCTCATGATCAGACATAATAGACATTCATTCTCTGTATTTCAACAGTATATGTTATTGGTATATATATATATATATATATATATATATAATGTCATCCACATACAGACTGTTTTGCTGTATCACAGTTCTTCAGTGTGGCTAGACATCCGATTGCTTCAAGCCGTGATCGAAACTCGACGGATTTGATATCAGTCAGAGATTCTAGCCCTAAGCTATCAGAGAGGAAGGGAAAATTTAACGTTTTCAATGTGAAATACGTCAGTGGTCTAAAGAGTTAAAATTAAATTCAGTTCGGGAGCAATGCATTAATAGTGGTATGGACCTCTGTTTTTAAAGTTACCCTTTTCTCAAGAGAGCTCAACCGGATTTCCTGGGAACATATATATATATATATATATATATATATATAGGGAGTGGAAAATATAAATGATAGCATTGATTATAATTATGTACCAAGCAGAAAATGCTGAAGATGTAGGGATGACAAATTTAAATTTTAGAATTCTTGGCATTCAACACAGCCTAGCCGGTTTCATTCAGTTTTCTAATGGTATTGTTTTTGTTATTGCTGTGGTTTTTAAATATCTATGAAGACTATTATCCTCATCTTTGTTGCTATCATCACAACATTTTGTCTTTTGTGCCTCTGGCCATCATCAGGTGCTTGTCAACCCAAGTAACCTTCAGGGGAAAAAACTGAAAATTTATTTAATCCGTTTGGGGGGTGGGGGTGAATTGATCGTGTTCCACTGTCCATGTCTAGAGATGTTTTATCTCAATCTTAATTCATAGCACTCAGATTTAGTGGAAACTGCCTCAGCAATAACTAAGTCTGCACTACCCAGCCCAGGGATTGAACTCACAATTACTATGCCACCAAATTCACAAACCAATGACTTAATATTAGATTAAGTTATTAGACATAGCCTATATTTACCTATATCTATTTATATATAGTTATATAATATTATAGCCTAGTGAATTTGTAAATAAATGTGTAAATAAACACCTGATTGATGAGATGGTAAAAAACAATGAGTTGGATTAAGAGGTTTATTTTTCAATGATTTGTCAAGAACATTTTTTTTTAAATGGAATGCTTTGATTCAACTTGAAAAAAAAAAAAAACTTAATTTTCCTTACCAGCGTGTAAAGTCAAATTGCCCACAGTGCTTCCAATTTCATCATGGAAATACATAGCAACAGTTTCAATCCAGGCATTATCTGTGTTCCGAATGTCATCAACATAGCCTCTGTAGATCTGAGAAGAAAAAGATTTTAAAGTTCAAAGTTTCTGTGTAAATTTGGCAATACTTCTCAACTGATAACAATATCTGTAAAAACAAAAATATTACAAATCTTTCTCTCTCTTTTGTTTTTACTTTTTTTTTTTTTTTTTTTTTTTTTTACACACCCCAAATGTATTTGTATGTCTTTGTATTGTCTGATTCTTAATCTTGCCTGTGCATGTGAGATATTTATCTCCCTTGCACTAGCAAAAACAGCTGGCAGTGTCTCTATTGCAACAATGAAGACACTTCAAATATGTTTATGAAGTCAGGATATGAAAAAATTGAATCAGTGAAAGAATAGAATTTAGCAATAATAATTGGGAATAAATATAGTTATCTATTAAAGCTGCTACCGGACATAAAGTGGGGGATCTGTTTCCTATTGTTATAAAGTAGTAAACTAATCCCCCAAGAATTACTAGATGCTAATATAATAATTGGAAACAAATATAATTTTCTGCTGGACCTAAAGTGGTAGGAAGACCGGCTGTCTATTGTTATGAAGTAATAAACTAATCCCCCAGGAATTACTACTTATTAATATAATAATTAGAAACAAATGTAGTTTTCCCTCCCTTTTCAAAGTCCTTATCTTTGCAAATTCAGTTATATGCAGTGTACACATTATTTTTATAAATTCCCTTTGTTATTTTTATGAGTGCTTGTTCGTTCATCAATGTATTTTTGCATAAAAATATTCAAATAAAAAAAAATGTTTCGCAACAAAGTTCACTTGATAATTTTATTTTCAAATTTTGATTTGTTCCTAAAAGTATGTTTTTTTTCTTGTAGATGCACAAAAATACAACTGAAAATTAAATACAATTAAACAAATTATAAATTAAAAATCCAATTTAAATACACTTTTTATTACTGCAAAGATTATGATGGAAATTTTAACACCTTTTTTCAGTAAAATAACACAATGATTTCGAAATTCTAGCAAAAATCTAATAATTGTTGAATCTTAATGAAACTTTCAGAAACTTATTCACAAATAAATGAAATTATTTTTAAAATTATTATTTTTAGAAAATCTTGGTAAAAATATATTTTTTATATCAGTTATGCCCCTCCCCATTACTTAATTTCATGAAATTTCAAGAAATTAAATTCTGATGGAATCATTTTATTTATCAATTAAAAGCAGGAATCCTTGGAGAAGGTAAATCATCAATTTATTTATTTAATTTTCAAACAGTTTCTGAGATTTCCTGAAAATCTGCTCTAAATAGTAAAAAATGTAATAAAACTATGATATTATTTAATTAGATAAGCTTTTAATTGCTTTTATAAATATTAAGGACATTATAGTCTTAAGAAAAATTTTTTTTTGATGAATAATGAATTTTTAAAAGAATTGTTTTCATTTTAATTATAATAATTATAATTTATAAACTTTCAAATCTTTTAAAGATTTTGTAAAACTTTGATCGCATTAAGTGATAATGTTATTAAGTTAAAACTATATTTACTAATCAAAAATTGAAAAACTTCATATTATGCACTAAGTTTTTTAAAATAATTAAAAAAAATTTTTTTGTGTGTATAAACATGCCCATTTTGAAAATATGGGAGACTATACATGACATTATCAGAAAATAAGAGCGATGACTATAGTAAACTTAAAGTCAACATTCCTAAATTTAGTTTTCAGAAAATATTTTCCAACATTTTTAAAATGAAGTCAAGATGCCAAGTCCAGATCGACATATCCTTTTTTGGATTTTGTGATGAATAGCAGGAGCATCAAACCAGATATGGCAACAGTATTCAATGCACAGACGAATGGTAGATTTGTAAATGTGCAAAATGGACTCTGACAAGAAAAACCTTCTGGCAAGACACAGTGACCCAACTTTTCACAAATGAAAACCTGATAATCTTAAGGACTTAATAAAATATGACATTGTTTTTGGTGGCATGGGTAAGCAATCTTTATATTGTCCAGATTCAAGTTGCCTAGAAAGGTTCCATCCATACAATCTCTGTCTCATTCTCACTGTGACAAATACTGAAATCTTCTACATTGTCAATGACTTACAATATTGACCTTAAGCTGCAAAAGGCACATCCAAAAGCCGTGTGGTGTTGATAGAAGAAAACTGCTTCCGTTTGATTGAATTTTTATGGCTTATCAACCTATACAAGTTCTACTAATTAACTCATTGCTGGAAGTGGGAAAGTAGTGGATCCATGCCTTTCTCAAGTCTATTTGCCCAAGAAGTGAATATAAGAAACACACCTGAATCTGAAATCAGAGAGCTGATTTCCATTTTCCATTACAGCACTCACGCACCTAAGCTTACAGTACCTGATAATCCTAAGTGGTCACCCACTTGGTAATGACCAAGTTTGACATTGCTTAACTTTGGTGACCGTGCAAGAATAAATGTTACAATGCAATGTGGTTTGGTTTGGTTTATGGCATATCAACCTCAATGGGCTATTTAATGCCAACAAGATTTTATAGCTGGTAATATTTTTTTTCAAAAAACGTTTTGCTGGTAATATTTTTTTTTTCCCAAAAATGATTTGCTAGTAATAATTTTTTCTTCAAAAATTTATTGCTGGTAATAATTTTTTACAAAAATGTATTGCTGGTATTAAAACCTATTTTTCATTGTGTTTTGACTCCTGTTTAGGGGTTAACTATTTGCCCATAGCAGTGACCCTAACAGGTGCTACCACCCTGAGTCAGGGTGGACCTGGGAACACCAGCAATTAAGAGGTGGTTCCATGCTCCTCAAAACCTCCTGATCAGAGGCCTTGCTGTCGAATGTAGTTTATCATCTTACCCAGGAAACAGATGTAGTTTATCTCAGGACAGAGAGAAATCAGTTTTCACCAAAAATAGGGAGATTTTTTGTGACTAATTTTTGTTGACAAGCATTCATTAGATTCAACATATATCAGAACTGAAAAATATTCAGGTTTCTTTTTATTATTTTAGACATTGAGGGTCCCTATTCATAATATGAATACACTGTATTTTTTTTTTAAATACCGTACATTTCCACATACAAGGTGACCTTTAGATATGGCAAGGTCAAAAAATATAGCAAATGTTCATGAATTTATCCTAATCCTGTAGTATAAGATAACTGCTGGGTACGTGTTACCCCTGAAATCCCTGACCAGTGGGGAGAGGGCCATTGTGGCATCTGTCATTTTTTTCAGCACTGTTTTTTGGCTGTCCACCATTTTTATTAATTATTTTTAAACTGGAATTACATTGACCAGTCATCAACTAATAATATACATAATGTTTCTGCATGGCTGGTGCAGTGCATTAATATACAGGAACCCCTGATGAGGTTGGAGCCCCAAAAGGGGCCAGTTTCAGCAGCATTTTTTGGCTTTTTGTACTTTTTTCTGCCTAAGTTATATTGTCAATCATCAACAATAATAATTGACAGGGATGGTGCTTACTAACCTGAACCTCTCAACCGTGTGGGGGTTCCATGTCTACTGGGGAGAGGGGCAAAAATGCTAATTTCAGTAGCGCTTATTTTTTTTATTTTTTCTTTCTGAACAGTTCTTTTAAATCAATTAAGAGGGTAAAATAATATCGGTAAAATCATTTTTTATTCAGAGTTTATTCACTAACGAGGAGTTCAAATTTTTTTTTTATTAATACTAATACAAACCAGTAGTCCCTGGTTAGTAATTAAAATAAAATTTCTAGTCCCTATTTTTTACTTTTCTAGAAAGATAAAACCGAGAAAATGATTGCTTAAAAAATAAATATTTAAAGATTTCAACACATAAAAAATTTTCAAAAAAATTGAAATATGGTTTTTAAAACAAATTTTTAAAACAATCTCATTTGTGTTGTGTTGGAATCTTTGTAAAACTTTTTTTTTCAGTGGAGATGCATCGGTAATTAATCTTTATCAAAATGTAATACTTTACCACTTAATACATTTAAGTACAGGCAATTATCGCAGCGTTACACCAAGCTTCCTGACATATACGGTCTATCTAAGATTCACAAAGACGGTATTACACTCAGGCCGATTGTTAGTTGTCAAGGCTGTGTGCCACCCTCTGAGTCGCTTCCTTGTAGATATAATTGACCCATTGATCGGAAAATCTCCTTCATATGTCTGAAACTCTGCCCACTCCATGGAAATAATCAAATATGCTCCCATCCTATCCAACCAGATGGTGAGCTTGGACGTGGTGAGTTTGTTCACCTAGGTACACACGGAGGAGGCACTCTCAATAGTCAGAGACAGATTGGCCTCAGACTAAACCCTAGGAGAACGGACCAGTATACCAATAGATAATCTGATGGAGATGTTGACTTTCTGTACACAAACAACACACTTCGGAATGGGATCACACATATATCGACAGGATGAGGGCTTAGCAATGGGCTCACCATTATTACCAGCAATGGTGAATATATACATGGAATACTTTGAGGAAATGGCATTGGAATCCATATCGCTAAAGCCAACTATATGGTTAAGTTATGTAGATGACACCTTCATACTCTGGCTACACCAGGAAGATGTTCAGGTTCTATTAGACCATGTAAACTCAATAAGACCTTCAATACAGTTCACGATGGAGAAAGAGAGTAACAACACACTCTCATTCCTGGATGTTCTAATATCTCAAACAGAGCATGGTTTCAAGACATCCGTATACCGTGAACCAACATTCACTGGACAGTACCTCAATTTCAACTCCCACCATCCATACGGTGTAAAGAAAGGGATCATCCACTGCTTACAACACTGAGCAAAAGTCATAAGTGGTGACTCAGGGACATTAGATAAAGAATTGGTCAGTATAAGTAGTACCCTACAATGTAACAACTATCCTGGGTACATGGCAGCATCCCCCAAAAACTGGGATAGGCGGGTACAAGAGGAGGAGGACAACAACACTCAGAAAACAGTCTGCTTGCCTTATGTGAAGGGGTTATCAGAGAAAAATACAGAGGCTCTGCGGTCCATATAACATCAGGACAACCTTCAAAAGCTGGACGACACTTCGCAAATATCTCTCCCAAGTAAGAGCCCCTGCCCATAGAGTAGAACATGACTAAAGACTGTGTGTACGCTATCCTGAGCAGCTGCGGAAAGAAATATAATGGGGAGACAAGCCGCCCCCTTAAGGTAAGGCTTCAAGAACACCAGAAAGCTGTAACACAAGGAGAAGTGGAAAAATCAGGCATGGCTGACCACATATGGAGAGAAAAGGGAAGATCACCACCCTCTGTGGGATCAGGTTGAGATCATAGACAAAGAATATCATTGGAAAATTCATAAACTTAAGAAATCAGCACATATGCTAGGCCACAAAAATCTCCTGAGCTGGCCCAGCATAGAAATGAATACAATATGGGAACCAGTAATAAGGAGTGCCAGAGAAAAGCAATAATAACAACAAAAATTACAATATGAGCTCTGGTAACAAACATGCAATGATAACAGCAAAAATTGCATTATGAGCACTGGGAAAAAAATGTTGCTGAAGACATTAGGTTTATAATACCCAGAAATTCATACACAGTGGATAAAGGCATTGGTTAGATCTACTGACAGGACCCAAAGAGTGTGAATTCAATACCTGGTTAAGGCGGTGGTTTTTTTTGGAGAGGGGAATTAACAGGAGATAACTGATAACTGACATCCATTAAACATAACGTGGAACTAGAACAGTCTACCCCAGTGAGCGAAATAAAGGGTTCAGTTCAACATTCCAACCACCTGAAGCAGGCTGGAGTGTACAACAGCTGAAATGTTGCAATAAATATGAGGACAATAGTCCGAATAATGTAAATAGTGTACATAATACCTCATCTCAGAAATGTAGACAAATATTAAAACATTTTTTTGAGTAAAATTTAGTCATGAAAATATTGGTGGTTATTACAGAATAAAATTTTCTCAGATTTTTTTAAAATAAAATAACCTCTTCATTATAAAAGTAAATAATTAATGAATATGCACTGAAATTTTCATTTAAATTGGATAATTCCCTGATTTTTTTAATTTAAAAAAGTGCTACCCTTTCCCACAATTTTCCTTTGTGTTTTATGGCTCCTAGGTTGGGAAATTGAAATCAACATATGGTAGAAGTGCAGGCATATCAAAGTTTTGGGGAGGGGGCCTGTGACTGCTTATTGATTCTATAAAGATGATGTTATTGGAAATGTTACTTACTATAATCTTAGAAATTCAAAGTAAGTGAAATAAAACCAATTCTATATCTTGTTTTTCCTACACACATTCCCTGAAAGGAAAACCATTGTTTTGCTTACATTTCATCACGTGATCTCTTGTGAATACTGATTCTTCTTCATCCTTTCCTATATCTAAACAGTTACAAACAGCCTGGTGTACTAATGGACATTTACTTATACTTCATCAACAATCACAAAATACCACTAATAACAGTTACGATAATATATGATAACAGTACATTTGACGTTCAATATTTTTTCTATTCAGTTTGTTCCTTACTTCTGTCTAAGCCAGTTGAAATTTCTTATTAACTTAAACCCATATCAATCATGGAATCACCAGCAAAATGAAGAAAGTATGAAGTGAAGTTTGAAGTTTAGCAAAAGATAAAAGTTTCTGTGAATGTAATCATAACTTGATATTTACATTTTCTCAGCTGTACTTGCATGGATAAAAGCTGATTTCATTGACATGGAAATATTCTTCAAATAGGTAATTCATTATGAAGTTATTCCAGTAATTATATCAAGTAGAAATGGTTTTATTACTTGGTCATCGCACAGAGGCCGAGATTAGCCTACCTACAAACATCACTCGGAATTTAAGGTTTCTTTTTTAGAATTGTACTATAAGATGACCCTTAATTTTTAAGGGTGATTTAAAGGTTGTCTTATACGTGGAAATTTTACAAATATCAAAATTGAAACTGATTCCCATGTCATTGATAACTGCGTCGGCCTTTTCTCTACTTTGGTATTTTCCTCATTTAAATAATATTTTTATGAAAACTATGTATTTTCTATTTGGCTTTATTATGGAGGCATTTGCACAAACTAAGGGAGATAATAAATAATATTCTTTACCTGTTCCAAAATCTCAATACCTTCTTTCTTTTTATGTGCCATGTCCTTTCAGGATGTAGGCGATCATGGCTCTCCACCTCCCTCTTTTCCCTTGCAGCTCTCAACAAGTTTCTTCCTTTTGCTTCTTCCCCCAGACCACATTCTGTCATCCATCTGCTCAAACTCATCAGTTATGTCACACGCTACTTTCTCTTGTCTGTCTTTCCCTCTATTTGACCCGTGAGTAATTCTCCAGGCCCACCTAGCCATATTCAAAAACAAAAACAAACCAAAGATACAAACCCAGCCTCACAAAAACAAAAATAGATCCCAAGTTCAGCAGACATTTGTGTGGAACACAATCTTAAAGTCAAACCTGACCTCATGTTCCTGTTAGAAACTGCTGTTAACCTGTCTATGCATAGTGTAGGAATTCACAATCCTGGGATACTCATCTTTAATAGTAAAAATAAAAGAGCCTCAAAATAGTCATGGCAGTAGACTTAACGCCTATATTAAGAATGGGTTCCCATATGGCAGAGGCCCTAAATGACAAATTTTATATTTGGATTAATCATAAATATATATTTATGTTTACCATGTGTTTTTTGTTTTAAGGTTTTCCTTATATTAAATACTTAAAACTAAACAAAATCTTTTTGCTACTGAAATTGCTGTCAAATAGTGTAAAAAGAACAAACCAGAAAATTAAAATTTCAAAGGAAAAAGAAAGAAAGACTTACTTCTTTTCCACTGTGGAATAATTCTTTCAATTTATTATTCAATATGTTTCTTTCTTCCACAGTCATGTGTTCAATATTTAATGCTTCTTCACTGAATTCACGTTGCAAAGTTGTCGGAACAAACTCTCCCGGATCAACCATGCCCTGGAATTGGAAAACAATTTAGTAAATGTTTGAAATTTTAGATTTTATCATTTCCAGAATTAGATACAAAATCCCAACAGTTTAAGATTATCACTTCCAGAATTAGATACAAAATCCCAACAGTTTAAGATTATCACTTCCAGATACAAAAAAACAGTTTAAGATTACTTCCAGAATTAGAAAATCCCAACAGTTTAAGATTATCACTTCCAGAATTAAATACAAAATCCCAACAGTTTAAGATTATCACTTCCAGAATTAGATACAAAATCCCAACAGTTTAAGATTATCACTTCCAGAATTAGATACAAAATCCCAACAGTTTAAGATTATCACTTCCAGAATTAAATACAAAATCCCAACAGTTTAAGATTATCACTTCCAGAATTAGATACAAAATCCCAACAGTTTAAGATTATCACTTCCAGAATTAGATACAAAATCCCAACAGTTTAAGATTATCACTTCCAGAATTAAATACAAAATCCCAACAGTTTAAGATTATCACTTCCAGAATTAGATACAAAATCCCAACAGTTTAAGCACAACTTTGAGCTGGCTTCTTATTCACTTAATATTTTAGACCCACATGGTCACAATTCCTATAACCCATTTAGAGTCATTGGGGCACCAAATGTACTGCAGCTATGGCAGCAATAGGTGTATCCAGGGCAAAATAACCAAACAGAGCTCATCCTTTACTTTTTTCCATTGTTGTTTTTGTCTGCAATTTTGAAATGAATTGATGTTCAAGGAATGTTTTCGACTTTCTCCATCTTCATTGATTCTGAGATATTTAAATCAGATGTCCATATTCCATAAATAATTTTAACAGTGTTCATTTTCACTGTTACTTTTGTTTGGATTTTGTGATGCAATGTCATTAATATTCAATAAACATTAAATCTTCATCTTTGATTTTGCCCTTATTAAAAGTTTTGTGATTAGATGATGTTAATATTCATTTTATATTTTCTTCTTCATTGTTGTCTTCCCAGAGATCCTTTGGTTAATATTTAATGAATGTTTTGAACTATCATCATCTTCATTGCTGTCAAAGATCTGAGATACATGTTTGTTAATATTCAATGTTTTCAAGTATCCTCAACATTTTTTGTCTTATTTTGAAATTAAAATGAGTTGTTGACAAATATTGAATGATTTTGTGTATCCTCATCTTCATGACTGAGCTACTAATATTCAATAAATGTGATGGCTTGTTAATATTCAATGAATGAACCAAGATTTATAAATTATTTTATTTTTTTTATGTGTATAAACATTCTCATTTTGAAAGTATGGGTGATCGTACTCGACATTATCAGAAAATAAGATCGATGACTATATTAAATTTAAAGCCAACATTCCTAAAATTAGGTTACAGACAATATTTTCAACATTTTTAAGATTACTGAGTAGTTAAAAATTATATAAAAAAGCGTTCATCCTGTCATTTCCTTAAATTATGTTTTAATAGATAAAGTCTCTGGTAAAACAATAATAAACATATCAACACCTTGGAAATCGCTTGATAGCTGCTTCTGAAGTACTTGACAAGTGATTTACAACCTTTGACAAGCACTTAATTTTGTTATTTTTAGCTTAATGTAAATAATATTTTTTTCAAATCAGATTAATTATACTTTAAATCAGCTAATATTCCTCAAATAAAGTTTCAGAAAAAGTATATTTTATTTTTGGAAGATTTTTAATAAAGAAAAATTCACTGCAATGACAGTTGACACTAATCAACTATTTTTAGCAAAAAAAAAAAAATGAATCAACTCCAAACAATAGAATTTCTGTTTGAAATACACTACAGATTCTTTTGCTTACTGGAAATAGTAAATTTAATTTTTTAGCTTTCAATTAAAGCTAAAATAAAAGCTGCAAGAAAGACTTATCATTTATGAAAATTCATTTTAACCTTAGGTATACTGAAAAAGTAGAGGTGCCTATAATAAATACTGTTTAAAATAAACAGAACATCTACTCAAATATGGGCATCCACTAAAAATAATGTTTGAAGTACTAAAACACTGACACTAAAATATATAGTTCTGTATAGATATACAAGCAAAACCATTTATATGCATCCCCCACCCGTTCTATACAAGAATGATGTGTGGAACTGTTTGCTTACCCCTGGCAATGCCCAATCACCTGTGTCATGTCTTTGGATGGCAATGAATTGCAAAATATTTCTTCCATCTTTACCTTTAACTCTCTGCTTATTTTCCATCTTCCATCTTTTGGAAATGAGAAGAAAAAAAGAAGATATTTCAGAAAAAGTTTATAAACAAAACTTAAAAACACTCAATATACAGAAATTTTATAAATACATATTAGGAAAATTAATGAAAAAGTGAAAAAATCATTTTTGTGTGTAGCGTTTTGTCTTTTAGGACTTCAGACTAAAGTGATGTTTCTATTGATGTAACTACATGTGTGCACAAAGCTGAGAGGACATTTTGAAAATTTATCATATTTAGTTCAACTCATGTTACCATTATTCTTAATTTCAAAATATTTTGACGGGGATGTGGAGATTTTTTTTTTATTGCTGGATTTTGGGCTCTGTACACCCATAAAACTTTGACAATCTATTATCTCATCATGAATTGCAAAAAAAAAAATACTTTTCTTACAAAAATTTCTAAGATTACCAAATATCACAGACATCTGAAGAAGTCCATTGAAACATGATAAGAACAACAAAATTGAGAATATAAATTCAAGGAGCTCAGCGTATAATAAAAATATTGTTTGTGACTCAAAAAACAATTCCGGATTATGAGGCATTTGTGCTATGTAGAAAAGAAAATTCTATTTGGCAAGGTAGAAGAATGTGTTTCAGGAATAGGGATGCAAATTTTGATTCCCAAAAGTTTTCAAGAATCTGTAAGTAACTTTTAAAGTATCTGAAGTTGCATCCTTAATCTTCATAAAAATATCTTAGGTCAAATTCCAGCAAGAAAGCTAAATCCTCACCTACCAGTCAATGGTAGTTGTAATACAAAATAAGCAAAAAAAGAAAAAAAAAAACAATGGCAACTCAAATTCTACCACATTAAATGAAAGGTCTTAAACAAAGTGCCATGTCCAAGTGGAATATCCAAAAACAAAAAAATGAAATGTAGTTTGAACAAAGTCTTGGATCAAGTGAATTGTAAGTCATGTCAAAAAATGATCAAAGTAGAAGTCATCTTGCCATTTTGGATGAAGGGAATTGTTTCAAATCTCAGCAGACTAGTTGCATATATAATAAAAATCATATGTTCAGATGTGGCCATTTTTATAAATAAGAGAAAGCTATGGGAAACAAGCACTGTGACAGCATCCTTGCCACAAACAAAATTAAACAACTATGTCTTGTATTTAGAATAATTATTCTTTTATACACTATGTCTCTTCAAGTTGTTGGCAATCTTGTCTTTCCATAATTCCCTGTCTTTTGTAGCTCTTAATAAATTTTGAATTTTTGTTATTTCTCTAAAACTCCATTTTATTGAGCTCATTAGGGAAGTTATGCATTGTTTTCTTCTGTCCATCTTGCCCTCAATCTGTCCTGTAAGTATCAGATTTTCCAAGGCCTCTTTCCTCATTATGTGTCATAGAAATGTCAACTGTAATGTAATTTCATTTCCATTTACTCAAAAACCTCATTATTGCTCATATGTTCAATGTCTGGAATTCTCAGCATCTTTCTGTAGAACCACATTTCTGTTGCTTCAAGTCTCTTCTTCATCTGCGAAGAAATTGTCCAGAATTCACTGCCATATAAGAGGACTGATATTACAAAACAGTTCCATACTCTTTTCTTTGTTTCTAACAAAATTTTCCTGTTTCTTAATACTTTGCTTTTGGAAGGCATCTTTTGCAATTCCAATGCACCTTCAGATTTCAATGTAATACTTCCCAGATATTTCAATTTTACTTGTTTGATTCTGGTTTTACAAGTTAGTTTTCAGATAGAAAAATGTTGTTTTTTTTTTTTTTTTTAAATTAAACAACAGATTTCCCCAAGTTGAATAAATGTAACGTTTCATCTTGTAGTTTCTTTGTTCAACTCACAGATTGCAGCCATGATGAAACATTTTCATTAGACACTAGTTTATGTAATCCTAGAATGAACAGAATAAATGGCTTGGAAAAAACACAATTCTTCACCGTTTCCAAGAATGTTAGAAATTCTAATCATTTAATCAAATAATAAATAGTAAATTAAAATTATGCAATTTACCTGGTCACAATAGGATCAGCAGCATGATTGGGCCCCCAGCGTCCTAGCAAGCCTCGGCCACAAACACCTGTACGTCCTATAGGGTTCCTATAAACAACACATGAGATTAATTAAAAATCAGGATATTGTAAAGAGAGAAATTGTTGATTGTTATTTATGACTTTAAAAATCAGTTAGTAAAAGAAAAATATAAATATATCCCTTATACTGAAATGCTTGTTTTGTAGAAATTCCATGACTACAACTTTTATAATTTTAAAATTCTAAAATAATTATAACAGAGTGTGTTTACAAATCACTATGACAATGGAACACAAATTTAAAAAAAAAATGTTAGCATAACTACAATAGCCTGTTTGTCTTTGTAATTTACCCCTGGAGATGATCTTGAAAAAGGTCGAAAGTATTTGGATTTAAAAAAAAAAAAACTACAGTGCCTTCCTTGATGGATTTTATCTCAATATCAAGAAACTAATTAGAGAACTTAAAAGGATCAATATAAAGAATAAAATATAAATAAAGTAGACACAATATGTCTAGATTATATTCATCAAAAAACATGTTTATATATATATATATATATATATATATATATATATATATATTATTATTATTAATAGAAATCTTATAAGTATAATAAACTATACTTGCTAGGAAAACCTTCGGTGTATTGATTTGCAAATAAACCAGCCAATACCAAAGGGGAAAAAAAGGTACAAAAAAAGAAAGAACCAAGAACATGTACGTTAACTGAAAATAATCGGCCAGCATACAAGTTCAAGGCCCAAAGAAAAAAACCCCAATGCAAGTATCCAAAACAACTAAATAAAGTGCTCAATACAAAGACCTAGTTAAACCTCGAGAGCCAGAGAAACCTACCAAGGTTTCATCTCTAGCGGATTGTCAGGGAAGGTCGGACTTCCTGATGATCAGCAGGTGAAACCTTGGTAGGTTTGTCTAACTCTCTAGGTTTAACTAGATATATATATATATATATATATATATATATATATATATATATATATATATGTGAAAATATATAGAAAATAGGAAAGAACTCATTAGGTAAATAATCCAAAGTTCTTTGGTATTTTTGTTATTATTTTTAAAAAATAGTGCTCGATACAAAAGTAGAGCATAAATATAATTATTTATTTAAAAATATGATTCCAACATGCTTACATAAGAGGTCTTATGTTTCAAAACAAGATCCGAAAATATATTGAAGTTTTGGCTCTTGTTTTTGAAACATGAGACCTCTTATGTAGCGTGTGGGAATCATATTTTTAAATAAATAATTATATATATGTATGTATGTATACGCATGTGAGTCAAAAAGTAAAGCCCGTTTTCATCATACAAAGCACATTTCTCAAAGAAATTATTTGAAATTTGCTACAGATGTAAAATCACATACACTCTTGAGTTTTAATTTTCTAATTTTTTTCTTTTCCAGCTGAATGAATAAGGGAACTGATATGAAAATGTCTGCCCAGCTGGAAGTCCATCAGATGCAAAGAGCAGTAATCAAGTTTTTAGCTACTGAAAGAGGAAACGATTGTAAAACTTCACAAAGTTTTCTATCTCTTTTGGTCCAATGAAAGAAGCACCAACGTGCAGACGTTATAGTGGTGATGAAGAAGTGAAAGGAATTCACCCCATGAGCAGCCAGCTGATTTTTACAAAGCTGGAATAAATGACATCATTCATAGGGGAAACACTGTCATTAAAAGAGGTGGTGACACTATGTTGAGAAATAGGGATGTGAACCTGTGATGTATAGCTATATCTTGATGCCTGACATATTTGAATGTGTTCCTTATTTCTTACAGAATAAAACAAATTGTGTTACTTTTTCACTTTATGTGTCATGCTTATATATATATATATATATATATATATATATATATATATTATTCCTTTATTATAATTTTATCATATAGACAAAACCGCAACTACAAAGATGCAACTTGGTTTCAGTGCATTTCAACTGCACTTCAACAGGTGAGAATCGAAAATGGTTATGAACAATCCTGCTTGTAATAATTATTCTACATGCTATACAGTCCAGGAATATTTCAAAATTTGATTATAAAAGGTTATATTAACATCCCTTATTTTTTAGAGGAAATCACCACTTCTAAATTTTAATCCACAAAACACGTTCATTGATTACAGAATTAGTAGTGATAACCCCAACATAAATACATGCAATTCAGCTCTAGAATTTTTATAGTAAACCAAAAATAACATTCCCAATTACTACTAGAACTATTGCTACAATTTTTACCTATTTAAACGTAATACTATCTCCTATCTCCACCTTTCCTCCCCTACCTCTCACTCTTAGGACGCTTGTGAGATGATATATACACACACATATATATATGGAACTATTTATTTTTTATTTTTAAATTATTTTACTAGTAAATATATTTTAATTGTGTTCTACAATTTTCCCTCCTCACCTGCTTTTTTGGATTTATTTGTCCTAAAGATAAAAAATGCCTTTGTGTTTTGTTTTTTTAAATCGGTGCATGTGTGTATATATATATATATATATATATATATATATATATATATATATATAGAGAGAGAGAGAGAGAGAGAGAGAGAGAGGTGTAAAATGCGGAAGGAATACTTACCTTGGTACACCGTCAATAACATCATATTTTTTCTGAGAAGATGTTCGATCAACTTTGCCATCAATTTGGTTAAAATTTAGCCGGATGGTTGTATTCCTGACAAAGATGATTATAAATATATATATATATATATATATATATAAACAATAAGAGAAAATAAAAATGTAAGCAAGAAAACATGTTTTGAGAAAAAATACTGTTGATATTAGAGAAAGGGAAAGACATTGGACATTGGTTTTACCTAAGAAATCTTTCAAAATGCTATTATTAACAAAAAAATCTAATAAAATTTTATAGATGGAATCACCGTACAAACTGCTATAAAATTTTATCATGGTACCAAATGGAATATAAGTTGTGTAATGGCCGGCCATCTCTTTATTGTAATGGTTAACTGTTGGTATCAATCCCAAGGAATGACTGCAAAACACTTTCCCCAACCTGATTTATAGGCAGAAGCACACAAATGCATGCTGCAATTTTTTCCGTAGCCAATATAATAGGCTGGCTCTCGGTTCCATCTGACTCAGTCCCAGTTTGTCTTGTCTTGAAGTCAGAATGCTACATTTGCTTGTCCGAACTTGCTTTAGTGTGTCAACCCCAAATTCTTAGTTTGTAAACTTTTTGCCATATTACTGTTACTTTGCCTTATAACTGTTAATTTGCCTTACATATATTGTTTGCTTGCTTTATATTATTTTTTTTGCCTTCTTTTTTTGTTATTGCTTATTGCAAACGTTGTCAATTCTGTTTGTTAAACACTTCTGTTATTTATTTTGTATTTGACAATGGCTACTCACTTCACAGTAGCAGTGGAAGAAAACATTTTTCTATCATTGATAGTATTTATTCAGCCATAAATTAGCAAGAAAAAATAAACAAAGTAGAAGGTTTCATCATTCCACATTGCCTGATCACTTCCAACAATATGGGTTGAGGCTGCCACGCCCATGCTGAATCATTGGGCACTTGAAAAGCAAGAAAAGAGAAACTTTGCACAAATGCTTTCTGGTTGCTTTACATATGCACTCAACATCAGCACCTACTGACATGTCCTTAGTTGGTCACATGATTCCCAATGTCTTGTCCTTATTTAATCATACAATGTGTCGTATGATTTGATTAGGCTACATTGCTAAGAATTCAATGTCCATTGGAATAATTTTCATCAACATTTTGGCTAAGCAAAAGAAATCTAATCACTCAGCAAATATATCCCTTACTTCTATTAGCCTGAAATACAATAATATTCTTTCAAAAGTAACTGTGTTGTGTATGATTAACAAAATTAATTTTTAAAGTGTTAAGATTAATTTACACTGCTTTGACTTGTCCAGAAGATGTTTTTCCTGAATCTATGAAAGAAACCAAAGATTTCCTAACCAGAGGGAATCCATTTTTGTTCTCTTGTACATTACAATCAAGAGAGCTAAAAAACAGTCCCAGACTGATGTGACAGAGGTGATCAGGGGATTACTCCAGCAGCCTCAGTCTAGTTCATTGGATGTAACCAGAGGGAAAATAAATATGGCCACTTAAAGCCAGGCTCTCATCATCTCATGTTGGTGCACAATCTACTATAAGCTTTGATTTGGTATCTCCAAAACTCTTCTTAAAAGAACATACCATGATGAAAAAAGGCCCTAAACTTGATAAAAACAAAGTTTTATTGTTAAAATGTTTATGTTATTATTCAGATCAAAGTATGTTTTTATTATTTTATTAAATTCTGTAATCCTTTCTTAATTCAAAATTTTAGCATCAGTGGTGGACCAAAGATTACTATGGGAATTTTAGCATCATTTTTAATGGTAAAAAACACATTGTTTTGGAAATTCTTGCAAAGATCAAGTAATTGTTAGATTTTAGAAAATCTTGGTAAAAATATTTTTGTTTTACCTCTGTTACCTCCACTTAATTTCATGAAATTTCAATAAATTAAAAGTTCAGCTTTTTCATATTTGTATTAGTTAAAAGCGGTATTTCTTGGAAAATTTAAATCCCCAATTTGTTTTTATCAAATAGAAACATCATTTTATGAAAATCTGCTTTGAATCAGGAAATAAAAAATGCAATAAAACTATGACATTATTTAATTAGAAAAGCTTTTAATTGCTTTTATAAATAAGATATATTTAGGACACTATTATCTTAAGAGAAAAAAATTTTATGATAAATAATGAATTTTTACAAGAATTGTTTTTATTTTGTTAAAAATCTTTTAAAATTCTATATTAATTTCACCCTTTTGGATATTTAGTATAAACTATATTTACTAATCATAAATAAAAAGTTTAATACAAATCATCAAACACCAATATTTTTTTAGAGAATTTTGAATTTTTTTGTATATGTATAAATAAGCTGATTTTTGTAAGTTTGGGCAACCATACACAATGTTATCAGAAAATAAGAGCAATAACTAAAGTAAATTTAAAGCCAGAAAGTAACTAAAATTCAATAAAACAGATGACAGAATATTTTTTTAAATTTTTAAGATTACCAAGTACTTAAAAATTATATATGTATATGCTCCTGTTATATTGAAATATTTCTTCTGGTAATAGAAGAACATTAGATAAACATCTACCATGAAGCTGTCAAACATGTCAACAGCTTAAATAAACAGATACCGCTATTTTACAAAAATGCAATTCTGCAATATGTTAAACTGAAAGTAAATAATATTTGTTTCAGCTAATATTCCTCAAATAAAGTTTCAGAAAAGTATATTTTATGGAAAATCTTTTAATAAAGAGAATTACATTGCAATGAAAGATGACAAATCAGCTATTTTAACCAAAAAAAAAAATTCTTTCCAGTCAATTTAAGTTAGTTTTGAAATACAGCAAAGTACATTGCATATTGGAAATATTAATTTTAATCTATTGGCTTGAAATTAAAACTAAAAAAAAACTTTAAGAAAGTATTTTTTTCATTTTTAAAATTCATTTTAAACTTTTGATATTGCATTTTCACTGGTGTTATCTAGGCTTATGATTGATTTACTTTTTATTGCTTATCAACCTTTTGCAGGTTATTTAAAGCCAGAAAATATTTTAAGATTGCAAGAATCTTTTGGAGATAATAATGATTAAGTGATACAGGTACTACTAATTAACCCATATCTGGGGAAAGAAGAGGGGATTTCATGTATTTCACAAGGGTATTTGTTCATAAGTGAATATGATGAACCCAAATGGAATTGGAACTTGGCTCTCTGATTTCCAACTCCATGACAATACCCACACATCCAAACCTGGTATTCCCAAGCAGTCACCCAGGTTCAACATTGCTTAACTTTCAGAGATTGTAGGAGAATCGGTGTTTCAATGTGATATGGCTGTAAAAGCCCATCTGCCATAGACAGAGAGAGAGAGTGAAAAGATAATGAGCAAAGAAAGGAGTACAAATGATACAAAATCTCTAATACTCCTTTCAGCCATTTTTTTTTCTCTTTTCTGCCATTTTGAAAATTTTACTATAACTTTTTGATTTTCAGTTCAAAATATTTAAGAGTGCAATTACATATCAACTAATTTCTATGGTAGCCTTTAATGAGTTATTAGTATCTTAGGCACAAATTTTAAGCTACATAATAAGAAATAAGTGGAAAATCCAAAACTACCAAAGTAAAAAAAATTATGACCCAGAGATTTGAATATCATTTTCAAAATTTTGAATTGAAGAGCAAATTTATTGAAGCTAATTTTCTCTCCACTGCTTCACTGATGATCAAATTTTAAATCCAAATTGTTTATCCATTAACAATACTATATTTAGAAAATATATTCACAAGGAATTGATAAGTTTTGTCTTCAACTTTGATTTTATTGTTCACTAACCAATGCCCCTGAATTTCCACTCTGTCAACAACAGTGATTAATACAACATTTCTCCAGAACAAATTCGACCAACAATTTTCCCTCCCAGCTGATGCAATAACTCATAAATTCCGCAAACATTATTTCAGTCTCAATACCAATGCATATTTCTCAAATTAGTTTGATACCTGTCACTTCACTGACAGCTAAATGGTCAAATTTCAAATCTAAATTGTTTGTCCATTTACAATACAACATTTATTAGAAAATATATTCAGTTTAAATACAAAAAGAATTAGAAAAATTAATTCAAAGGGACACACAAAATTATATGTTGATAAGTTTTGTTTTTCAACTTTGATTTTATTGTTCAGCCCAAGGTAGGGGTTCTTCAGACTGAGCATGAAGAGGATGCATGTAAGTCATAAGCATACACACACGCAAAGTTACATGTAGGCAGTGTGTGTGTGACGGACAGAGAATCAATTCTTTTATAATATAGAAATTTGAGAAATGACAATCTGACATACTGAATAGCAATAGACTGTGAAAAATATCTTGGTATCTTTTATTTTAATTTTATTGTAACTGGTAAGATAAAGAGTCTTTTTTTTTATCATTTCACCCCAAGCAAAGCAATAAAGCCAGTAGGACGAAGTGAATGTTTAGAGATATTTTCTAGGCTGTAGAATGGCACATGATGTCATGAGTTCTGCAGCCCATTAGAGTTGTTGGAGCAATGCATGGACTGTAGTTGTAGCAGCAGTGGGTGCATTTACAGCAAAATTGCTTGACAGAAACCCTATCATTTTTTAGGCTGGTTTTGAATGCAGAGTTTTCCTTCTTCTAGGCTAGTTGCCACCTCAAGGCAAGAGAGTCAAGTCTACTCTGATATTTAACCCATAGTATGAGGAAGATGGTTTCATGCCTTTTCTAAGGGCATTAGTGTAACATTCAATAAAACATAACATCAGCATAAATCAAACAGGAGTTAAACTCTATCTGCTGCTTTCACTGCCACACTGATAACAATTATATTATCAACACTGCCTTTGGATGTAGAATTAAAAAGGAATTTTCTGTTGGATATGTACATGGTCTATTAGACCCCATGTACATGTGAGCAACTTTGGACAAGAAATCAGCAAGCAAAGTTCACATTCCAATTGAGTTTCTTACATCCACTTTCATGTAAATACTCTTGAGAAAGTTATGAATCCATCTCTCCTCCTCCTCCTCCGAGTTATGGGTTAAATAGTAAAGTAGACTGGGATGTTGAGCCTTGGACGACAGCAAATCTAGGAGAAAAAGAATTCTGAATTCAAAACTGGTTGGTTAACAACTCAATCCCTTAAAGAACCTATTTACAATGAAGTCCACAGGAACAAGGCTAGCATGTTGAGAACTGTGGTCCCCATAATGTTCAGTGGCATCTACAGGGCTTGTGAGTGAGTAAACTTATGTTTCTAAACATGACAAAAAAGATAAGATGAAAGAATTTGTAATTAAAGAAAAAGAAAATAAGCTTCTTAAGATAAAACCTGGATTTTCTCAAGTTTCTTTACTACCCATGAATCCGTTAATAACTTCATTAGAATGAAAAAAATTTATGCTGGCAATAATACAAAGAAATGTTTAAATGATTAATTTTTCAGTATTTCATTCAGTTCCTTATTTAATTGCCTTTTATTGCAAGTTCCAGATTATCATTCTATAATCATCAGAAAGTGATGTAGATTTGAAAATGAATAAATCTCACTTATCCTATGGAGCCTGCATTTCCAAAGCAGATGCATTACCAATTTGGCTACAAAAGCTAGTCAGTCATTAAAAAATAGCTATAATATTTGTTTTTTTTTTAAGAAATTACTGTTATAGCATGATACTGAAAAAAGTATTGAATGCAATGTCACACCTGATCAACAAAGAAATCAGGTGCATCAGTGTTTGATGCAGAGTTACTCCTGACTACCAAACGGAGAAGCATGTGACCTCACATCTACATCCAGTTTTGCAAGCATGGGAAAAAGTTGTATTACATGCAGTTATATAAACTACCATCCCAAAAGTGGATCAGGCAGTCTCTCATTACAGGAGAATGCATGTAGTCCATGCATTGCACAAGGATGCGGGCTGCACCCCACACATTGGCCAAGCGTAAGTGAGTAAGTAGTGAAGTGAATAAAATATAATGTTAAATATAAAAGATTCAAATCTCATCATGTCATTTTGCCAGGACACCCACTGTAATCAGTTGACCATTGTAGCCTAATTGGTGAGACAGCTGCCCTAGAGTGCAAACTCGTTGACCTGTAACTAGTTGATCTTTGTAGCCAAATTGAGGAAGCTTCTGTCCTGGAATGTAGGCTCGGTGACCCAGTTGAAATTAATGTAATTGAATCTCACGGGAGCTTTATTTATGATCGTTCAGTCAGTTATGCGCCATATGTGATACTCGCTTAGGCAATCATGTATCTTTCAATACATGACTGACAAGGTACATTTTTTCCCGCAGTAGGTTGCCATTTCTTTCTGCGGTAGACCAGTTGCCATCCAAAGCTATAGAACCCAGTCTGTCCTGCTCTTTACCCATAGCTGAGGGGAGAAGAAGATTCATACCTTTCCCAAGGATATTAACACATAAGTGAATGTAATGGATTTGATTGGAATTCAAACTCAGCTCTCTGATTCCTCAATCCGAGCTGCTATCCATGCTTGATCATTACTAATTGCAAATAATCGTAGATCAAAAATCTGGGAATTGCAATAAAAAGCAACTGGAATTAAGATGAAAAAAATACTAATCAAAAATTGACAATGCTTCAGTTCAGAAATAGCAAATATTGGCAAGTTAGTAGCATTGCTATTGGTAAGGCAAATATTGATTTTCTTTACATTACCTGACTTCCACATCTGCCCATTCAGGCATACTAAGCACTACAGGAGCTGTGTAATCAACAGGTTTGTAATTTTTAAATTCTTTCTCCCAAGGCACCAGTTCAGTGGGAACATTAAAACGGTAAATATCTGCTGTCCTTGGGTACATTCCATTGCGGCAGTTATTGTTCCAGGGGGTCATTGTTACGTTTTTTTGATATCTACTTCCAGTTTTTATGATCTGGGAGAAGTTCCTCCCCATAGATGTATATGTAATGACTGTGGATTCCTGAAAGACAGCAAAAGAAATTTATTGATGCCATCTACTGTATTTTCTGGTGTATAATACGAGAAATTTTGAATGAAAATTAAAGGCAAAAAAAAAATAAAAAAAAATAAGGGATCATATTATACACAAGCATGTGTTTTCAGAAATTTTTACTCAGCTTAAAAAATCTCTTATTTGAAACAATTTGTAAATAAATCACAAGCATAATCTATATATATATAAAACAGAGGATGTCTGTCTGTCTGTGTGATACATTTTCACTTGAAATCCATCGAACCAATTTTGAAGAAACTTGGTACATACATTGTACAATGTAAGAGAT
Source organism: Acanthosepion pharaonis (assembly GCA_903632075.3). Classification (NCBI taxonomy): domain Eukaryota; kingdom Metazoa; phylum Mollusca; class Cephalopoda; order Sepiida; family Sepiidae; genus Acanthosepion; species Acanthosepion pharaonis. The sequence continues at coordinate 915,804 of CAHIKZ030000071.1, forward strand.
AGGTTCTTAGCATAAAAAATCAATAATCAATAAAGCTGATAAAAATCAATAAATTCAACTTTTTCCTCCAGTTTTGTTCAAACTTGGTATGTTGGTTACTTATATCATGACGAGCTCAACAATACAATTTTAGTGAAAAAAAATGGAAAAATGAAAACTCGATTTCAACACAAATTTTAAACTAAAATCTCCCTCAATTTTCAAGCACAAACTTGGTACATACATGGTACAACACATTGTACAACACAAATTTTAAACTAAAATCTCCTTCAATTTTCAAGCAATCTAATACAAACTTCACTCAATTGTAGCCAACAATAAGTTGATTGTTTAACATTCGTTTAACTTGATAAATGAGTCCAACCATATAGTGAAAACACACGTAAATAGCAAAAAATGGCAATTTTTACTAGTTTCTTTCTTATTTTTCGTTGATCTTTTAACCAATTTTCATCAAACTTAACAATTACTTAGCAATATCCTCTTTTACATCCCTGGTAGCACACTGACAAATTAAATTTCAAAAACTCCAAAATAATTGTAGTTTGAAGTGGGTCTTCATGTTGCCTGTTTTAACCCTTCATGTCCTCGGCTAACCTCGATTGGATAAATATGGACTACTACTGTTATATCAGTAACTGCATTAATTCAGAATGTTTTTTTTAATGAAAGTAGTTGAAGAAGATAGACTCTGTTACATCTAAACATGATGCTGTTTTTGCTCCATTCTAATTGAATGCTTTTTCTGATCAACCAGCTGGGTATGGCTGCTAATAAAACCCTAAATAGGCAGGTGATGATAACAATTGTTTCCAAGAGGTATTTGATATGTTAGTAATATTCTTTGAGAATCTGATTTTTTTTTTTTTTTGCATTGATGTTCATCCTGTCCAAGGCCCAAAAGCCACTTGAAGTAGAGAGAGTCAGAGAGTAAAAGGTACAGTTTATTGGGATATTTGGGGAAGATAACCATTTGCCGGAGACTTGAACCAGTTGATTTTTGTGAATTGTGACTCTTGGCATTATAACTCTAGGCATCTGTTTATATCTTTCTGTTACAATGTTGAAATTGGTGATCAGAGAATTAATTTTAACAGTTAAGGTCTTCCATATCAGGGCTCAACAGAAACATTTTCTCTTTGATTCACTGCAAATAGCTCCTATCACAAAGACTGATTCTTTGACATGAATGGAAAGGGTTTTGCTAATTTTGACCTTAGCACACAGTCCTATGATTCTGTTCAAGTTTAGAAGATTTAAAGAAAAAATAAAAATCAACTTTTAGATATGAGGAATGCTGAGACATTGGCTGAAGTGCTGTTGAGTTAAAAAAGAAAAAAAAGGCTAAAATAATTAAGACAAAAATAAGAATTTTTATGTTCTTTAAATGTAAATAACATTGCCCATCTCTTCTGAAATATAAAAATTCTATGAATATGATTCCTTGATAAGCTCTTTTCCAGAATAAAAATTCAGGTCAACTCTTTATACAGACCAATAAAAATTGCATGGATTTATTCCTCGTTCATCTCAGCTTGTAAGTAATTTACGCAGATAAAACGATCCCAGGTGAATAGATGCCAAAGTTGGATGGGAGTGGACAAAGTGGTGGTGTGACCAAATATGAAAAACAAGTTGAAACTTGATAAATGCAAAGGAAAAAGAAAAAAGTGTAGGAATCAATAAGAAATGTCGATGATGATTTTATATACTGCAATATGAAAGCAAAAAGATTGAACAATTTAAGCTTCCAACCAAGAAAATCTAGTTTGTCCAATAATAAAACGTTTCCATTTGCATAAGGTGATTTGGTACTGCCTCGGAAAAAATGCAGCATAGAAAAACACTGGTTTTGACTTTTTTTATGGGCAACTTGGCTCTTCCAATTATTTGTAACAATTCACAACATTTGTCTTCTTACTGTCCCTCCCCCTCTCTGTTCTGCCATCCATTTAAACAAGTTCATTAGGTTTCTTACAGTTTCTCTCTGTCTCTCTTGGGTTCAATATATCCTGTGAGGGTCAAATTCTCCAAGACCTTGTTCTACAGAAGGATGCTGAGAAGACCATGAATGTAACGAAAAATCTTTAAGGAAAATGGGAACAAAAAAGACACTTTTACTTAGAATCAGTAAGTATTTTATATGCCATGTTCCTTCTAAATGTGGACAGTTATGGCTCTCCACAATTTCCTATACCCTGTTCCTCTAAGCTATCTTTAGCCTATCATCCATTTACACAAGGGTGTTAGGTATTGTAATCATTGTTTTCCTATGCCTGTCTTGCATTCAATGTCCTGTGGGTGTCAAATTCTCCAAGCCCTCTTTCCTCATTATGCATTCCAGAATTTTCAACTGTTTCTTTCTAAGATAAAATATAAGTGTCTTTTTCATTTCTGTCTCCTTAAAACTTCCTTGTTGTTCACATGTTCAGTCTATGGTATACTCAGCATCCATCTGTGAGGCAATTGTTCAGCATTATATTTTTTTAATCATTTCATCCCAAGCAAGGCAATAAAGCCACTAAGACACAAAGGAAAGAATATGAGAAAAAAGAAATGAAAGAATATGAGAAAAAAGAAAAACATTATGAAAAGAGAACAATAAAAGAACAAGAATTAAGACTGAAGCTAATGACTGACATTGCATTTAAATTTTTGACGGTCAAAGTTGAATAAAGGAGCCAGAAAAGTGTTCAACAAGTGAGAAGTGCAAGAGAAGAAACTGTTAGCATAAAGCTTATGGTTATAAAATGATGAGACCTAACTGCCAATCTAGTACTGTGCTTAAATTCATAAAGTCTAGGTACCATAGAGGAAAGCTTGTCAGGACAATTACCATAAAAACATATATAGAAAAAACAAAATTACAAAGGTGGTAAAGTGACTGAAGCTGAGATACCAAGTCAGGACAAATAACATTGCAGATTCTTCTTTGGATTTTATAAAAAAAATCTCTAAATATATAACAGAAGCATGAGACCAAATGTAGCAGCAAAATATTCATTGCATGGATGAATGGTAGAATTCTAAATGCATAATTCTGTTAAGAAAAACTGTTTTGCCAATTCCATGCCAACAGTCATTACACAAACTGTGCATCTATCAGCAATGTAATTTTCTATGTAGTATGTCGCTTCAGGATATGACTAGTCATGACTCTCCACAACTTCCAATCTAACTCTTAGAAATTTTTGTAACTTTGCTATCCCTCCCAGTCCCTGTTCTACCATCCATTTACACAAGCTCGTTAGGTAGGCAATGAGCTATTCACCTCTGCTTCTCTTACCTTCCTGAAACCCTGGTTAAGGGAAATGGAGTTGAATAATGAGAAAAGGGGGCTTGGAGAAATTGGCACTCATAGGATATATTGAAGAGAAGAGGGAAACCTTGAGTAACCTACCTAACATGCTTGTGTAAATAGATGACAAAACATGGACTGAGAGGACAAATATTGATTAGCACTACAAAAGATAGGAAGTTGTGGAGAGCTATGATCAACCTACCTAACAAGTTTGTATCAATGGATGACAAAATAGGGATTATGAAGGATAGTAAATGAGCAAAAATTGCCAAGAACTATGAAGGATATGAAGTTGGGGCGAGCCATGATCACCCACATCCTGAAGAAGAGACACAGAATGTGAAAGAAAACCTTTCTATATCGCAGTGGATACTGGACAATTTCCTCACAGATGAAGAAGTGACTTGAAGCAACAGTGATGTTGTTCTACAGAAGCATGCTAAGATAATCATGGATAAAAGCTGCAAGGAAATTTTAAGCCTGACTTGTAAATATCGGCTCTCAATGTTCAACCTGCTGTAACCTGCCTCATAGATACTCTGCTATGATATATGATGACATCAGATCAAATAATACAGGATGTCACACAAACAGTGAAACTTTGACCACAAGCAGTGAGAATTTGACCACAAACAGTGAGAATTTGACTACACGCAGTGAGACTTTGACCACAAACAGTGAGAATTTGACCACAAACAGTGAGAATTTGACCACAAACAGTGAGAATTTGACTACAAGCAGTGAGACTTTGAGAGCTGATAGGTCAGGTTTGAGTGTATCGAATGCTAAAGAGTTAAATCTTAATTTAAATTTGATAAAGAGACAATTCTCTAGTAGACAGAATAGATACTTAGAATAAAAAAAAGACTTAATTTTTGGAACAATAAGTTTTAATTGTTTTTCACATTTCTTGTTTTTGAAGAGTGACAACAATTCTTATTCCATTTAATCATCTGTTCTCTGTAGGAGGCATCACAGAGTTAGAAAAATATATCCATTTTTATTTACCTCCCTTTTAAGACCAGCATCAAATGAACTGGAAAAAAACGTGATAACATGAACATAAAAAAAAAATGGTTTATCATGACCTGCTGTAGAAGAATGGAATAATTTTTGTGATGCAACAGGATTTCCCAGAATTCTTTTGGTCACAACTCTGAACTTTTTCAACCTTAGGATGTAAACATCATTTCAGTTCTTCTTTATATAGTTTTTACCTAAGAAAGGTTTATTGAACTTTATTTTCATTTAATGCTCAATAATTATTGATCCCCACTACAGGTTAAATAGCAGGGTAGAGTGGATTCTCTAGTCATTGTTGGCAACTAGTCTAGGAGTGGGACAAAACTAGTTCATGTGCTAATTAAAACTAGGCATAAACCTTAAATCTCAGTCTGTTAAAGGTATAATGAAATGGACTGTAGGACAGGCAAGAGCAAAACTTATGTTCTTGTTCCCTTTCCTTCTGTCTAGTCTATGTTTAACCCTTTACCATTCAACCCAACCAAACCTGACTTGTAAATATCGGCTTTCAATGTTCAACCTGCTGTAACCTGCCTCATAGATACTCTGCTATGATATATGATGACATCATATGAAATAATGCAGGATGTCACACAAACAGTGAGATTTTGAGAGCTGATATTTACAGGTCAGGTTTGAGTGTATCGAATGCTAAAGAGTTAAATCTTAATTTAAATTTGATAAAGAGATAATTCTCTAGTTAGTAGAGAACTCTTCTGTCTCTGGGTATATAGCCTGGGAAAGGTGCAGACATTGAAAAGATTATGGACTTCCCAATTAACATTTTTGGAACAATGAGTTTTAATTGTTTTTCACATTTGATTTCTTGTTTTTGAAGAGTGAGAACAATTCTTATTCCATTTAATCATCTGTTCTCTGTAGGAGGCATCACAGAGTGAGAAAAGCTGTGAGGTTGTGGACTCTGAACTTGATTGAGGTCGAAATAAAAAAAAGCAACAAAAGAAAAACAAACTGTTGATACTGTTTATACTGATCAAAGAAAATGAAAGTCATTGGCTTCATGTAAACATATCATTGCATGTCAGTTATTCAGAACAGCAACAGTGAATAAGAAGTGATACTGAGATTGTATTAGGTATATATATATATATATATATATATATATATATATATACTGTGATTTAGTTGAAAAGACAAGTGACATGACTAAAGGATGAATTAACTGATTGATCAAAAGCTGATCTAAAATAATGATGGTCACATGACACAGGTCATTGCAAAGATATTACACATATTTCATATGTTGGTTAATATGTTGAGTGCCAAAGGTCAATTATGAAATCTGACTTTATAATAGCCAATGTCGACAATAAAAAGTTTTTATGAGTTGATTATAGCATTAACTAAAAGTTTAACATTGTTTTCCACTCACATATGTATCAGAAAATGCCAAGCAAGTGATAACTTGTGGTTGGTAGGTTTTATTATGATGCTGGCTAACTGGTTAACTCCTGGCTAGGAGTCAATGCATTAACCCTTTAAGCCCTGACTACCACTTTACCGGTGGCAGAGAAAAATGACTTAATGCCCAGCTACCAGTTGAACAATGAGTAAACACTTGTAACTATTTTTATATCTACCGTGAAACCTTACATACCAATTATTTGTAAATTTTGATTCAGGAGCTCAAGCAGAAGGGTTAAAATTATTCAGGAATGCATGGCTCCAAGAATTAAAAGACATTTGAAAATACTTGGATACTTGAATAATTAAGTTTGGGTGTCTTATGATTTAATGGAAGAAAAATTCAATATTGTCTTTGAAAAAAAAAAAAAGCAGCAAACTTTTGCTCTGACCCAATAATAGATTCCATTGGTGGAAATTAATTCCAATTACTAAAGGGAAAGTCATGCCAAAGTGTGTTTACCTACAGACTGTATTTTTGCTGTATTGCGAAGCAAATGAATGATTGGACTTTCTTAAAAATCCATTAAACACATTATGCATTGTTTGTAGTGCGAGATAACTTAGGGCACGTTTGTATAAATTACACACAAACATTTCAATAACAATACACATCTGTGTCCAGCTGAGTTCAGAATAAATAGTAAATATTAAGATATGCAGTTAAACATTTGCAGCTGGTACAGACCCAAATAGCTTTAGTGAAGTCTTAAAGTGTAGTCTTTATTACTGTATATGATGTCTGAACTATCATCTTTATCTTCTAGGCTGACATAAAACTAACATGTAACAACCTTGGTGACTTGCACTATCTCACCTTCATCCTCGAGATAAGATCTGTAGGCTTATTTTCAGCCCCAGGTTCCAGCCATTCAACACCCAGTGAGCCAATTTTATTTTTATAGACAATATTTTGGGCATTCAGGCAGTTTTGTTGGATTAGTTCATTAGTAATTGGGAGGGGATTGGTAATTATTATTTGGAGGATTAGTTATTAAATATGTTCAAGATGTTTCTGCCAATATTAAATACTATTTTATTTATGTTCAGTTCTTGTTTTTTAATTGCGATGGCTTCAAGAATTTGTGAGCATTTTTTGCATTTGTGTCAGAAATAAGAAAAATCCTAATCAACATTAAAATCCTCTACAAAAACTGCCTTAGGTATTTACCTAAAATAAATACCAATAAAAATAAAAGAATAAACAACCTACTTCAAACCGAAACATACAGCCATGATGACTGTTGACAAAAACTGGAAGCGCTCAGCAAGACACCAAGGACTAGGGTCTTTTTTCAACAACTTAAGCCCAAATATAAAAAAAACTTGCAAGAAAGCAAGAAAAAAAGATTATTAAAGAAAAAATTTCCATAGTCTTTAACGACACATGCCTCAATAATGACATGCTGCCAAAATATACATATATATATATATATATATATATATATATATATATATATATGTGAAAAGTGTATATAAATATAAATAAATATAAGTATGTATAATTATTTATATATTATATGCGTGGTACTTATTAGAAAGTGCTCAATATCAGAGATAGAGCTAACATATTTGGTTGGATAGATGTGAGTTTGTGACCCTGGGTTTCATGCTTTAGCATCGTCAGACAATTGTCTGACGATCGCTAAAGCATGAAACCCAGGGTCACAAACTCACATCTATCCAACCATATATATATATATATATATATATATATATATATATATATATATATATATTTTGGAAAGTCAGCCTCTACAATGATAGCTTTATAAACAAATCAGAAAAATGTAACAAAATCAATAATTCAACTTCCCAAAAAATAATAGGTCAGTTTCTGCCTGATATTTTGGGATGATGAGCTGTCATTATTTATATTATTTACATATGAACTATTGTCGTCATCTTTATCATATCACAATGTTTCACTCGACATGCTCTCCAGGCTTCTTCAGGTACTTATCTGAATAATCAAAAGGGAACTTTGAACTAAACCTTAATTTAATCCACACGGCAGATTGTTCTCATTCAGGTAAACATGTCTAGGTATATTTCTTTTAGTTCTTCTTTAGTTCTGCTCAGATATTATTGCTCATCCTGTTTTGAGTTCAAGTACACACTGTCTGGCAGTGACATAGTAATTGTGAGTTAATCCTTGAACTGACAATAACTGAGCAGTACTAACTAAGAACTGGATAAGATATCCCTAGAAATGGTCAGTGGAATGAGAACAGTCTACCTCCATCTTTGTTGAGATCATTCAGTTTCTGGTCTGCAATTGTGGCCTTGTACTAATTGCAAATTAAATTTTATAATCCATGGCTAATAGAGTGAGTACAACCATCACTGTAGTGTCCCACTACTGCAGCATTTGAAGCTTAGGAAACATCTACTTTTACATGTTTCATCCTAACTGGGTGCCTTATTTTTGTGATTTTGTGCCAGATTAAACCAAACTTTGTGCATATGGACTTGGTACTTACTGTAGTCCTGAAAATTTGTTAAAAGTGAAGAGCACAATTGTAAAAATATCTATTGAAATTATAATGGACTTTTAGAAAAGCTACCAATGTCTGCAGAGAAACTTGCAATCAAGTCACTTCCATATTTATAAAATTGCAAATAAATAAGGGAAACAACTTTCTAATAAGCCAAACTGACTATATTTCGAATTAAAAGTTATTTTTAATCAAGGTCTGCTGCTAGGAAATTCAGTTCACTGTATCTTAGCAGACAATTCCCACCAGAATATATCTTGCACATTTATAAATCAATCATTTATTCTGCATTGAATATTGTGGCAACATCTGGTGTGGCGCTCCTTCTATATATCTTGAGATTCTTGACAAAGTTTAAAAAATGCTTTATAATGTTATCAGTACTGGCTGGTATCTAAACTTCAATCATTTTCCCCACTGCCATAACTTAGCTTCATTGTACCTTTTCTATAAATATTTTCATGACAATTTCTCTAACAAGCTTTCCTCCTTGATACATCATCAACCACATGAATTTAAGCTTACTACTAGATTGGCAGTTAGGTCTCATTACTTTACTAACTAGATCAGTGGTTACCACCCGATTTTGGGTCATGTCCCACTTTGGTATTTCTAAAATTCTGGTGCCCCCTGTAATATTTTATACTTACATATTCAAAATTTTACTGCAATTCACATGAAGGAAGTTTAAAAAGCCATTAATTTGGTCTCTAAACAAGCCTCCAAAGACCATGGTGTCCATAAAAGAGAAAAATTAGAATATATTTTGATCATTTTAATCATGAAATAATAATGCAAAATGAAATTTAACCTCACATTGGTATAGTAAGCCGAAGGGTGCACATCCTATACATGCCCCACCAAAATATTATCATGCCTCTCCAGTTGGGTATGTGCCCCATGCTGGGAATCATTGAGCTAGATGTATCCGTAAGTTTTATTCTAATAGTTTCTTTTCTCACACTTCTCACCTGTGGAACCGTCATCAGTTTTCTTGCTTCCCTGATACTTACAATCTTCAAAGATTTAAAGGCAATCACCATCTTCTGTCTTTCTGAAATCTGTTCTTTTATTGTCCTTTCTCCTCACTAATGTCATTTCATTCTCTTTCACTCTCATTAACCCCTTGCTTCTGTCACCTTGCTGAGAGTGAAATGATTGGGAAAAAATATATCAACAGAAGTTGATGTTAAAAATTATATTTAAATATATGCTTACTACTTAGAAAAATGTTTTTTGAAATAAAATGTTAATTTTATTTGCGAATAAAGGAGGAAAAGAAAGAAAAACGGTACTCATTTCTTCCCTGTGATATAAAGTTTTTATAAAAACGATGTTCATTTGCGTTGATAAAGTCCTTCAAAGATCCCAATGTGTTGGCTAAGGTAAGTTTTCCTTTTGTCTTTATTCATAAAAAATAATCAAAAATATATTTTTGTTTACAAAAAATCATTTTAAAACAATGATCTTTTAATTTTTTCATTTTTGAATGTTGATAAGTTTTTTTAGAACATTATTATTGGAGTGAACATGAAAGCAGAATTTTCTTCATTATCAACTTGCAAACTGAACTAGGAAGTGCTTTATTCTTCAAGTTTAATGGTCAGGACATGTGAGCAATATGGAAGTTTAAAATAAAATGGAAACAAAAAGGACAATTATACTTAGAATCAGAAAGAGAGAATTGGAATTTCCAAGAGGTTAGGAGAATTTGACATTCAAAGGGCATCGATAGTTTACTTGCTGTTTCCCTAACAAACTTATATAAATGGATGGCAGAACAGGTAATGGGAGGAACATTACTTAAAGCTACAAAAGGATAGGAAGTTGTGGAGAGCCATGATCACCTATGTCCTGAAGGGATACAGCATATAAAAGAAGAAGGAAAAGATTGCACAAACTAAAATTTTGCTATGATGTGCTGTTTTGTAGTATTAACACAGCCACACAAAGAAAAACTGGATCATTATAATACTATGTTGCAAAAAGGTATGTCTATCTGGAGTAGCAGTTGTACCCTGTTTTTTTTTCAATTACAATTGGTAAGACTACCACAAAACTCTAAACTCTACACACAAAGCACAGTCATTTGACTCATCAGCCTTTGCTGCCTTTCTCATATTCTCTCAGTCATCCACATTTTGAGTGGCTGCAGCTCAGAAATTTACATAAGTGATATAATGGAATAACCTGTCACCCCCCATGAGTAACTACCTATAAGTATCTGTAAATCAATGGACCACAGAGTCTAGCTGTGACCTGTTCCAGCTAAACAGTCGAACTCTCTGCCTTCAGGTGGAGAGGAACCTGGATGAGGCTCTGCTGAAGAGCAGAGTCTCGTTCGGGGAGGTAAACTGACACTGAACCTGTTTATGCGGGTTCAAAAAGGGAATATATCTGGCCGAGCCTACGGACTCGGAGAACCCACATTCAACCGACCTTGAGCCACATGCAACCCTGGGGGGGGGGGGTAGCTAAATATACTAGCTGCAACCTGTTCCAGCTAGACAGTTGAAAAAAGGGAATGTTTTTAGCTGAGTCTACGGGCTCAGAAAACACATGCTTCCATGCGGGTTCAAAAAGGGAATATTTTTGCCCAAGCCTATGGACTTGGAAAACCCACGTTAAACTGGCCTTGAGCCACATGCAGCCCTTGTAGTGGGGTAGCTAAATATACTAGCTGGGATCTGTTGAGTATGACTCAGACTTATGTGAGAACTACCGACCTTCCAAATAGTAGATTGGATTGACTTGCAATGGCCTTGTGCATGACTGTTACCTTTATTCTTATTTACTGTTTTTTTACAATAAACCTTTACTTATTTTATCCACCATGTTTTTCAAGTATATATTCCTATTAGAATGGAATATAACATAAAGCCACAAATTTGTCTTGCAAAATCTCTGAGCTATCAGATCAAGTTATTCTTAAATTGTAGCTTTTGGATTGGCCATGTTTCTTGCACACAAGACACGTACAAATGTGTTTTGTTTAAGGAGGTAAGCCATTTTCCGTTTTACATACAGATGCAAATTGCTATACTTTTTTTTTCTGAAATGAAATGTGATTAAAAAGCAACAAGAAAAAAAAATGACTGACCTGAATAGTTTTTCCTGACACAGTGTTGGTCAGGGATACTCTTAATGGGGAATAGGAGATAAAAAGTATGATCACTGAAATCACAAGTAATACAATCAACACGATGGACACAGGAGAGCTCTTGCTACCTCGGCTTATTACATCTGTCGCTTCTGAAAAAAAAGAAAAAACAGCAAATTTTCAACAAAGTGATTTAGTTAATATGCCAAGGAAATAAAAATTACTCAAACTGACCAAATATCAGTATTTTTTAGAATCCATTTCTTGGTCAACCAATTAACTTTTCACCACCCACATATATTTGGATGCTAATCTATATCATACACAACATAGTAGAAACTTTTTGTTTATACACATAAAATTTTCTTGTCTAATTCCCAGAGATTTTACCCCTCCCCCCACAAAAAAAAAAACTCAGCTTTTTTCCTCCAATTATTTTTGGCTATTGAACAATTTTAAAATATTATTGCAGTAAAAAAATAATTTGCCTATATTTCTGAGATGAGGGATTGTAACTATTTACATTGTTCAGATTGTTGTCCTCATTTTCATTGTTACATTCATGACATTTCGGCCATTGTATGCTCAGGTCTTCTTCAGGATATGTCTATATTTCTGAGATGAGGTATTGTAACTATTTACACTATTTATATTATTCAGATTGTTGTCCTCATCTTTATTGTCATATTCATGACATTTCAGGCAGTGGTTGAAGTAACCCAGTGACTTGACATAAAAAATTGTGAGTTCAATACCTGGCCACAGCAGAGGTGAACAAAAAATTGGATTGAGTTACTAAAGAGAAATAACTGAAATGGAGAAATTCAGAAAAGACATAGCACATGGAACTATAACAATCTACCCAGGTGGATGAAATAAATGATTCAGTTTGAAATTCCAGTGTATATGACCTGAAGAAGGCCAGAGCATAGAACAGCTGAAATGTTGTGAATATAGCAATAAAGATGAGGACAACAGTTTAAACAATGTAAATAGCGTAAATAGTTAAAAAAAAACAAAACAATATTAAAAAATATTTATGAAGAAAGAAGAGCAAGGAGAAAGAAAAGATAATATAAAAGAAAAAATATATCATAATAATAATAATAATAATAAAGAGAGTAATGAAAAAGAAAAATTAAAAAGAGTCAATCAGTTATCGTTCTTCACTCTTCAGAACTCTATAAAAAAATAAGAAAAATATCTACAACAATTGAACTAGGGATAATCCAAGGTAATCTGGTATATGGATTGCCTTGGGATAATCACAAAGACAGGACCTTAATCTAGAAGACAAAATATCTTATATCAATCAGTTTTCAACATGGAAAATTGGAGGTATAGATACAATTCCAATCCAATTGCAACTTCGATGGACTTGGTTTTATAGTGCACATGAGCAAGAAAATGACACCAAAAAACTTCATGCCAGTTCTCAGAATTCTCTTATTGAGATACAAGGATAAATTGAAGGAAAATCTCACTCCACTGCCTACGTCTAGAGATATCTTGTCTAGTTCTTATTTTTAGTACTGTTCAGTTATTGCATGCCATGTTCACAGTACCAAGGAGGACAATAGTCAGCATGTAAATAGAGTAAACAATAACTCCCCAGAAATTCAAACAAATTTAATGTACAGGGGTAGAGTGTTCTCAGTCCACCGCCCACGTCTAGGGATATCTTGTCTAGTTCTTATTTTTAGTACTGCTTGGTTATTTCTTACCTGTTTTCTACTCTGCCCAGGGATTGAACTCACAATTACTATTTCACCAAATTCAAAAATCAACACTTTAATCCATTATGACAATTCTCTGTGGTGAACTTGGAGCTTTAAACCTAACCTGCTGGCTGATTAGTGCTGCTATTGTTAAAGATTGGCTGTCATTTATCTTTCTTTATTAGTGGCTCCCATATTTCTATGCTAGGCCTACTAAGGAGCTCCTCATAGTCTAGCAGTGTTTTTCTTCCTTTACAGTATTTTTTTTACTGATGACTACCCTTTTCTCTTTGTACATGATCAGTCATTTATTCTTCACTGTAATTCTGCTGTTATTGTCCAAGATTCACAGACGTACAGAAAGATTGACCTAGATAATGCAGATTTTGACCTGAGCATCGTATGTCCCATGCTAAAAAGTAATTAGATATTTTGATTGATTTGTATAAAGGATCATTAACTCTAATTCATCTATATGACCTGTAAATTTAATCAAGAGTAAATAGAAACACATAGCCAAGATGTTGCAAATTTATTTTCTATTAATGGAGATGAATGCAACTCTTGAAAAAAAAAAACAGGCTTGTTGGTAAAAACCAATTTTTTTTTTAATCATTTCACTCCAAGCAAGGCGGGAATACCACTAGTACGCAGGGGGTTTACAGGGAGTGAAAGTGAGAGAAAAGTCTGGGTATGGGGGGTGGGGGTTGGTGAGGAAAGAACAAAAGATGACTGGGGTTCAAAAAGATAGAAGATGGTGATTGACAGTGCATTTAAAATTTTGAAAATTATCAAGAAAGCAAGTAAATAGAAGGGGGTTCCACAGGCAAGGACATACAAGAAAAGAAACTGTTGGAGTAAAAATGACAATTGCATTAAGCTATTCCAACAGTAAAAGGGTGGGACCTAATTGCCAATCTAGTAGCATGCTTAAATTTATGTAGTCGGGGTACCAGGGAAAAAGCTTGTCAAGAGCAGTTGCCATGAAAATATTTGTAGAAAAGACAGAGGGAAGCCAGATGATCATGCATTCTGTTTTCTTGTAGTTCATACTTAGTTCTTTTTTCTTGCATTCCTTCGCTATCTTTTATAGGAGCTTTTGTAGTTTCCTTTCCATGTCTGCTATGAAAACTGTGACATATATATATTTTATGTCGTTAAGATTCTGGTCGCCAATAATAAATCCTTGTATAACTTCTAATTCTCTCAGAATTGCCTCAATGTACAATTCGGAAAAAATTTATAGAACTGTCTTTAGAATATATAGTTGTTTTTTTTTTTTTATTTTTACTAGTCAACATGTTTTAAACGTTTTATTATGATATTTATAAGCACTCTCGGTTTAATTTGCTGTAATTTATTTATTCATTTTAATCGTATAAGCGAGTTTTTTAGTTTTTCTTTTTTTTTTATGGCCGAATTTTTCTTATTATCTCTGTAAATAGTAATTATTAGCTGGTGATATGAAACTTGATGAGAAGTGGGTAAAAACAGAAAACATAATTACCTTCTAAGTATCCTATGAAAGGATGTCCACTCAAAAATGAAAAAAAAAGGAAAAATTCCCCGTATACAACTTAAATAAAGTTCACACCATTGTGATTGGCTATTGGTCAACCTCCAATCAAATGTGTGATAATGGGGTATATTTATAGAAGTCAGTGTCTACAAGCATTTTTTAGAGGGCGTTTCAGAGTCTGATCAGCTCTGATGGGGGTCGATTTGGTGAGATCAGTATGATGTTTGAAAGACCCGAAACTGCCCAATGATCCAAATCAGAACATCACTGATGACGCCCTCTAGCGCTAAAGAGCGTATATTCAAAGTTAAGAAAGGATTGAAAAATACTGAAGTCGAACAATGTTCTAAATTTTTCATCATCATTTTTATAATCTTTGTTGTATAAGTTGAATAAATCTGGTGAGAAGACACATCCTTGTCTTACACTTCTTTCAATGGTAAAAAGATAATAATCAAAATATCATTGTATGTGACAAAAGCCTCATTAGTGGTTACTTATCACAAGATAAAAAGAGTGTATCCCAACTTGGAAGATTGGTGGGACATAATCTTGAACCATGACCAGTCTTTACTTTTAGCTCCCAATCAAGAACTGGACAAGTTCATTAAATATCTAAGAATTATTATTAAATATACAATTACATATGTATATATTAAAAATTATTTTATTAAATTCAGTCAACAATGTTTGTTTAATGTTTCCTTACATTTTTATAGTTTGCGTAATCTGAATTGTTGGACACATCTTTGTCCTTTCTCAAACAACAAACTGAATTTTTTTTTTTTTAAATTATTCAAAATATAAAAATAAAATAAAAAACATATATATATTAACACACACATGCACACACGCAAGGAGTAGACTTCTTAGCACCCTCTCATATATTGACTATTAAAGACACTTTTGTCCTTCAAATATACATATGTATCAATTTATATATAAATATACATGCCTATCAATTGATACATAAAAAATAATAAATTATATACATCACAAAATATAATAAAATACAAAGTAAATAGGGGGACAAAAATATTACAAGCAAAAAGATATTTGTAGCCTTGTTTATTTTTTTGTCTTTGTTTTCTTTAATACTAAATTTATCCAAAAGAAGGCTCGAGAGACACCCAAGGTAGTGGGTCACTATCAAAATGGTTATAATGTATGATAGGAACGAAAGAGTGGGGGTAGGAAATGAAGATTATGAGGATAGATAACAACTGTCCCTTGACTTGGAGTGATTAAGATTGTAGTGTTTAAGGAAGCACACAGGTGGGAGATTGTTCCACAAAGTGGCAGTCCTTGGGGGAAAAAATGAAGGCTAATGATTTAAGGGCTGGAGATTTGATTAACTTTTGACAGAAGTTTGCTACCAATTTCAATAAACTAAGAACTAAATTAATTTGTTTTGTTAACATAAATTTAAATTATAGAATTCACTTCAAGAATTTGGAAAACAGCCACAGATCCATAAGATTTCTAGGAGAAAAAAGTCAATAAATTAAAAAAAAAGGATAAAAAATATCAGTTCACCTCCACATCATCAAATAGTTTAAAAATTAAGGAAACCTTTTCCATAAAGTGATTGCTGGCATCTTGGAATCACAGATTTGATCAAATTTTTTCAAGCATTTAAGACTAAATTTATATTTTATCATAATGAATTAAATATATATGCACACACACACACACACACACACACACAGAGGTTTGCAAAGTTTTGAGTTTAACCCTCTTCCCAAAATCAGACAAAATCACTTCTAATGTTTCTTTTTTTTGAATAGGGTAAGACTTCTTTTGATTCCCCCATTATATATATATATATATATACATATATATGTGTGTATATATATATATATATATATATATGGTCCTTTATATATTGAAATTGAAAGGAGAGTTCATCTCTCTCACACACACATACACACACAAATATATTTTAAAAAAGAGGAAAAACCACAAATATTTTTTATTATAATGTGGATTTTTTTATATACTTTATTCTATATATTTTGCTACACACGTTTCAGGTTTTGTGACCTTCATCAGGTGAAAAATGGTTATTTCCACATAATATTTAAAGGAATTAATTTTCTCTTCCTATGTTAAGTCATTTAAGCATTGTCTTTTGTGTGTAGTAGTAGTCATCAGAATCCATCTTGGACTGTTCAAAATAGGTTCCTTTGCTCGAAGAGTAACAAAACAATTAAATTCGGTTAGAGAAAGGGAAAGAAAAGAGGATATCTTTGTTTTTATCTTTTTATGTCCCCCCCTACCCTGTGTATCACTTCATGCCTTCCTCTATTCTTGTGTGTGTGTCTGTGTTTTCACTAGTATGTGTGTATATATATTCTTTCTCCATAGATATATATTGTATTATTGCAATGAAATAGTATATATATATATATATATATATATATATATATATATATATGAAAAATGTGTGTATATAAATATAAATAAATATATATATGTATAATTATTTATATATTATATGTGAGGTACTTTTTATTAGTTATATATTATATGCGCGGTACTTTCGCTACACTTCCAATCTTTAAATTTCAACATACAAATGTGTATGTATAGACACAACACCACCCGTATACATACATATGTCATATCCGATCTGCCCACATATGTTTATATATGTATGAGTCCCGACGGACAACCAAGTATGTATATGTGTCTGCATACATTGATGTTTGCGTTAGTATGATGACATAAGCGACGAAATTTCCCCCACCACTTCCACAATAACACCAATACACGCAATCTATATAAACCCAAAATGTATATATATTATATATTGTTTCCAAATGCCACCACAGGGAGGTGGGGTGCTTTTGATGTCACCTAATTTTTCCAAAAAATTCCTTTTAACCTATCAAGGTTAGGTGAGTTAGTCCTATGTCGTGCTAGGGTGGAATTTTTCTTCTGTTCTTATAATTTTCTTCTTTTCTGGGCAATCTATAAATTCAGTTAAAAGTAAAAATATAATCAGCTTTGATAATGGTTAAAAATATAAATGAAAGTGCTTGGACATACAAAACTTTCAAACATTAAGACAATTTCTATATAATTTATGTCCAGAAAAGAAGAAATTTATATATATATATATATATATATATATATATATACACACACACACACACACAGAGACCTGGTCAAAATCTTAAGAAGATATAAAAGGGTTAAAAAAAAATCTAAAATACTGTTAAAATATATTTGTGAAACATTTATATTTAATGAGAAAATGTAGTTTATGAAAAACAATGAAAATTTTAAGCTTTTAATTGATTAATTTAAACAAAGATTGAAAAAAGGATTATCTATTATATTTTATTCCATCTATACTAACCCTATATTCAGATTATATATATATTAAAGAAAAACAGACCACTTTAAGGTTCTATTATAATAAGTTATTTCATCAGAGCCGGATCATCAGATAGCACTTCCAAAAGAAGTTTCATTTTTGGAAGTGTTATCTGATGATCTGGTGTCCTTTAAAAGGGCTCTTATGAAATAAATTATTATAATAGAACCTGAAAGTGGTCTGTTTTTCTTTGAAATATTAGCTCTGGACTTACATTGATTTCTTAGGATTTCATCCTCCTTGGGACTACCCATACGGATTACCAAGTTTTTCATAACTTATATATATATCATATTGTACATTGATTGCTGGTGTTAATTTCATTAACTCAGCACCTAAAAGATTGTATTGCATGCATGAAACTCTGAGTTATGTTATATATATATATATATATATATATATATATATATATATATATATATATATATATATATATTAATGTATATTTGGGCAGCAACCTTTCTTTTTTAAACTTTGTTTATTAAATACAGCAAACAAGGAATATTTAATTTTTTATTTATTTTTTCCAGCATCCTTACGTTTTTCCACACTGTCCAAAGTGCTTTCAGTTAGTTTATATACCATTGTCCATACTCTTGATCTTTCCTTGTCTGGCATCTCTGTTCTTTGTCCCAGATTCTTTTTTCCTCAAAATCAGACACTCTGGACCTTACAAGTGAGTGCCAGGTGGCACGGTCCTCATCAGACTCTTCCCCAGGTGGAATGGGGAATGCCACAATGCTTGAGAATCTCCTTCAGCATCTCTTTGTAATGGTTTTTTTGGTCTGCCAGTGCCTGTGCATAGCTCACCATGGATTAATCTCTTTAGAAGGCGAATGTCGTCCATGCAGTGAACATGGCCAACCCACCAGAGTTGATGGTGCTGTAGGATAGGATTGATGCTCTCCATCCTACTATGTCTGCTCTATGCATGCGGACAGTCTACTTTCAGTATGCTAAACAGGTTCATGCCTTCCACATTAGATGCCCCACAACCCTGCTCCATGTCAAGTAGCAGGATAGAGCCCAAGACATTAATATATATATATATATTTCAATGTTTTGGATGAACGATGATATATGTATAAACACTGCTACTCATGAGAATCCATTCTCCTACAATTAGAACTGAAATTTCATTTACAACCTTCAATTCATATATATATATATATATATATATATATATATATATATATATATATATATATATATATATATATATATATACACACACACCATATTTGGTTGAGTAATATTGACAAGTTCTGTCTATTTCCAAATTTATGAAAAAGTTACCAAAGTTCAGTTTTTCTCACAGTAAAAAAAAAAAAAAAAAATCAAATACATACAAAAATTCATTTTGACCATTTAAATGTTAAATGAATCATGTCACCCTGAGTGACTTGAAATTGAAACTGATTCCGGTAAACAAGGGAACACTGGAATTAACCAAAAATACTTATACAAACAAACATAATCCTTGAAAATGAATGTAGCAACATTTGAAAGTACTTAGGCAGAAAAAAATCAAAATAGCAAATAAAAATGAAATGTGGTAAATTTACTGCTTATATAATAGAACTAATTCAGAAATTTTAAAAAAAGTTGAAAATTGGATATCAATATTATTCAACCAAATATATTTGAAAGAATTCTTGCTGCCTAAATACAACTTATTTAAAATTTTAAATATAGATATATATATATATATATATATATATATATATGTATGTATGTATATATATATATGAGAGGAAGAGATCTAATGATTGGTAAATATAGTAATTTAAAAATGATAGTCTAAAATTCAGGACATTCATTTAACTGCTAAGTTACTCAGAGTTTCCCGTGTCTTGCCTGATATCTCACATATTACGTAAGTCACTTAACCAGAAAATGAGGAATCTTGTTTTTTTTTTTTCTTTGCATCTGAATTTTTGAAAGTATTTGTATTTGGTTAGCATATTGTGTGTGTGTCTGTAATAAATTGTATACAATTGCCAACTTGAGAGGAGGGGAATTTTGAAGGCCCAGTGTTACCAAATTTTTATTTCAAAGCTTGAAATGTTTCGGTTTACTTTTTTTTAAATAAGCTTAACTTGTAGATTTAATAAGAAGAATCCAACATTTCATAACACTGTAGCCGAGGCTGTGACTCATAGTTCAATATTACAAACATGAGTTCTCAGTTATAATCTATGTATCATGTCACTTCAGGACATTGGCGATCATGGCCTTCCACAACATCCTACCCTTCGTAGATCTTAGTAAGGTTTGTCTTTCTGCTATTCATCCCACTCCCTCTTCTACCATCTATTTACTCAAGCTCATTAGATAGGGTACTCACCACTTTCGACAACCCTACCTGCCATCAATAATTCTTATAGTCAATCATTTTCACAGGGAGTGCATCATTTTAGATTAGCAAATACATTAATAATAAAACAGAATATATATATATATATATATATATATATATATATAAAATAAATAAATGCTAATGAGTCAGGTACTACCTACCTAGGTTTCACCACATGGGATCATCAGGGTGAACTGGACAATTTCTTTCACTTTGTTCAGAGGTTTCTTTTTTTCCATTTTTCCTTGGATGCCAATTTATTTTAAAATTGTGCTATCCAGGTTTTCACCCACCGAGTTTAAATAGATTTGCATAATATATATATATATATATAAATAAATGTAAAAGACAATAGGAAAACTGTAATATTAGCCGACACATTTAATCCAATGTGGACTTTTTCAGGGCAAATTTATAAATATTGTCTTTTTCTACAGGTTAAGAAATTTTTCATATGTATATATATATATATATATATATATATATATATATATATATATATATATCACACTTTGAGTGCTGGTGTTAATAAAACAGTGCTCAATGTAATAAACCAGAGCTATCAAGTATATAACAACACAGATGCAAAAAAAAAATTAATTTTTATTTAAAGTTGTGAATATTATTTTACATTATTTATACAAATATTTCTGTAATAAATACCATTAATCCCTGTTTATTTAAATATAAAATAAAATATTTATACATATTTATTTTATCTATATAAAATAAAAATCCCGTCTATTTTAAATGGAACATATATTTTTAAAATAACAAACTGTAATACTTATGTAATATATAGACTGTACTAGCATTGTATTAACCAGATATTTTTATTAAAATTTAAATTATGTAATGGTCAGTCTCTACCTAGCACCTGAAGATTGCATTGTGCATAAAACTGAGTCATACTACCAGAGAGTGATATATATATATATATATATATATATATATATATATATATATATATATATATATGTGTGTG
Organism: Acanthosepion pharaonis; assembly: GCA_903632075.3. Taxonomy (NCBI): domain Eukaryota; kingdom Metazoa; phylum Mollusca; class Cephalopoda; order Sepiida; family Sepiidae; genus Acanthosepion; species Acanthosepion pharaonis. Next base: position 937,114 of record CAHIKZ030000071.1, read on the forward strand.
TGTGTGTGTGTGTGTGTGTGTATATATATATATATGTCATCAGAGAGATAGACTGTTTTGCTGTATCACAGCTCATCAGTGTGGCTAGAGGCCCAGATATATATATATATATATGTATATATACATGTTATATTACTGTCCAACTAGCATAATGAAAGAACAGGTGATATATTCAAAATTTTTGGATCCATTTTCAAATGAAGAAAAGAAAAGTAACATGTATCTTACAGAAGTTCAGTAAATATGCTGAGAGGTAATGCTGAGGGTATGATATCCTTCCCAAAGTGTTTGCCGCCAGTTAAAGACCAATTCCTTTTGAACATTACCTTGACCAGCATCCAATCAACAACCACCTTACCTTCCGTTGACATGAACCAGTCAGCAATAGCAGTGGTCACCTGCAGCCACACCCTAGCAACAAGTGGACACAATCACATTTATTTTATCCTAAAAATGGAAACTCTCAATGTTATATTAATGTCGTTTATAAACACTGTAGAAACAGCAAATGCCATGGTTGGTTGGGTGGAGATGCTGGTGGTGGGGTTGGGGCTCTCCTGTGTCTGTGTGTCTAGGCAAGACATTATTATCATTATTATTGTCACTTGCTAACTGCCAGACAATATTTTATTGGTATAAATCTAACTAGTAAGACAACATGGTGTAACCTGGATTTTAAAAAAAATGTTCTTTTCAATTGAATTACCATAACAACATAGATTTAAAATTAGTTGTATGTACAAGAGATGGTTGGTAAATATGAAATGCAATCCTATTACATAATATTTAGACAATTATAGAATAATGGAATTGGCATCAAAATGAAGTCAGTTTATTTGCTTTCATACATTGTTACATTTTTTTTATTGGTTTCACCTCATGCAAGGCAGTAAAGCCACTAAGACACAAGAGGTTACTCAGTGTGGAAAAATTAGAAACAGAAACATTAATAATGAGTGGGAAGAAGAAAGAGTAATCAGGAGGACAGTAGATAGTGATTGACATTGCATCTAAATTTTTGTTTTTTGGATCACTACAATCTTAACCTGTTCCAGTCTATGGGTAACCATTTATCCTCCCTTCCAATCCATACAAACTGATTCCTAACGTAACCCTCTACCTAGATTGGCCCCAGGGCCTTGTACAGGGTGAAGCTTAGTGTTTAAAAAAAAAAAAAAAAGAAACAAAAAAACAGATTTATAGAAACATTGAATTGAAAATTTGGCTTCCCGGTGCATTGCAGTCATTGAAAATGTAATTGATTAAATTTTTTTAACTAAGTTAACTTAAATTTTTTTTTCAATTCTTTTTATACAAAATGTAATTACTTTCTGAACAATATTTTCTTGCTAAAATTTATTTCTCAATTTTTGCTATTATTAAAGTTTATAAATACAGCAGAATTGTTTAGAGAAGACACCTCATAAAAGTGCTATAAAAATTTAAAAAGCAAAAATCAGGAAGGAAAAACAAAAATGGTTGTTATTGTAAAGAAGTAAAAGGAAAAACAAAAACAAGGATAAAAAATCCAAAACAAAATCCACACTGCTTTTCATTCCTCTCATGTCAGAACTGAAATATTTGTACAGCAAATGAAATAGAAAAAAAAAAAAGATAGAATATTATATCTTACTTATTATAAAACGCAGATTGTGTGTGTGTGTGTGTGTGTGTGTGTGTGTGTGTGTGTGTACGTTTTTATATATTTGATCAGATTTCCCTACATTTTTCAACCGATTTCAACAAAACTTCACAGGACTATGTAAAATTACCTTGCAGTGGTTCTGACAGTGCAAAAAAAATTAAAAAAAAACACAATTGTTTTGCACAAAATCAATTTGAAAAACACGATAAAACACGATTCTGTCACCAGAATGAAAGGGGGAACAACTCATATCGAGTTATACTTATTATAAAAAGGTTGTGTGTGTGTGGTGTATGTGTGTGTGTGTGTGTGTGTGTTCATTTATATATGGGATCGGATTTCCGACATTTTCAACCGATTTCAACAAAACTTCACTTTTTTTTTTTTGGCAGGTAGTGTTTTTATTGTCTTGCACACTTTTTTTCTTTATTTTTACATTCAGAATGCTTTAAAAATTCCATTTACAAAGACAATTGTTTATAATAAAATTCTATTCAATCGGTAGACTCATAGCGATTGAAAAACAATGTTTTTGTTTCAGTTTGGGTTTGACCAATTAGAAAAAAACAAAAAAAAAAAAAAAAAAACTAATTAAGACATGTGTGTCCATCAACTTTAAACAATAATCTTTGTCAATTTTATTTTTCAGTCTTTATGATGGTCGATACTTGATTTATCTCTTACTGTTACATCCCTGGGCAACGCCGGGCTCTACTGCTAGTATTTAATATATGGGGTAAAGATATACAAAGAGAGAAAAAAATTTTTTTTATGCGATACATAAGTCTTAAACATATCACATGAAAACTTTCTCCAATTTGTCATACATCTTTCCCCCAAAACTTTTCTTGATATTTAAAAATTTATTTATCATTATTCCATATAGCATTCAGGTTCAAAAGCCACTCCTTTTGCTTAGAGAGGGCTGGAAGGAATTAATATATATAGTCTCTAATACCTTTAGGTAAAAATCTAAATCAGCCTCCCTCGGTATCAAGAATTTATCTTGACTATAGGAAAGAACAGTCAGCTATCACTGACTGGAATAAATTAAGCCAATTTCAATTCTGAATATTGGGATGGTAGATATTCATTTATTCCTACTTCCAATCCCTGTTGTCAGTGTCACACTGACATTTAAAATCATAAATTACAGAATATGGACATTTTAAAAAACGTATATATTCACATAATATATATAAAGATATGAAAACAAGGGAGAGAATTTTACAACTTTTTTACACAGTTTTTACTGATCAAATATGGTAAAAAACTTGCATATTTTGCTTGTGGTGATTCATAATTAGAATTCTGCTTTGAATATATTTTCCATTCAATGTATTTAATAAAAGATATCAACTTTATTTGGATTTGTTCTTGAAATAGAATTTTAAAGTCTGTAAGCAAAAACCTGTGGAAATTAAGTATTTCTGTACATTTTTCAGATGATCTTTAAAACTAAATGATCAAATATTGGTAAAAACTATTAATCTAATTTTTGGTGTCAGTACTTATGACATCAAACCCCAGTTTTCATATTGATTGCGATATTGATTTTATGAAAATAGTGAAAAACCAAGCTGCTGTTGTGCACAATGACTAAAATCTTACGAGAGAAGCCCTACTATGAATTACAGACCAATTACATTCTCTTGTTCAGAGTTTAATATACAGGCTCTGAAAACCAATATGGTGAAGAAGTAAAATATCTTTACAGATTGATTCTAACAATGGTTGGAAAATAAAGAAACTATTATGGATTGGCAGATGAATAACAATCTTTTAAACAAACAGAAATTTGCTTAGCAAACCTCATATTACCAGCAATCCACAACATATACAAATAAACAGGACACTTTTGACAACCAATTAAGTTAGAGAATGAAGGTGTGGTGGAGTAATGAACTGCGGCTCAGATTGAGGAATAAGAGAGCTGAGTTCAAATTCCAGTTAAGTCCATAACATTCACTTACATACTAATACGAATCCATCTATTTTTCTCCCAGCTATGGGTAAAATAACAGGACAGATAGGGTTCTATAGACGGTCGCGGAGAAGGACAACTCTGAATTCAAATCTGGAGCCGGAGTCCCTAAGGGCATGTTTTGTCCCGTGCCAAAATGTATAGGCCTCTGCCCTTCCCTTAACCAACATCACTGGCGGGAGAAGAGAAACATGTTATATGGGCAACTGCCGATCTCTCATAAAATATCCTGCACAGGCCTGAGCTCTCCAGGCACAGATCCATGGTCTCTCAAGACTGACAGATACCAATATAGTGAAGGAAAATGAGAAGAAAGACCTATCAACGGCCAAAACACAGAAGGCAAGATTGTAAACCCAATATGCAAATTACAATTGGATCAAACAAGTACAACAATTTAAACATCTGGAAAGTGTTTTAACAGAGGGGATGGAAAGTGTGACATGGAAATCCAAAGATGGGTTGGGATAGTAAAAGATGCCTTCCAAAAACTAAGTAAAGTATTAAGAAACAAAAAAATTTTTTTAGAAACAAAAAAAAAAAAAAAAAAAAGAAAAGAGTATTGAACTGTTATGTAGTATGGCAGTGAATACTGCACAATTTCCTCACAGATGAAGAAGAGACAAGAAGCAACAGAAATGTGATTCTACAGCAGGATGCTGAGAATACCATGCCCAGAGCATGTAACCAACGAGGAAGTTTTAAAGAAAATGGAAAAAAAAAGGACACATATAATTAAGGTAAAAAAACAGTTGAAATTTCTGAGGCACAACCTGAGGAAAGAAGGCTTGGAAAATTTGATACCCACAGGACAGATTGAAGGCAATAGGGACTGGGTAAAAAAAAAATACAAAAAAAAAGCTTGAGTGAATGGATGGCAGAGAAAAGTTTACGAGAGAAAAAAAAAAAAGATAAAATTTATTAAGGGCTACAAAAGACAGTCAATTGTGGAGAGCTGTGATCGCCAACGTCCTGAATGAACTTGGTGCATAAAAGAAGAATGTTTATTTCTTGGTAACTTTCATTTGAATTACAAACAGAATGTTTCACCAAGAAGGCAACATTTCTGCTGAGAGAAAAGTAAGTAGCTTTGATGAAATGCTGATGTCCAGTCTCCTGCTCGTTTTTCGAATCAATATTGACCAGGTAGCCAAGAACCGGACATGCAGGTCAGGTGGAAAGAGATTGAAGGGAGTGGGGATGGTGTTATGATTGCTCACCTAGCCTGCATGGATGACAAACTGCAGATGCACTGCTTAATGTCCAGTATTTTAAATGCAGCCATGCACACAAGCATCCAGATTGTGGGGGTTGAAAATTGCAGAGTATGGGGTGGGTGGGGAATGTATGTTTGACAATTTTCTGGATCCTGGGTTGTGATTAAAATATTTTCAATCTTTGTGTTGGGCCACAAGTAAAAATTAACATTTCCAATATGGATTTTTCAGACAGACAAGCCCTTCTCAGTTATAGGAATATTATATTACAATCTTCACTATATACTTTTTGTCCTTATGCCATACACTGCTAGCAATAAAAAAAAGAAAAAGAACTTTGGGGAATTCATCAGTCCTAAATATTTGGCCTCTTATAATTCTAACACTGTTTTCAGTGTTCAAGGTATCAACAAAACACTATCAATATAGTTTATGAATATTATATATTTGGGTACCAATCCTTCTTTTATATATGTTTCATTGAATATGATAAATAAAGAATATTTTGCATGTTTTTTTATTCAATTTTCAAGTATCTTTATAAGTTTTCTTTTTTGAAGACTAAGTGTATAGAGAAATTGTCTACAATGTTTCTTGTCTGAAACTCTTTCAGCAAATTCTTTCGACATTTTCAAAGGAGATTCTAATTTTCAAGGAAAAAAAGATTGTTTGTATATTTGTGCAGTTTCCTACACTGTGTTGAGTAAGAGTTTTAGTAATTTCATTCGTAGTGGAGGTTTTGTTTAGTTTATAAACATGGCCAAGACACCTTGGCTATGTTCGAAAAAGTACTATTTAGGGCAGGTTAGTTGCTTTTTTTCAAAGTGCTTCTAATAACTTCAAACATTTTTTACAACTATATGTCTGTGTTACCTATAATTTTGTTTCTTTAACTTTTATCACTCTGCATGTGATTTATTTGCTGTACAAAAATTTCATCCTGCCACTGAAGGTGACTCTGAACAATAGTGTTTGAACTTTATAGTTGTATGGTCATATCCTTCTATGGCAACAGAAAACAACTTTGAGTGAAATTAACAATAAGGAGAGGCCTTGAAAAAGAATGCAGTGGAAAGGGAAGTAATATTAATAATACTGCACACTAAAGGTTAAGAAAGATGTAGTTCAGCTGTAGTTCTTGCCTGAAAGTTAATTCAATACTTAAACATAAGGAATAAACAATGTCACTTTTTTGTATGTGTTATTGTTGTGGTAATGAGAAGATCAAGGTTGGACCAAAATGACTGTTTTAAACCATAAGCATTGTAACTCAGTTCAAATACAACTTTATTTATCAAAGTGTGCTTACATTAAAATTGAAACAGTCCTGCCAGCAGTGAATTTATTCAACAAGATTTCACTTGAATGCGAAGCAAATTTTTATGCAAGAAAATCTGCTTCTACAAGTGGGTCCCCTCTAGAGTTGATCCACCCTACCCATCACTAAAGTTGATACTGCTCCCATTGGTATTAACCTGCCTGCTTCTGACCTGCCACACCTATACCTCAGCAGGATTTTTGATAAAATATTGCATTACCTAAAAGGTGAGAAAAATCATCTGTACTATGTCATATATTTGGAATGTATAATTAATCAACTTTTGCATATATTAGAGCAAGTGGCTAAAATGATTTTATAATACACCTTTTACTTTTTCTTTATGTGTCAAAGAGTTTTAAGGTATGTTATATCTATATCTATCTTATAAACAAATAAATGGTAAATTCTGTCTGCCCATCTGTGTGTCTAAAACCCCTCTAAATTCGGCTACACTTGCTCTACATAAACATATTATACGTTTTTGTAATCAGGGTGATCCCAGGATTGAAAATCTGCCCTGTATCTGATGCTTCAACATCCAGCATTGGGATTTGTGACTGGATGAAGCAGGAACAATTAAAAACTCAAATTTTAATATAACTGAAAAAATGAGTGATTTTAAAAGTTTTTAATTTATATTGAGTTTAAAGTAAGGCAAAAACTTAAAAAACTTAAAAATTTTTTGTTTTAAATTCAGTTTACAATATCGTCCAAATTTTGTGAATCAAGGAAATCAATTTTATTTCTTCAAAATACCAAGATCAGAGTTAAAGTGAGAGGTTTCATGACATAAGGTTTTGATATTCTCCAGAATTTGTGATTAAAAAGAAGGCAATTTTGGGCCCAAATCGAAGTTTCATGCCAAATTAGTCTTTTTATAGCTTAAAACAGGGTTAAAGTGAGGCTTTGAAGTTCCATGAAGTGAATTGAGGAATTCAAAATTATCATAGCTGGACCAGAGTTTCATTTAGTTTTAGGCCAGAGGCCCAATTAGCCCCTATGCAAGAGCTAGCTTAAAAGACTGCACAGAGTGCAGCTTTTAAGATAATTTATGGATAAAAGTGCTCAATATCAGAGATAGAGCATATGTAAATATAATTAAAGTAAATGTAATAATAATCAACAATAAATAAGTAATCAATAATAAATAATAGATAAAAAGTTAACTAACAACAATATAAAATAATAACTGCATTCATATTCTAAATTATTTCAACTCAACAGTCTCTAGAATAATAACTGTTATCATCTGTGCAATAACCAGTAAAGTAATATAATAGGCCTTGCTACCCATAATGCACCATTGAGTAGCATATATAGTTGGATCAAAATACAACACACATGGCTTGAATATTTTGTTCAAGCATAAAACAAACTGTTGCACTAGTTTCCACTTTTACACAAACACACATATATATATATATATATATATGTGTGTATATATATATATATATATATATATATATATATATAATATATACCCACTCAACCTCTCCTTCAAACATGTTTTGTTGAATATGACAGACAAGGAAGATTTGAACTATGTTTGAGTAGGTATAACATGAGTTGTCTAGATGTAGTAGTATGACCAATATAATTATTTATTTAGTTTGGTTTGATCAGGAACATTGTTCCTTGAGGGACATTTGGACAATTTTTACACACTTTGTGTCCAGAAAAGAAAACACTTGTATGAATACAAGAAAAATTAAATAAAAAGCTTTAATGGAATTTAAATATAATTTGAAGAATTTTTTACTTAGTTTTTCTAATATTTTTATATTTTTCAGTTTGGTTGGAGTAACAAAATGTAAAAATTGTGTGTAGTGTCTAATGTCTGAAGTGCTTTTGGACACTTCTTTAGCCATTTTCAAGGGGATTTTGTTGTCAAATGTTAATTTCTTTTTATGTTTGTCTGTTTAAGAAGTAATGCCTAAATAGTAGTATCATTTATTCTGAACCCCACAAATTGAACTAATTTTATGAAAAAAGAAAAACTATAATCTCTTTTTAAAGAGGTTGTATTATGCTTTTAAATCTGATTAAATCTATCAGTCACCAGTAACTTACAATCACCTGATGAGATATGTTGTATGCACATTGAAACACTACTGCAACTGTTTAATGATTTTGACATGTTTTTTGATGTAATATCCTAAAATATATATATATATATATATATATATATATATATATATATATTCAGTTGTATGGATATGGGAGTTTGTAAACCATGGGTTTCATGCTTTTTGTGATCATCAGACAAAAGATGAAAATTATTTATATATATATATATAGAATAAATATACATTTTTTCCTCAGTTCGGTGCAACTCCAACTCTCATGTAGATGGCAATCATCATGCACAAATTTAAAACTGTTGTAATAATTGATTTTCACAACATTGTTCTGGTATATGAAAATTTATGTCTACACACACACACACACACACACACACACACACACACACACACACACACAATATGTGTGTGTGTGTGTGTGTGTATGAACCAATACCCAACTATAGTGTGTTTACTAGAATGATGATTTCAATCCTCACAGTAACCCACAATTGTGGCCTTATACCAAACAAACCCAAATTAGTAAACAAATTCCATCCTCTTATATGGCAATGGATGCTGGACAATCTCCACACAAATGAGGAAAACATTGGAGGCAGCACAAATGTGGTTCTACAGAAGAATACTGAAAATTCCATGGACGGAACAAGTAAGAAGGAAGTCTTTATGAAAATGTCAATGGAAAGAATTCTTATAGTCATATACCAGGAAAAAACAGCTGAAATTCCCTGGACACATAATGAGAAAGGAGGGCTTGAAAAACTTAACCCACATGGGGGATATTCAGTGCAAGAGAAATAAGAGAAGGCATTTACCGACAAGCCCGTGTGAATGGATGTCAGAATGATGATTGGAGGCCTTAACAAAGAAAGAAAAACTGCTAAGAACTACAAAAGATAAAAAGTTGGTTAGAGCCATGATTACCTCTGTCCTGAAGGGATGTCATATGTAGAAAAAGAAAAAACCAACCAATTTTTTGAAAAATTAAATTATATCTCTTTATCAATATAGGCCATCTGCAAACAGGGCTTTCATGAACTTTTTGATGATTGTACACAAATATTTATCTGTTTTTGCTTAGAAAAGATGACTGATAAAATTTCTTACCAGCTGTCATCCACTTTTTGCACAGAATTTATTCTTACAAATAGAATTATGATATTCATTAGTCTTTTGTTCCAAACACAAGCGTCATCTGGAATAGTTATATCATTGGGAATTTTTCAACTTATGAAATAATCATGCCTGTTCAATTAAATGTCATTTTAATTAAACTAGAATTTTTTTGTAACATATCGACACATGTTGAAATCTTCAAGGTATTTAGTATTGTTGAAGTTATCGCTAACATTTTTTTGTTGAGATTTACAAGCTCTATGTTGTGTTCAATTTCACAAAACAATCGATAAAATATAAAAACTTAACGAAAAAACTATATTGCATTTTTATTAAATAAGTATTCGTTATTTTAATCATTAAATTATTTTTAAAATAGTGGTAGTATTTTGAATGTTAGATAATCAAACTTCTAATTTTTCCAAAACAAATGAATGAAAATTTATTGTACTAAGCTACACACCCTAGTAAAACCAACTGTGCTTTGTAACCCGTTACCTGTTTGCTCTTCTCCCCAAAATTCAATTGGTCAATGCATGGCTATTTTAGAGGATGTGATGGACGGACAGACTAACAGAAGTCACAGAATTCTATATATAGATTTATATACACATTTATATAACTGTAATATTCAAAATAACTGATTATATCATTAATGGAAAAAGTAATTATTTATTGATTATTTTTTTTTTTACTTCATTTTATTTTTTTATATTTTTTCTTATTTTTTAATTCTATTCCTAATTTTATTTTTATCATGAATATTTTTTCAATTTTATAATTTTTTAAAAAATCTCCTTAAAAAAAACAAAAAGTACCAAACATTGAGGAGAAATTGAGCTGAAATAAATTATTGTTTCAAACGCCATTTTGGCTTATGCAAGGGAGACAACCATGCAAAATTTTTGATTTAAACAATGAGATTCAATTAAAATTTGGAGAAAACTTTTTGTGACAGAATATATACTCTACATATAACATACAGAATTTATATATTTTACACGAAGGGGTGCTGAAAATCTGATCAAATAATCAGCAAGTAGGATTTCTTTGGAAGTACTTCTCGATTTTTAGCACCCTCCTCCCCATACATATTTACATACATATGTCTGTGTGTGCACAAATATTTAATTATCAGGCATTAGGTTCACATATTGCCCAGTTCACACTTCTCTCCAATCTTTTGAACAGGAGAAGAGATTTATCCCTTGTTTCCTGTTTAGGATTAGATTTCCAATTCCTTCTAAAGTCTTCTCATTCACTTTTACTCCTAGCAGCCCTTTGCATCTTAGTGGCATTATCACCTTACTTGGGGTGCTTGGGCTGATAACAGAAGGTACTAGGAAACAGAAGAGAAGCATTGCTACAGAACCTAAACATTAAACTGAAAACTCAAGTCATGTTCTTAAATAGCCTTTCATATGAATGTCAGGCATGCCACCAAATCTGTTGATGAATATCTAAACTGTCAGCTGTAAAGAACTGCTTTCTGAGATCAATGTCACTATTTGTCTTGATGAAGACCACCCTCTTCTCTGAACATTGTGGGCTGGCTCTACAGAATCACAAACAATGAACTGTACCAAATAAAAAAAAAACACATCACTTGAGGACTTCCAACAGCTGCAACAACTAAAATGAATAGCACAGGGAACTTGAAGAGAAAATAATGACATAATTAAGATGTTGATATTCCACTTCAAAAGGAAGTTTGGAAAGAAACCCTCATCAAAAAATGTACATTAACTCACAAATAAACTACAAAACATGTTATACAGTGAGATATATATATGTATGTATATATATATAACATACATACATACATACATACAACTTTTTCAATTGATATTAAATATCCTTATTATGTGTGAAATTTCAATACTTAAATAGGGAAAATAAAGCTTAATCATCAAAATATCTACATTAAATATATGTATAGGGTGTGTATGCATGTGTGGGGGGATGTATTCACCAAAGGAATTAATAGATTTTTTTAATTACACATTATTATTATTTTATTTAGACATTATTTTATTTGAAATAGACATAGATTTTTTTTGTTTTAAAAAAGTGAAATTGTGATATGTTTAATGGTTAACTTAGTACCAATAAACAAAAATCCAAAGTGACAAATTTATCTAACAATATAAGAACAAATACAATATAAGTGTGTTTGGGTGTACATGCATACATTATATATATATATATATATATATATATATATATATATATATATATATATATGTGTGTGTGTGTGTGTGTGTGTTTCAATTGAAATGAAATTTCCTTATAGTTTGATATATATGACAACAAATGACACTAACCTTGAACTTTTAAATATTTTATTTTTTATTCAACAATCCTATATAGAAACTGTCCCAGTGCACGGAAATATATGTGTGTGTGTGTGATTTAAATTTGAATGAGGATACAACAGAATGGTAAATATATGAGACAATTTGAAAAATTTTTGGCAAACTTGGACTTTTGTGAACACAAAAAGAAACAGAATCAAAAGGATAGTTTTTCCCTTGACACTATTATTATTTTAACTACCTCAGTAATGTTTATTATTTTAACTACCTCAGTAATGTTTATTATTTTAACTACCTCAGTAATGTTTATTGTTTTAAAAAAAACAATGCTTAGAATTGTTGTAAAACCTAATCATATGAAAGTGAATTTATACATTGTCTTTGTTCTTGAGAATTTACAACAAAAATAATATAAACACTATTAGCTTGTTTATTAAAATGGTTGGCAAACTTAAAAATAGATTAAAATGCTAAATAATAAGGATTTCCTTAGAGTTGATTCACATATTTTAATGATTTAGTAAATGTTTATAAATTTATGAATCAAAAATTGTCTTCATATTTATTTCTTTATAAATTGATAAATGATAAATATTGCATCGGATTAGTTTTTAGAATGATGTAAATCTAAAATTATTCTTGTAAATAAACAATCTAATAAATAGATAGTGTTTAATATTTTTGTTGTAAATTCTCAAGAACAAAAAAATGTATAAATTCACTTTAATCATATGCTTAGATTTTATTACAATTTTAATAATTGTTTTTCAAAACACACAATGCCAAAGAGTGACAGTCGTTAAAAAAATAGTGAAAATGACTTTTTCACACTCAGTTTTTAGGGGACATGAAGATCTAAGTCTGTCAAACTTTCATAAAGAATGTGTAAATGCAAAAACTAGATACAGAGTGCGATGGATAAATTGTCGTCTAAATTACCCCCAAAATGAAAATAACACTGACATCTCATTTTAACAGATATATTTACCAACATTACACAAAAATATCTTCAAATACTAAAGAGTAGATTTATTCAATAAAAAAAAAAAAAAAAAAAAATCACCACTGGCTTCAACTATGACCTCCAGATGACTTCGGAATCTCCTGCAACTCTTCAGGACGATCTACTTATTGGTGATTGCTACCATAATCCTTGCCTTCATTTCATCCTTCATGTTACAAGTTTTGTTAACCTCTTGTTCAACCGCACCCCACACATAGTAATCAAGGGAGTTACAGTCTGGGGAGTTCAGTGGCCAGATGTAAGGGGCAATTTGGTTGTAGAAATTGTCTGACTACTAATCCAGGGTAGTACAACATCTTCAACGTAACTGAGTCTGAGGTCTTCACCAACAAATTCAGAAGTTTTTATCTTATTAGAATGATCAGAATGTGTTTTTCAAGCTGCCATACCTTCATTATCACCATTAGACGCATCCTACACTTTCCGAATCTTCTGCCATGTATTCAGATTGACACCTAAACACTCTGAAATATTCGTATTGGAACTTCCAGCATGAATACATCAGTACAGCATGCCATTTTCAAATTTCTGGCAGAGTTAATTGCGTCATGGGGCTCTTTTTCTCACAGATGATAGCCCTAACGGCCTACCCTATACTGTGCAGTCGACAAAATCAAAAACAAACAACGCGCATGTGCAAAATTAAGAATATAAAACTCCATAAGTAGCAAAACTGAGAAATTTATCTGATTTTAATTTGAAAAAGTTATCACAAACATTTCTGAAACAAAAATTCAATCAAGCCAATTATCTTTACATCAGAAGCAATAGACCACAAAATAGAATGCAAATGATGCCCCAAAAAATATATCGGTGTGACATGCAGAAATTAAAAGAAATGAAAAGAATATATGAATATAAAAGGAAGTTAAAATTAAAACAAACACAATCTGAAAAATGGGGTTTTCGTAAAAAATGAGGATAATTCACTCGGATCAAAATTGCATTGAAAGTAGATGAACTGTGAACCCCCTGTGGTTAATATATGATGTTCTTACTAAACTGGTGTTATGAAAACTACAAATAATGTCTTTCATATTTCCATGACAAGAAAAATATCGTCTTAAACTTTAATTTCAACTTATTTTATTGAACAATTATATGCAAATGCCTCAGATTCATTATTAATTTGAGAGCAATCCATGTGTGTGTGTGTATATATATGCATGTGTGTGTGTTTATATATATATATATATATTATTATGCATTAGGTATGCAGAAAATAAAAAGAACACGTTAGGTGCATAATCTGGTGTTCCTTTTATTTTTTTTTTTTTTTTTTTAAAGAAGACAGTGCTATACAGAAGTAGAGTTTTATTATAATAATATTTTTTTTGTTTAAAAATATGATTCCTTCATACATAAAGTTCTCATGTTTCAAAACAAGAGCCGAAACCATCCAAATAATTATTAAAATAAAGTTGAATTGTGGTGTTTAGTCCTGTTTTCATCTTCAAGCAAAATTTTAGGAATAAGCTATCTTTTGGTTTACGTGTGTTTTTAGGCATGGTCCATTACAACATTCGTTTTGTGGTGGGAGTGGGTAGACTATTTTCCCTTTGTTAAGTGGTCAGAGAGTTAATTCTTATCAATAGATTCATCATCTTCTGAGAGAGGTTTTGCTAAGGTTGGGTAAGGGTATCTATATTATATATATATATGTTTATATATATATATTTAGTTGGATCCCAGTGAGGTTATTTTTATGGTGCGCCCATAAGAGTTTAGTTGTATCTGGAGAATTGTCTTTTTATTATTGTCCATCTGATTATCTATTTATTTATTTGTTTATTCAAATTGGGTGTTTTATATACAAATCCGTATTGACATCTAAAATTTCAAGTTGTTTTTTTGTTTTGGACCCGACGTCAGAAAACATTTTTGCCTATTTCCAAAAAAAAAAAAAAAAAACTTTTACAACTTCAAGGTCAACATGTAATTTTTTTTTTGATACTTGAGATACGTTTATGGCAATAATGAGCCACTAACTCAGCTCGTATCTCAAAAAATATTTAAACGCTCGCATCTCAATATATATATATATATATATATATATACCTAAATATCAGTTAGTGCATACCGAATAAATTCAAATAACCAACAAGAAGAATTCTTAAAAATGTGCTCCCAATACATAGTATAAAAAAATTATAAAATTATAACATAAATATGTTATAAAATGTGGGTCCGTCAAAAATACCTCCAGTGTATCAGTGACTGGAGGTGTTGAAAACAAAATGGCTATTTTTGTGTGATTTTTTATAACATAAAAATTTATAAATAAATATGCGATATATATATATATATATATATATATATATATATATATATATATATTACACAGTCTCAGGCCAGCTCCAAATCTGATTTGCTAAAGCACATTGTATTGTATTGTGTTTGATCAAAATAGTTTAAATTCATTTTCCTTGTCTTAAATATATTGTTGAGAACTGCAAGATTGCAATACACTTTGAATGCCTTTTCTTTTAGTGAATACTGTTCAAACTGATTAAACTGGAGTTTTTAAGTCGAAATTGTTGTCAGATGTATTACAATAATTAGGTATGTGTGTTTTTAAATTCAAAAATTATGCAGCTTATCTCTAAATGTTATATAATCGTTTTTTTTTTTGAGTTTCTGGATTTTTCATCATTGGGCATTTGTGCAGTCTATCTTATATGTTGAAGCCTCTATTCTCAGGTATTTAGAAAAGAGATGTGGCCTTGAGCTATCCATTTCCCCTTGGGAGCCGCTCAAATATATATATAGAAGAAAATGGAATAGTATTTAAATTAAAAAATTTGTCTGTTCGTGTGTGCATCAGTTCAAAATAATGGGGATTTATTAAATATATATGCGTAAATTTAGTTGTCTGTCTGTGTGTCCGTTCAAATTTGAAGATTTATTAAATATATATATATATAAATTTGAGCGTTTGTCCATGTGTGTGAGTCCGTTCAAAATCCCGAAAATTATTTAAAATACGCTGAGTAAATCATTAAAAAAAATTGAAATCTAGAGTAAAAAATCAATTTAAATAGTCGACCATGGGCCGTTTGTTTCTGGACTCGAAATGTATGACACACAAGGCCGAATTTAAAGTGAGAGTCCCACGCACACATAGGGACTTAAGTTACTAAAATTACACAAGCTCAATCTTGTGACGCCATACTTTTGAACAGAAAAGACTTTTTGATCTCGAAAAATGTCAACCATTTTCCCAGCATCTTTAGCGAGCGGAACATATGTATGTAAGTTTCATGTCGTCGGGGTCTGATCTTTTTGGGGGGGTGGTTTTTTTTTTTTTTAATTTTTTTTTAATTTTTAATTTTTTCCCAAAAAAATTTTTTTTTTTTTTTTTTTTTTTTTTAAAAAAAAAAAAAAAAAAAAAAAAATTTTTTAATTTTTTTTTTTTTTTTTTTTTTTTTTTTTTTTTTTTTTTTTTTTTAAAAAAAAAAAAAAAAAAAAAAAAAAAAAAAAAAAAAAAAAAAAAAAAAAAAAAAAAAATTTTTTTTTTTTTTTTTTTTTTTTTTTTTTTGGGGGGGGGGGGGGGGGTTTTTTTTTTTTTTGGGGGGGGGGGGGCCCCGGGGGGGGTTTTTGGGGGGGGGTTTTTTTTTGGGGTTTTTTTGGGGGGGGGGTTTTTTTTTTTTTTTTGGGGGGTTTGGTTTTGGGGGGGTTTGGTGTTTGGTTGGATTTTTTTTTTTTTTTTAAAACCCCCCCCCCTTTTGGGGGTTTTTTTCCCCCCCCCTTTTGGGGGGCCCCCCAAAAATTTCTTTTTTTTGGGGGGGGTTTTTTTTTTTGGTATTTGGGGTTTTTTTGGTTTTTCCCCCCGGGGGCAAAAAAATTTTTTTTTTAAAAAAAAAAACAAAATTTTTAAAAAAAATTTTTTAAAAAAAAAAAAAAAAATAAAAAAAAAAAAAAATTTTTTTTTTTTTAAAAAAAAAAAAAATTTTTTTTTTGGGTTAAATTTTTTTTTTTTTTATTTTATTTTTAATTTTAAAAATTTTTTTTTTTTTTTAAAAAACAAAATTAAAATTTTTTTTAAAAAAAAATTTTTTTTAAATTTTTAAAAAAAAAAAAATTTTTTTTTAAATTTAAAAAATTAAAAAATTTTTTTTTTTAAAAAATTTTTTTTTAAAAAATATTAAAAATTTTTTAAAAATTTTTTAAAATTTAAAAAAAAAATTTTTTTTTTAACCCCTTTTTTTTTTTTTTAATATATATATATAAAAAAACCCCCCCCCCCCCCCCAAAAAAAAAAAAAAAAAAAAAAAAAAAAAAAAAAAAAAAAAAAAAAAAAAAAAATTTTTTTTAAAAATTTTTTTAAAAATTTTTTTTTTTTTTTTAAAAAATTTTTTTTAAAGTTTTAAAAAAAAAAATTTTAAAAAAATTTTTTCAGGGTTTTTTTTTTTTTTTGGGGGGGTTTTTATTTAATTTAAAAATTTTATTTTGGGGTTTTGGGGGCTTTTTCCTTTTTTTTTATTTTAAAATTTTTTTTTAAAAATTTTTTTTAAAAAATTTTTTTTTTGTTTTTAAAAATTAAAATTTTAATTTTTATTTTAATTTTTTATTTTAATTTTTTTTTTTTTTTTTTCCCCCCTTTGGGTTTTGGGAAAAATTTTTTTAACCTTTTTGTTAAAAAAAAGGGGGGAAAAATTTAAAAAAAAAGTTTTTTGGGAAAAAAAAATTTTTTTTTTTTTTTTTTTTTTTTAAAAAAAAAATTTTTTTAAAATTTTTAAAAGGGTGGAAAATGCATTTTTTTTTGGGGGGGGGGGGGTTTGGTTTTTGGGGTTTGGGGGGTGGGTTAAAATTTTTTTCTTTTTGGGGGCCCCCCGGGGGGGGGGGGGGGTTTTTTTTCAAAATTTTTTTTTGGGGGGGGAAAAAAAAAAATTTTTTTTTTTTTTTTTTTTTTTTTTTGGAAAGTGTTGGATTAAAATTTTTAAAAATTTTTAAAGGGGGGGTTTTTGTAAAAAATTTTTGGGGGGGGGTTTGGGTGTTAAAAAAAACAAAAAAAATTAAAAGGGCCCCCTTTAAAACCCTTTTCAAAAAATTCCCAAAATTTTTTAAAAAAATTTTTTTAAAATTTTTTTTTTTTTTTCCCCAAAAAATTTAAAAATTTTAAAAAACCAAAAACCCAAAATTTAAAAAAAAAAAAATTTTAAATTTTTTGGGTTTTTTTAATTTTTACCCCTTTTTTTTTTTTTAAAAAAAAAAAGGAAAAAGGGGTTAAAAAAAAAAAAACAATTTTTTTTTTTATTCCCCCCCTTTTTTTCAAAAGGGGGGCAAAATTTAAAAACCCCCCAAAAAAAAAATTTTTTCCGGGAAAAAATTCCCGGGGAAAAAAAAAAAAAAGGGGGGGGGTTTAAAAATTTTTTTTAAATTTTTAAAAAAAAAAAAGGGGGGGGTTTTAAAAATTTTTTTTTTTTTCCCCCCTTTTTTTAAAAAAAAAAAATTTTTTTTTTTAAAAAAAAAAAAAAAATTTTGGATTCTTTTTCAATTTCTCTTTTTTTAATGGATTTTCAAGTAAAAACTCTAAACCAAATTAATTTTTCTTAGATTTTTTTTAACATTTAGTTTTTTCCCCAAAAAACCCCCCAAATATCCCAAAGACCAACTGAAGCCAAGAATTTGAAAAAGTCTGAATTTTTTAAGGTTTTTTTTTTAAGGGCTTTATCTTCCCCCCTTAGCCATAATCTAAGACAAGGGGGTAATTTGGAAATTTCAGCGAAATTTGGGGGAAAATAGAAACTAAATGATACATATGAACCATATCCTCTCCCCCCCTCCTTCCCCCCAACTTTCTACGAAGGTCCGAAAAACGTGTAATTTTTTTTCTTTAGTTTTTTAAAAATTCGATGCCCAAACCCGTTAAAAGGGGGTTTAAGGAAAAAAATAAGGGAATTTCGTTTTTTCTTTTTCTAAAATATATATATATATATATATATAAAAAAAAAGAGAGAGAGAGAGAGAGAGAGATTTTATACATTTTTTTATGTACAATATTTATAAATGCTCTGTTTTATAATAAAACAAAATAAACATTTATCGCCTGAATGTCTGAGAGAAATTTTCATATAGAAAAATAGGATTTGAACCTGTATCCCATATGGAACATTATCATTTGACATGTTTTAACCGACGAATCCACAGAGGATTGTTCAGTTAGCAAAGTCGAATTTACTGCCTTTAAACTTCAAGAATCAATCTTTCTCACGTATATTCATATTCGTTAAAGTTCATAAATGTAAACAAATGGTCACACATTATAAATGGAGAAAGTCCGATAATTATTTTAAGACATTTTTATGTTTATATATATATAAGGCATGTTGATTGCATTGTGATGAAACAGTCTGTCATCATGAGGTTGACTTAATATCCACACACACACATACACATATATATGGTGGACTCTTCCATCATATTTGTTGTATAAGGGACAGCAGCTCAGTTCCTGTGATTTGATTATAGTGGTGAAGGCATTGTGCAGAACCAACCACACTTTTTGAAGGGCTGAATACAGAGACCTGGTGCACTATGTGCCACAATGTCCCCAAACGACCCTCCGCAGGTTTTGAATTCAGAGTTGTCCTTCTCCTAGACCAGTTGCCATCCAAGGCTATAGAACCAAATCTGTCCTGCTATTTACCCATAGCTGGAGGGAGAAGAAGAGGATTCATACCTTTCACATGAGTATTAGCACGTAAGTGAAGGTAATGGATTTGACGACTGAAATATATATATGCTGAAGCGAGTACACACACATATATATATATATATATATGCAAGTATGTGTATAAATTTGCAGGTATGTGTGTGTGTATATATATATATATATATATGCAAGTATGTGTATAAATTTGCAGGTATGTGTGTGTGTGTATATATATATATATATATATATATATATATATATAAAGAAATGAAACACTATTAAATGAAAAGCAATAAATAATGTCAAAGGGCAAATATTTAAGGGAAAAAAAATGAAAATATATTTATATTGGAAGTGGTGGAGTGCATGATAACACAAATATCAATATACAAATTTTTACCTTTTTCATTTAATAAATGTGGGGATTTAGTGATTACCCTTGATCAGTTGCTTGTACATTTATTTTATTTTACTTGATTATATATATATATATATATATATATATATATATATATATAAAATGGCAAGATACCAAAATTATGTTAATCTATAGAGTAGGAAGTTAAAGTGACAAGAAAAAAAACAAATAAATGTCCTACCAAATGGTTCTGGCATAGCTACCATTCCAGGAAATGGTAAGAGGATTCCGTTATAAAAATATCCATTTATACATTGAAGATGCAAGGTTTACCCCCAGGCCATAAAAGTGTCAGCTCTGACTAAAACCTTCTCCTCATAATGGGGAAAGGCACTGCATCAGAAAATGAAACAAGACTCGGATACCCATTCAGCTAACAGCCGACCAATTGCTTGCAGAAAAGCTGTTGCCTCATCAAAGTCCAGCTATAGACATGTGCACACACTTTGTAGACAGAGTAATTAATAATTTGTTGGGAATAGAATACATTTGAGAAGTTCATTTAAATTTTCTTTCTCTCTATTTCCTTCATGCTTTTTTTTTAAAAGAAAAGACATGTCAATAACAACCTTGAGGTATTTGGTATGTAAAATATAAAATGTAGCTAGAAAAGTGACAATGAAGGAATAGTCAAATATTTGGGGTTTTCCAAGCTATCTCAAGAAATGAATCAATATTATCAACAGACTAGATAGTGACACCAGCTACAAAAACAAATTATCATTGCCAAGAAGTTTTTATCCTATCTCCATTATGGTATTATTTTTTAAATCATTTCACCTCAAGTAAGGTGATAATGCCACTAAAATACAAGGACACATGGCACAGAAAATAAAAGCATTGGTTCAAGTAATCCAGTGATTTGATCCAAAGAGTTGTGAGTTCAATACCTGGCCACAGCAGAGATAAACAAAAAAGTTGGCGAGTTGAATTACTAAAGGAAAATAACTGAAACTGAAATATCCAGAAGAGGCATGGTGTGTGGAACTAGAACAATCTACCTTGGTAGATGAAATAACGAGTTTGGTTTGAAATTCAAATCACCTGAAGAAGACTAGTGTGTAAATGGGCAAAATGTTGTGAATATGACAACAAAGATGAGGACAACAATGTAAATAGTGTAAATAGATACAAGAGTTCAGTGAGAATGAAAGAAAATGAGGAAATATTTGTGAGGAGAAAGAACAATAAAAGAATAGGATTCCAGAAGTAGAAAATGGTAATTGACGTTAGATTTTTGAAGTAGGTAACAGGAGAGGAAGAAGCTGGAAAAGAGTTCCACAGGTGGGAAGTGTGAGTGACGAAACTATTCAAATAAACATTACAGTTACATCTAGCTATTTCAACAGTAAAACATTGAGACCTATTTGATAATCTAGTAGAACTCTTAAATGCATGTAGTTGAAGTACCAAGAAGGGGAATGCATTACAACAATTGGCTTGAAAATATTTATAGAAAAGTTACAGAAAATCCATGTCATGGCTTGGGAAAGTGACTGAAGTGAAGATGCCAGCTCAGGACTGATAACATTACAGACTTTTCTTAGATTTTGTTTGACCAGATCTAATCTCTGGCCTTTTTCCTCGATGGGGACGTTTATCAATGGAAAATATGATCTTAAAACACAGTCTCATTCATGGCTAAAACAACCAATGTATGATTGGCATGTTTTTTGACAATGATCACAGTATTAGAATACTGTGGGGCCATCCACCATTGGGGCATTTGTGTCTTTGCCTCTACAGCATGCTGGACTCTCTTCATAGCTCTTTGCTCCCACAAAAATATCACCTCTCCACTTTACTCGATCCCGGGCAACCACATCCCAGTTTGCAATATTAATAGAAAATTCCATCATGGACGTTTTGCACTGGTCCTTGAAGTGAAGCTTGGGTTGTCCAATGTTAGGCTTGCTCTCAGACAGATATCACAGCAATATTCAATCCATTGATGAAGGGTACATTTATAAACATGCAAGATGGATTTTGGAGAGAAAAATTGACTGGTATGACTATGAACCAACCTTCCTAGCAGCTGAACAGATAATTGATTTAATATTTTAATTTAATATAACTGTTCTAATTCTTTTCAGTGGAAAAAATGAGACCAAGAAGATGCAAAAAGTTGCTCTAAGATTAGTAAACTAATTTTTTAAAGGACTTTAAAGTTTCCAAATTACCCCAACTAATGTCTTTCAGTGGCCCTAGTGCAGGGATTGGCAACCTTTTGCTATGTGCTGATTTAGGGTTTAAAAATCATTCAGTGTGTCAACAGTGTATATATTTTTATACAAGTCAAGAACAATATATACCTGTTCTACAATATATTTTTTATAGTAATATATGTGTAAACCACATTAATAGAAATAAACTGTTTTTAAAGGGTTTTTTTTAAAGTTTTTATTATTAATGGGAGTTCAACAAGTGAGCAGTTTTGAAAGAGTTAAATATCTTCTTTACGTTGTAGTAGTTATTAGTTAGGACTTTGTGATTGCATTTGTGACTGTGTGCCATTGGAAATTGCTTGATGTGCCACATGTGCTGTAGGTTGCCGACCCCTGGCCTAGTGGATGTTTGGTTTGTTTGACAGCATATCAACCTTTGCTAGTTTATCTAAGGCTAAATTCTGTTATTTTGATAAACAATAGAAAAGTGGACATAAGTTTGGTTTGCTCAAGAGTTAAAAAGGTAAACATTGGTTTAGTTTACATTAGAATAAAGAAAGAATACACATAAATCTAGTAAACCGATGTCCACTTCTTTTTCGGATATGAGGTTTACCCAACTCATATGAGAATGTAGTCAGTATATTCTTAATTCCAATCAACGGGGCAGTTAAATATTCATGGGAAATTATCTGATGTTCAATCTCTGTACAGTGCAAACAAGGAAAAACCAACATAAAAGAGACAAAGTAATAAAAGTCAGCTAATATCTCCAACTATGTAACCCTCTACCTCGAGTGGCCCTTAGGCCTTTTTAAAAAAAAAAAAAAATAGACACCCAAAGATGGTTAGAGATTTAAATGGTTAAAATGTTTTATATATAACAAACAAGTTGATAAAGGAATGTATCAAATAAATGAGTGTATAATAGTAATAATTCATGTCCTGTTTCTATGTGCTCTAATTTTGTGGCCCTATGCCAGACAAACAGATCCATCATGGGGAAAGAGCTGCCCCACTTCAGAAAATGATTTACCCTCCATCCTAATGAAAATGATATGAACTAATTTTAGTGTGCAAATTCTTACTTACACTTCCCCCCTTAGTATAGAGCACATAATCCTGTGTTGTCAAATTCTTTCAATTTCAAAAATGTTATGCTCAAACCCTCAGTCACAATGACTCAGGACTTCATGCTGACACAACTATAGACAGCTTCCCAATTTCGCTTAGGTATGGTTTTCAGGCACTTTCCAAAGGTGCCACACTATGAGATCATCTCTCCAGGTTGCTAACATCACCTTGACCATGGTGAGATTCGAACCTGGGTCTCATGGTTAGCAAGCAAATGTTCTAATCACTTGACCACACAACTATTAGGAACATCTGGACATCTCAGAAAATACGTAAGAAGGAAACATTGTAAAACTATTGATGGGAAAACAACATTGGAAAATGTGTAGAAATTAAGCAGAGATCAGGGAATGATCAAAAAAGAAACTGAAAACATTTTAAAAATATAAACAAGAAATTAATTGGCTTTAAGAATATCACAAAAAGATTTTACAGGTTATTTAAAGCCATAAAATATTTTTAGATTGTAAGAATGGGGGGGGGAGATAATAATGATTTACTGATACAAGTCCAACTAATTAACCCATAGCTGAGGGGAGAAGATGTGGATTCATACATTTTCCAAGTGTATTTGTGCATAAGTAAATACAGAAAACCCAACAGGAACTGAAACTTGGCTCTCTGGTTTCCAATTCCAAGCCATTATCCATTACACCACCTGCACATCCACACCTAGTATTCCCAAGTGGTCACCAATTGTAGTGATATCAATGGCAGCTGATATCTGATTAAATGGAAAACAACTGAGCTGTCACAAAAATGGATTCAGACATTTATTTTATCGATGGTTATCAGTAAATGAAGTGGTCTTCACAAGAACATAGCAAACACCACCACCGCCACCCCGGACAAGGAGAGTCACTGAATGAAGATAAATTACTTTTGTAGACAAATGTGACAAGACAAAGAACAATGTTCTCAATAAGACATAGAGACATTGTGGGCCCACGAAGAATGGCATGAAAGGCAAGATACCCATTAGACTTGTTCACCTCACCTATGCCTCGTCTCAGTTTTGCTTGTCTATAACAGGAGGTTGTAACCCAAAAATAAAATCTGTTGTCTGCTACAAAGTTTCATGGTTTTATTTTATGGACAATGATCTGGCCAAAGGGTTATTTTAAGCCACAAGCATTTGACAGGAAGAAGCTGCACCCTGAGAACAAACCTGGTGTCTAGTCTGAGCTGCAACACTACAAAATTTAGGTACGGACTAGGCTTATTTTCAATGATCGCACAAGAACTGGTGTTTCAATGTGATATGACGGTAAGCTGACTAGGCTAGAAGTTGAATTCGTCAGAAATATTCAAGCAACCCTATTTAAAAGGCAAGAGGGGTGAGGTGGAATAATGTTTGGGGCTAATATTGTAGACAATAAAATTATAAGTCCATAAAAGATTTTTGAATGATACAAATCAGAACCAAGAAATTTTCCTTCACAGTAATTTTCAGCAAAAACTGTAGATAGAGACATATTGGATGGATCATGTGATTTAGTTAGAAGTTGTGTTCAACATGGAAATATTCAACCAACCGTATTTAAAAACCTTTATCTAACTGGAAGCAAAAATTGTTGCCTCAATTGGATTGCTATAAATAGACACTTTTAAGCTGGAAATAGCCTACTCCCACTTAGGAACGAGGCTAAACATCCGTTTTCAGATGCCATTTTGAATTCTTCTACACTCTACATGAAGTGTAACATCGATTAAACCCACATTAAATTTTTCACGTTTTTTTGTAAACAAAAATGGCTGCATCAACAATGAAACCTTTATTCAGGAGTTTTTCTTTGATTCGGACACTGGTGATGATTTACTCAAGTGGATATCAATGGTGAAGTTGTCGGAAATGGAGATGACAATCATGCTAGTGATAGAGGAAGAAACTTATGATCACAAGATGCTGAGTGGCTACTATCATCCGTGACTGACTAATTTTATGGGAGCTACTGACCCCATCGATATACCTGATAGCCTTTCTGAAGGTGAATTATTTTGTCTATTTATAAACAACGAAATAATAATTTATTTGTCAACAAGACAAATATGCTAATCAGGTGAAAGAAAGACCAAACAAATGCTGGTGTCTTCTTGTATGTAAAGGGTGAGGTGGAATAATGTTTTTGATGTTGTTAATATTGTAGACAGTAAAATTATCTTTAAAAGTTGATGATGGTGCCAAGATAAATGCAAAGAATTATTGTAATTTTTGATTGCTCGAGGCCATAACTAAATAACAAAAAAAAGGCATTAAAATTTCCACCAATTTCTCTAGGTGCTAATGAGCTAGAATATTTTTGAACCATCATTAAAAGAGATCTCTATAAGAATAGAAAACAATATTCAAGCAAGGATCTCTGGGAAGCAATAACTGCAGTTTTTAAAGATCAAAGATTAAAAAAAAAGAAATAGAGTTAATGGGTATAATGAACATTCAACACATTTACTGGAATCAAAAACAATGACGTATTGCATCCTTAGGCTGCCATTTGCAATTTAGAAAGGGTGCATGCATGGATTAGCATGCCTGATATAACAATTGATAGACAGTCATATAAATTCAAAATGTGAAGGGCACAAATTTGACAGTGAGGCAGAGGACTTTCTGAACTGGTGTTGAGGTAACAAAACCTCAAACAATGGGTGAAAAACAGACAAAGTTTCATGGAACACGTAATAACCCCTTCCCCGGCATAGATAAATATATACATCTTTACCAAAAGTGTCTTTTTCAGACAAATAAATATGCCCAAAACATAACATTCAAAAACCATCTACAGACATGTTTATATGTCAATTTTGATTCTTCTTTATGCTCCTCTGACCTTGAAACAAGTCCATTTGTCAACTCATACATCTGGTAGAGGTGTTAGCCAATGCTCGGGTACTTCAAGGTGCCTCAGTTTCTTAGTTACTATATTAAAAACAAATAATAAAAATGTCTGAAAATGAAACATTTTCCTAAAATAATTGGTGAGGAAGAGGTTAACATAATATTTTATCCATATATATATATATATATATATATATATATATATATATATATATATATATATTCGACTCTCCTGTCCAATTCAACATTTGAAGGTCAAACAGATCAGTTCCTAAGAAACTGAGAGCCCAACAACAGCACATGTAATTTGGTTATAGTGGTGATGGTTCCATGCAAGACCATCCACACTTTTTGAAGGGCCAAATACAGAGACCTGGTGCACTATGTGCCACAAGGTCCCCAAACAACCCTCCTCAGGTTTTGAATTCAGAGTTGTCCTTCTCCTAGACCAGTTGCCATCCAAGGCTATAGAACGCAGTCTGTCTTGCTGTTTACCTATAACTGGAGGGAGAAGAAGAGGATTCACACCTTTCCCAAGAGTATTAGCACGTAAGTGAATGTAATGGATTCGACTGGAATTCGAACATGGCTCTGTGATTCCTCAATCCAAGCCGCTATCCATTACGCCACCGTGATATATATATATATATATATATATATATATATATATATATATATATATCTGATAGTGTGTCAATCAAATATATGCTTCTATAACCAATATCCTTTTGGAGTTGTTTCTAATTAAAAATTTATGTCACACTTTACTTTGTATAATAAAACCCGACCCTTGTTAAACAAAATCAATATTTTAAATAAGGATAGAATATTGTAACTCATATGATATATTGCAAATTTGAATATATCCTGAAAACTTTAATAACACTTGTTGGTTAATATCTATTGGGAAAACATTGACTTCTATAAGTGAAGAAGAAATTAAATCAGATATTAAATTTTAAAGATTCCAGTCTGTAATTTGATTTGAAATATTTCTTTCTATCCTTAACTGCTTGGCTTTGTAGGAAAATGAAATAAAAATCAATAAATAAAATAAGAGTAAAGAATAAAAAAAAAGAAATACTTTTTCCCATGATGTAAGTAATAAATGAACTCAAAAGAGTTTGGGGATCTACACAATTTCCCACTTCTCTTACCACTTTCCAACAACAATGTTCAGACATGCCAAGCACTCAATGAAGTAAGTACTTTGGTTGTTCCAACCCAGTGCAAGGCTGACTTGAGCTTGACCATTTTAAACGTTCTGATCCTTACTTACCCTAACTCCTGAATGAAAAAGAAAATAGACACACCCAAGAGACATTGACAGCTTTGTTTCACTAGAGTTTATATAAAAAGGGATAATAAACAGTCCATGGTAGAAATCTCAAATTTTGCATGCTTCTTAATTGTTTATTAGATGTGAACATGCACACACCTACAATACACCACAACACACAACCTTTACAAATTCTATAGGAGGTGAGGTGGATTTTTACCAAACAATATAGATTATCACTTCTAATGAAGACAATTTCCACCCAAAAGTTCATCATGACCATGAAGACTAAATTTGCCTATCTAAATTTAAGTTAATTATTTACTCGTCTAATGTGCATTGTGGTGTAATGGATATCATCTTGGAATGAGAACTTGGAGAGCCAAGTTTGAATTCCAGTGTTTGTTATATTCACTTACACACAAATAGCCTTGGGAAAGGAATGAATCCATTCCTTCTCCTCCCAGCTATGGGTTGAATAGCAGGACAGGCAGGGTTCTTTAGCCTTGGTTGGCAACTAGTCTACTGTAGAAAGAAATGGCAACTTACTGTGGGAAAAATCTTCTGTTTTGTCAGTCATGTATTGAAAGATACATGATCATCCAAGCATGTATCATGTGTGGCACCGAATTTGCAAACTTTTTCTCTTTTCCAGCTGATGTACTCTCTTCTTGTGATGACCAATACTAAATTTTTCCGATCAGAGCTCAATATGAAAATATTTAAACCAAGCACTGAACTGTACCATATGCAATACACAAGATACTAATCAGGAACATGAATGTCCTACGTATCTCCCCTGTATATATATATATATATATATATATATATATATATATATATATATATATATATATATAAATAAATAAATCAAAAAATTATAACATAATCATGTTATAACATTGTTATGAATAATCAAGTGTGGTCTCCCCTTGTTTTGTTACTCTCCTCTTTGAGAGAACTATTTCTGTTAACTGAGACTATAAAAGGACACTATACGTGAGCCTTGTATTCTCAATTGAATAAAGCTTTCTTAAAGCCTACACCTGCATACTGTTGTCATTACAAATATCACTACAAAAATAGCTATTTTGTTTCAACACTTCTGATGTCTCATCAAGTAATGGTGTTGATTGTAAAATAAAGAGTTTTTTGAAAATTTAAAAGCAAATCCATCCCCCTCAATATAGGATTTTGTTGGATTTGCTTTTGAATTTTCAAAAAAACTCTTTATTTCACAATCAACACCATCACTTGATGAGACATCAGAAGTATTGAAACAAAATGGCTATTTTTGTAGTGATGTTATAACATGCTTATGTTATAATTTTTGAATAAATATTATTTACTCTACTTTGTATTGAGCACTTTTTATAAAATAGTGGTTTTGGTTTTCAGAATTTTATTCCATCTATACTGACCCTGTATTTGGATATATATGTATACTTCAAAAAACAGTGAAGCATGCTGGATCAATGAATTTTTCCCCTATAAAGGAGAACACAGATTTGTGCCCTGCCATAAAACACATTTTCTTTACTGAGATTTCTCATAAGCATAAGCCGATAGATGTAATACACACTGGTTAATAAATAAAAAATGGTGAGTCTATTTTAAATACGAAGTATCCACTCTAATCATGATTGAAGTAATAAAGAAGTGCTGGATTAAAAATGAATTCATTAATTCTTTAGGAATTGCTATATATATATATATATATGTTCTGCCCACATCCGTGTCATATGCATGGGTAATCTCAAAGACAGCCAGAAAGATGTCTTAAGGCAATTAAAATTCTGAAGAAGACAAAGTCCCATACATTGGCAGATTTAAGGTGTTTATCTGGCTCTCTTCAAGATTATAGATGTGTACTCTTGGAGGCAGAACAGTAAAATGATGGTGACATTGGGGGTGAGATTAGGATGATGAAACTACTGACTACACACTTGGTACACACTTGGTGCAATGCCTTTATTTGCTGGGGGGGGGGTCCAGTGAAGGGCTAAATGGTGACCAGTCTAAAAGGTAACTAAAACAAAAAAAAGGGACAAACAAAAGGTGAGCAAAACAATACAGTGTCTGTACGGTTGTAACATAAAAATATATGTCAGAATACTAACCAATTGATTATTTACATCCCAGAAAAAAAGTATTAAATAAATATGAAAAACAATATGGCTGAAGCTGAAAAAGGTTTGCTGACGTCAACCAAAGTGTCAGCCCTAATGTCAGATAAAAAAAAGCAACTGCATTTCTGATGATCTCTCGTCACCCAGATAATTAACCAGTTGAAGTCGCAAGTTGACAGATCTATTGGTAAATGTACCTACATGTAAACTCTTCTTTTTTTATCAGTTGTTTTTGTTTATCATGCAGATATGGGAGCATCATTCCACATCTGTGGGCCCCCTTCCAGATAACTGGCTAGCTGCATGCATGGCAGTTCTCACTCCAGATTTCCAAATGCATCTGTCATCAGGTTTGACTTGCAGACAGTGGAAGCTCTCTGCAATTCCATTCTGTCAGTTCCCTTCATGACATCTTGAGCCTCCTATGCACTCGCTTTCCTTTAACTGGAAAGTCATGGGCATACTTCATAGCCCTGCTGAAACACTCCACATGTCCATACCAGCAGAGCCTTCTCTCTTTCTAGGAATGAGCTCATGATCCTCAAGACCAAGCTGCATAAACAACTCTCTTTTTTGTATAGTGGCCACATTCTCTGGCTTGATGTTACAGATCTGCCTGATCATGGTTCTGTCATTGCACGACAAGCACTAGAGGCTTGTCCTGATCATGAGCCAGGTCTCACTTGCATAGAACCTCATGCTCCGAACGTAAGTGCCATAAATATGGTCATATGTCCTGTGTGAGAGGTGGTGAGTAGAGAGAACTAGGAGTAGTTCGTTGAACTTCTTCCAGGCATTTTTTACCCATACTATGGTTGAAAGGTCACAGCCACCTGTCACAGAGAGCATGTCTCCCAAATAAAACCAGAAATGCATACTGCAACATTGGCTCTCTTTGCAGGTTTTCACATTAGGTCAGTGAAATGTCAACATTTTGCCATTCTCTCATACTGACTGCATTGGTTGCAGTTTATCATAGCAAAACAAGGTGTGGGTGTCCTTGTGTGACTTTTACAAATAACCTTTTATCTCCATCAATTAACTTTGTTACTTTTCTTTTTTTTTTTTCAACTTCTTTCTCTCTTTTAGAGAAGGATTGAAAATGTCATTTAAGTTGACAAGAATGCAAACGTGTGATATCAGTCACTCAGAATTGAAAATTAGAAACAAAAAAGGACACTTCTATTTAACATCAGAAAGAGAAAGTTGAATTTTCTGGGACACATAATGAGGAAATAGGGCTTGGCAAATTTGATACACACAGGACAGATTGAAGGCAAGAGGGACAGAGGAAAACAGTGAATAACCTACCTGACGAGTTTGTGTAAATGGGTGGCAAAACAGAGAAAGGAGATATAGCAAAAAGACAAACTTTACTAAGCACTATAAAGGACAGGAAGTTGTGGAGAACCAAGATCACCCACGTCCTGGATTGGACATACCACATAAAAGAATCATGGAGAGAAACATGAAAATATTTGCACTATTAATGTACAGGGTGGCACTAATGATGTCACTTTTATGATATAGCAAGAGTTTTATGAATTTTCCTGGATTTTCAAAGTTAACCAGCTTACCAAAACTTTCAGTTAATGAATTCCAAGAAACACTATGTTATAACTAAAAATTATGAATACAAAACATGCCTAAAGTGACACAAAGACAAAAAAAAAAGGTCATTTGAATAACGACTATCATAAAGACAATGTCAATTTGAAATATATGTTCCAGCTTCTGAAATGAGTTTTAGAAGCCATTTTGTGTGCTGTCTTATTTCTTAATATAAAACAGACTGTCCAGCATCCAGAATTGCATTCTGAAATACATCTTTGCTTGCAAATTCCATCCACCAATATAATCAAAACCCTTGTACCCTAAATTTCTAATTGGGCTAAAGGTCAAGTGAACTGGCAAGTAAATTCACTAATTTTATTCAACTCATCTTTAGTTTTCTTTAACAAATGGCATATTGTCATGAAAAAACATTTTCTTTCTGAAAGCTTTCTTCTTCAACAATGGCTCCATGTTTGTTTTTAAAAAGTCAATGTATGTTTTCTGAGCTGTTATGTTAACTTGCCATGGATCCTGGATTCAACATTAACATTGTCTTGGGGACAATAGAATATTATTTTGGGACAACTTATTACATTTTTAGGGACAATGCAAGAATGATACACATTTTTTCATTAAAATTCTCTTATATTTATTCTAAAAGCAACTAATTTCTAAAATTAAAAAAAAATTCTTACTTCCCACCAAGCATACATGCACATCCACACAAAAACTTAAGAGCTTTTTTTAAAACTGGTGAATGAGACCCAAATGAATGTTGAAGGACTGCAATTTAGATATTTCTATTAATAATCTCTAAATGTGAAAAACATCAGGATTGGAAGAACTAATTTTACTTTAATAAACAAAGCAAGAAAATTCTATATTATAAAAGCCAAATGAAAAAAATGGTTGAAGGATTTAAATTTAGATATTTCTATTATTTAGCTCTAAATGTGAAAAACATTAGGATCTGATTGGAAGAATGAATTTGGCTTTAATAAACAAAGCAAGAAAATTCTAGATTATAAAATCCAAATGAAGATTGAAGGACTTAGATGTAGATATTTCTATTATTTATCTCTAAATGTGAAAAACATTAGGACCCGATTGGAAGAATGAATTTGGCTTTAATAAACAAAGCAAGAAAATTCTATATTATAAAAGCCAAATGAAAAAAATGGTTGAAGGATTTAAATTTAGATATTTCTATTATTTAGCTCTAAATGTGAAAAACATTAGGATCTGATTGGAAGAATGAATTTGGCTTTAATAAACAAAGCAAGAAAATTCTAGATTATAAAATCCAAATGAAGATTGAAGGACTTAGATGTAGATATTTCTATTATTTATCTCTAAATGTGAAAACATTAGGATCTGATTGGAAGAATGAATTTGGCTTTAATAAACAAAGCAAGAAAAAATTCTAGATTATAAAATCCAAATGAAAAAAATGGTTGAAGGATTTTAAATTTAGATATTCCTATTATTTATCTCTAAATGAAAAACATTAGGATCTGATTGGAAGAATGAATTTGGCTTTAATAAACAAAGCAAGAAAAAATTCTAGATTATAAAATCCAAATGAAGATTGAAGGACTTAGATGTAGATATTTCTATTATTTATCTCTAAATGTGAAAAACATTAGGATCTGATTGGAAGAATGAATTTGGCTTTAATAAAAAAAGCTAGAAAATTTTCTGTTAATTTTTGGTTAAAAAACTTTAATGAACTATGAATGAACAACATTTATTATTTATGTTTTCTGCTTACTTAAATTGAAATGCTCAACTGCATCCAGCAAATCTTCATTCATGGTTTTATTCTCTGTATTGCAACCCAGAGAAAATGGTGTAGTAGAGGCTGCAGGACATGGATACTGCAGTTTTAAAAACTGAATAGACCAGAATAAATATTTATTTCCTAAACATTTTAAAGGTCTTTTGTATTATCTTATTCTGACTGTAAATGTTGACAAAGTTTAAAAAAAAAAAAAAAAAAACTGACTTTGTGTAGTTTTAAAAATTTTTCAGTATGATAATTGTTTTTATAAGGATGGTTCCAGGACAATTGTTAAAACATTTAGTCTGGACCCCTGCATGGGGCCACCACTCAACTAACAATAATCCCACCACCTCCAACTTGTTAGCACCCTAAACTGTTATGGCAGTATCTGTTTGGCCCATCATTGATAAAAATCAATCATGCTGTATCTATTTTATTATGGGATTGAAAACAAAACCTTTTATATATATATATATATATATATATATATATATATATATATATATTTCTTTTTAATTAATGATAATTTTGAACACAGAGCTCTCCCTGGATCTATATCCTCCTGGAAATTCAATATGGATTAAAATAGTGTATTAAATATATATATATATATATATATATATATATATTAAACAAAAGTTTAGACCACATAACTTGGAAATTACTTTCAACAAACAAAACTGCATTTTTTCCTTTAAGGAAACATTTTTATAGCAAAATGACCAACAATACAAAACTAAAAAAGTATAAAAATGCTTTTTTTATAGTAAAATTACCTGTTACACATTTTTTTTTTAAATTTACCAATGATACATTTTATGATCTACAAACTTTTTATCTAAAAAAAAAAAAAAAAAGCATATCTGAAAGTATAAAATTGTGTACAAAATATTTAGATTTCAGCATTAAATAACCCATGGAGGTGTTGATATGCTGCTAAACAAAAGCAAGCAAAATCAATGAACAACTTGTTGTGCAGGTTAAAATAATGAAAGAAATAAAAAATCTATAATTAGGAAGATATTGATGCTTTTAGACTTGTTCTATTGTTCTATTTCTTCCCACGAATTTACAGTTCAGATCTGCTCCACCCAGATAAAAATAAAAAAAAAAAAATCTTTAACACACGTGTCGTACAAGTAAATGTTCCATTATAAATAATCAAATAAGAGAAAAATGTATTGATGTAGTCATTCAGGCTTAACTAGTGAGATTTTATAGCTGGCCGTAGTTTTTATGTTGAGACATCAAGGAGAGACATCATTTTGCCCACATAAAATGTAGAATATGTTTTCATTTTGATCTAAGTTTTATATTTTTTTTTGCATGAAATAAAGAAAACTATACTGTGTTTATGTATCTCTAAGGACCTTTTATTGGATGTACAATTAAAAGTGATTGCAGTTCAATGATGTTGAAACACAAAGTGGGGAAAGTTAACAGATTTTTATAAAAACTTCCCAGATAAAATATATTCTGGTTTAAAATTGTCTGACAATTAAAGTTGGTATATTAATAAGAAAAGACATTATAAAAGATGAAACTACTGACAAAAAGGTTTATATTGGTACTATAGAATAATATAATATCTTTCTTTTAGAGTTTTCTGAAAGAAAGATATTATAATCACAAAATGTCCATCGACAGAAAAAATAAGCCAACACAATCCTATCAAAATACATATGTATCCAAAAAGAAAACTCCACCAAAATCAAATGGGAAATTATTAAAAAAAAATGTCAGCCTCATACAGCATTAACAGCAAAAACTGCAAACGGCAAACCAAACTATGATTAGAGGAAAAATTACAAATAATTATTTTTATAAACTAAAACAAGATACTAAATAAGAAAAATTAAATAGTTAAGTGCAGACAGAAACAAATACTTACTTTGTCATTTAAGCATTAATTATTATATATATATATATATATATATATATATATATATATATATACACACAACAACAATGAAATACAGTTATAAACCTAAATTTCCATAATTAGACTAATATTAAGATACCATCAAAGCAAATAAGATTTTTAAAAATTTAATAGATATGTACAGATAAATAAAGATTTATGTTTTTATTTGTTATTTATGCTATCATTATATATATATATATTATATTATATATATATATATATATATATATATATATATATATATATATTAATTATACATTATTTATATAGGCATAAAACAAATAAAAATAATAAAACAAGTAAATACTCTATTTATAATAAACAATATTAACAACTGGCCTGAAGGTTCAAGAAATTTCATAGAAAATATGCGTCCTCCGACAGGAATCGAACCTGTATCCTACATAGAACCATCATATGCTATACCAGTTTAGCTATGAAAGAAGCGTCTGGTTAGCAAGGTTGATTTACTGCTTTTAAGCTAGCTAACCAGAAAGAGAAAGAAAAAAAAGAGAAAAAGCTGACCAGTTTTCATTCCTCTTAGAGCTCTATCTTTTTAAAACCCTGAAAAAAAAATCTGTTTTTGTATGCAAAATAATTCTGCAAAAGTCAGGGATCAATTTGATGCAGCATCAATATTATAAAAAGGACCCCCACTTCTAAATCGATAACAACTCAATATTTTTAGAATCTAATAAGTGTTGCAGCCTAAGGAAGGTCTAAAGAATGCTAATCAACAAAAATTATTTCCTAAAAATTTTTACCTATTTATTATTGTGTGGACCAGTCTATTTAAGTAGTTTTCAAAGGCCATTTTTAACTTTATCAACTATAAGACCCTCTTTTGAATGAAACTTTACTCAGCTTAATTTTTATTAATTATTCTAAAGGATATTTTAAGCAGGACTCCATAGCCTTCTTTCCTTTCCAAATTTAAATCAATTGTAAAATAAGTTATTTACTCTCCAAATTTTTCATTTTTTATGTGTGGACCAGTCTACTTAAATAATGCCAAAATTTCTTTCAATAAAATAACTGCTTTAAACACTTTGCATTTCCTTATCTCTGTTCAAGTATGTATTAAAAAAAAAACACTTTGATGACTGATCTCAATTTTTCACCTGCGGACCCCAGCTGTACTGTGAATACAATTGAGAATCAGTGATCCCACCTGTGACAGGTAAAACAATAAGATGTTCTCAATAGATGTTGATTAAGTGACCTAATTTGACTTAATGGATTTATCCAGGTGTGAAATCCTTGTATGTTTTAAAAGGTGAGAAACAAGTGTAACATGAAAGACAAAAGTTGTTTGTAATGAAATATGAACTTATCTCAAGGTCAAAATGAATACAAAAGGTTTTGACGTCATTTGAAAAATTGTGGCTGTTCAAAATCCCCACCTACATATTCAATACAAAATGGCCAATATCTTCTAAAAATGAAACTGAGAACATTGAATTAAAGCATTGGTTTGTGAATTTGGTGATACAGTAATTGAGAGTTCAATCCCTGGGCTGGGTAGTAGACAGAGAGAACAGGGTGAGAAATAACCAAACAGGGAACACGATGAGACATGGACAGTTGAATGAGAATAAACTACATAATAAATGGTTCAGTTTGAAATTCCCTGAAGGTTACCCAGTCTGACAGACACCTGAAGAAGACTGGAGACAAAATGGCTAAAATGTTGTGATAATACCAACAAAGATGAAGATATTAGTCTGAATAGAAATAATAGTCTACTGGTGTTGATTTGTGAATTTAGTAGCATAGTAATTGTGAGTTCAATCCCTGGACTGGGTAGTATAGGCAGAGACTTAGTGGAAACAGGGCCTGGAATAAGTCAGCATTATGAAAAAGCAAACACACTGAGATATCCCTGGATATGAACAATAAAACAAGAGAGATCACCTCACTGTCTTGAGATTAAGTAAAGGTTTCAATTCAAAATTACCTGAAGTTTACTCATATTGACAGACATCTGAAGAAGGTTGTAGGGTACAATGACTGAAATGTTGGGTAAATAAAAACAAAGATGAGGATTTAGTCCAAATAAACCAGTCTGATCTTAGTAGCCATGGAGTTAAATTGGTAACATTTTCAATTTATATTTTTGTCTATTTAGCTTTTTCAGAGAAATAAATTTTTATGCTGTTCTACAATTAACATCAAATAAACACTTTAAAAATAAAAATGTATAAACACTGATGGATGTTCTTGTAGTGTAGTGGTTATTGGTACAGAAAGTGAGATAGCTGTCCAGAGTTCAAATTCCAATGAAGGTGGTGGTGCTCACTTTTGTACAAATACCATTAAGAAAGAGATGAATCTGTCTCTTTCTTCTTACCCCAAGCTATGGGTTAATTAGGAAAGCTGACTTGTCTGTCTAGCCTTAGTTGGTAATCAGATCTAAGAGAAGGCCAACTCTCAATTCAGAACCAATGCTAAGATCTCCCTGCTCAGTCAGCAAAGTGGCGATATTTAATCTTTATCATTCTGTATGTGACTTCATTTGCTGTACAAAAAGTTTATCCTACCACTGAAGGTGACTACGATCCCTGAACAATAGTGTGCTTGAATTTCATAGTTGTGTTGTCATATCCTGCTATGGCAACAGAAAACAACTTTGAGTGAAATTACCAATAAGGATGCAATTGAGAGGCCTTGAAAAAGAAAGGGAAGTAATATTAATAAATGCAGAGTGTAAAAGGTTAATGACTAAAAGAGCAAAATGCTTTGACCAGCAGAAGTGAATAGAGACTTGATCAGTCAAGATGAATATTGTGTTACACACTAGCTTTTTAAGAATTCAGAAGAAAATTAAGATTGTAACTCTTCATTGTAAAACCTGCATTGTGATGTTATGTGTATGAAGCAATGTATTTAATAATAGTAGATTAGCATGGCATGTCACCCTACTGGATTAAAGATAATCCAGCAAATAAATATTTGGTGTAAGAATTTAGTAAATCTTTGTAAACTGATTGCTAAATCTGTAGGTCTTCTTGTAGGTCAGTCCTTTGAAGTTATTTTCATGACTCTTGTATTTAAATGAAATGTACAGTAGAAATACCTTCCATGTAATGGTAAGACATTATCTCAATGAAGACACCATTGCCACTAATCTCTTACCATTACGTGGGTGGTATTTCTGCTAAACCCAATATTTTAAATATTCAATGTAGATTTGAAAATTGATCATCTTGCCATCAGCTATGAAACAGGAAGTGAACTAATGAAAGAAAAAAGAGAAAGCAAACAAAAACGTAGAGAACAATTGGGCTTTTCATATTGAAAGCATCAGAGAGAAGAAGAAATAGGTAAGGGAGAAATGGAGAATTATCAGCAACTGGAAAAGTTTCCCACCAACTTAAATCTACTTTGCATAGTGTCAGCTTGCATATGAGAAGGTCAGGTTGGCAGGTGGTTGGATATTTAAGACAGATATAGCAGAAAGATAAGAAAATGTAAAGTTATTACACCCTCTTTATATCCATAAACAGGGATCGGTGGTAATTTATTGCTTTTATTCATTGGGCAAGAAAAAAAACTAAATAAATATTGGATTGATGAAAGATAAAACATGCAAGTGTGTGTGTGTGTGTGTGTGTGTGTATATATATATATATATATATATATATATATATATATATATATATAACTTTAAAAATCAGGATATCAGTTAAATCCTCTACCTTGGTTTCAACCTTACAGTATCCTCAGGTGATTTTTATCAATTCACCTCCCAATGCTTTATTTTTATAAAAAAAACTAATGAATGCTATATTATTTTAAAAAAGTAAATAAACAAACACATGATGTTGGGTGTGATAGAAAGGGAAGAAGAAAGAAAAAGAAGAAAAAGAAGAAGAAGAAGAACTATTATAAATATATCAGTCGTGGGCTTAATTGAAATGTAAATTTTTTTTTTTTACCCAGACTCATAACTTCTTATGAGGGATTTTTTAATATGTATGCAAGGACTCAAAACTTTGGATTTCTGGTTCAAAAGGTTCTTTGAATCCGGAAATGTCCTAATTGCTAATTTTTCCTGTTGGCAGAAGTTGCAAATATTATTGTGGTTGTTGTAAAGCTTTGCCTTTTAAAAATTTTCCAGCTCACAATCGGATCCCTGTTGTATTTTCTTTTAAATTTCACACATGGTCAGCGAGTTTGGTAGAGCACTAAGACTTACTAGCTTGAATGACAACCTATGATTGTACCGTCTATGTTGTTTGAAAGTATCTTTAGTACATCCTATGTACATTTTATTTTGGCCATTAATATCTGTGATTTTATATATATATATATATATATATATATATATATTGAGCACCACTCTTAGAGAATAGTCGTTTCCAAGATAGACCATTCCAAGATAGAACAAGGTCATTTATCATCAGATGCCTCAAATCTTTTGCCTTGTGCCAAACAGTGTAAATATCAATAAACAACTCACTGTGAATTGAATGTGATGGTACATGTGCTGACATCACAGGTAAATATGCTTTCATATTTTTACCAACATCTCAGGCATGTTCCCAAGTTTTGTTTTTGTCAACAGAGGGAAAGAAATAAAATAAATTATCTTATTGTAAATTTAAATTTTAAACTAAATCAATCTCATTTAAAATAAGCTTCTATATTTTAATTTAATTTTAAATTCAGCCTCATAATGTGTCAGTCAATGGACCTATTGATTCAGACACATGTATATGGAAATTGTATTTGAAATATTTTATTTGTTAAGGAAATACACCAAAACTTTCATTTGCTGTACAATTACTAATGTAGATACATCAATGAATCTATAACATAACTGATAAAAGTATTTTACACAACAATATTTAAATTTAATACAGTCTTGCCTGTTGATACACTCAAATTAAGGCTTATTCACATACTGTATATTTCCGCATTTAAGACAACCTTTAGATAAGACGAGGTCAAAAAATATAGCAAATTTTCATGAATTTATCCTATACCTGTGGTATAAGATGACTGCTTATTGATTATATAAAGATGATGTTATTGGAAATAATGTTACTCACTGTATCCTTAAAAATTCAAAATAAATGAAATAACAAAACTGATTCTATATCATGTTTTTCCTGCACACGTCTCCTTAAAAGGGAAACCATTGTTTTGTTTACAATTCATCACATGATCTCTTGTGAATACTGATTCTTCTTCTTCTTCCTCTTCTTTTCCTATATCTAAACAGTTACAAACAACCTGGTGTACTAATGGCCATTTACTTATACTTCAACAATAACAAAATAACCCTAAATTGTGTTGTTATTTAACAACAAAATGACAATGAATTTGTAATGAGAAATGAATATTATGTTGTCCTGAATGTTATTACTGCTGTAATTAACACTACCATGATGATTATTAAAAGATAAACATTGATATGAACGCAATCATAACTCGATGTTTACATTTTCTCAGCTGAACCTGCATGGATATAAGTTGATTTCATTGATATGGAATTATTCTTCGAATAGGCAATTTATTATAAAAATATGCCAGTAATTATATAAGGTAGAAATGGTTTTATTACTTTTATAACCAGTTTATTTGAATCTTTTCATGTACATTATTGGTTATCACACAGAAGCCAAAATTAAGGTTTCTTTTTTAGAATTGTAACATATGAAGACCCCCAATTTTAAGGATTATTTTGGGGATTTAAAGCTCATCTTATACATGAAAATATATGGTATATGAAATAAAAATTCAGTTAAACTGTCAGACTACAGAATTGTTTTTTTAGTTATTTATGGGGTGCATCTTTATTATAAGAGTTATAATAACTACAAGCTGAAAGGATATTTACTATTTGGAGTATATTTATTTATGATGTCAGAACATGTGTAATTGATTAATTGATTTGTTTTTTTTTACAATTTATCAACCCTTTGCAGGTTATTTAAAGCCAGAAAATATTTTTAGATTCTAAGAATTTTTTTGAGATTTTTTTTTACCCCAAGCA
This sequence comes from Acanthosepion pharaonis, assembly GCA_903632075.3. Classification (NCBI taxonomy): domain Eukaryota; kingdom Metazoa; phylum Mollusca; class Cephalopoda; order Sepiida; family Sepiidae; genus Acanthosepion; species Acanthosepion pharaonis. The sequence goes on from CAHIKZ030000071.1 coordinate 977,695, forward strand.
AGACAGGAGTGCCACTAGTGAACAGGGGGTTACAGAGAGTAAAAGTGAAAGAAAAGACTGGGTATAGAGGAAAGGATAAAAGATGAATGGAGTTTAAGTCAACAGAAGATGGCGGTCGATGTTGCATTTAAATTTTTGAAGATTGTAGTTATCAGGGAAGCATGTAAATGGAAGTGAGTTCCACTGTCGGGAAGTGCAAGAAAAGAAACTGTTGGAGTAGAAGTGGCGGTTACATTTAACTATTTCAACATTAAAAGGGGTGGGACCTAGATGCCAATCTAGTAGCACATTTAAAGTTATGCAGTTGGGGTACCAGGAAATAAAGCTCATCAAAGCAGTTCTGTTTGCAGAAAAATTAGAGGGAAGCCACACCATGTCAGTGAGAACATGACTGAAGTCGAGATGCCAAGCCAGGATTGATTATAGTAATGATTTAGTAATACAAGTTTTACGAATTAACCCATAGCTAAAATAGTGAGGGAAAGAAGTGGATTCATACATTTCCCAAGGGTATTTGCACCTAAGTGAATATAATAAACCCGACTCAGCTCTCTGATTAACAATTCTGAGCCATTATCCATTACACCACCTGCACATCCAAGCTTACAGCACATGGTATTCCCAAGTAGTCACATGGTAATGACAAGACTCACCCTTGCTTAACTGGTGTTTATTTGTCTTGGTGTTTATTTCCGTCTTTGCTCCATATATACAGACAAACCTTTCATCTATGGAGCCCCATCAATGGACTTCAGATGCAACGGACAAAATCTGCAGGCAAAAGAAACTTCCAAATTGTCAGTAGTGTATTTCAAAATTTGCAGGCTTAGCAGAACAAGTCATATTAGTTCTCAAAGTGACCACTTGGCAGCGGTGGCGGCCCTTTCAATTGTAAACAAAGACAGGTGTACGGTATATAAAATATGATACATTAGCACATGCATGAGAAAGTAACTGAGAAAAAACTATTATTTTTGTTATTTTATTTAATATATCTATATTAAGTATATATTTACTTATGCCATAACTACTGGTAGTTACTATAGTCATTCTATAACTCAAAAATAATCCCTTTCCATCTACGAGCAATCAACTTTAACAGACCACCCATCCCCCTATTAGCCTGTTAATGAAATGTTTGTCTGTATATCTAAACAAATTTTATCCATTACACTACACAAACATCCAAGTTTATAACACCTATTCCCAAGCAGCTACGTACTGACCAGGCTTGATGTTGCTTAACTTTGGTGATTATATAGAAACTGGTGTTTCAACGCAATGTGGCCACAAAACCCAATGTGTAATGAAGTACTGTTGCAAATTACAAATGAAAATGCAAATCTGAATCACTCCTAAATAATATTACACATTATTCAACTTTGAACTTCAATTACTGTTTACCAGTGTGTGAGTGTAGCCTGGGGTCCCTCATCGTTATGCAGACCTTACATTCTAATCTGTGTTGTCTGAGAGAGACTACCATACTGCAAGTGTTAGTGTTTATATATCTATCTATCTCATACAGCTCCTTCTCATGTGTACATCCCATTTACAGTTGGGCCAACTATGTAAGCCTGCACTTGGCAACTCTAAGGTCATCTCTCAGGTCAACCCTGCACTTGACTTCTCTGAGGTCATCTCTCAGGTCAACCCTGCACTTGACTTCTCTGAGGTCATCTCTCAGGTCAACCCTCTGAGGTCATCTCAGGGTGGACTTGACTTCTGAGGTCATCTCTCAGGTCAACCCTGCACTTGACTTCTCAGAGGTCATCTCTCAGGTCAACCCTGCACTTGACTTCTCTAAGGTCATCTCTCAGGTCAACCCTGCACTTGACTTCTCTGAAGGACAATAAGCACAGAGTCTATTCTAGCTACTGTGTCAGTATATTCCCCTTCAAACTATTCTTTCAGACAAGATATGTCTGGGTATATTAGTCTAACCAATTTCATTTAGTTTCTTTATGCTTTTATTTTTATAACTTTCAATAAAAAAATGGGTTTAAAAGTTTAAAATTTCAACATACCAACAATTTCAGCATTTCCTATCTATGTATAATTATAATCAACATTTGCAGATTTTATATTACTCCACCCTTTCATATGCATAAATAATTACATCAGCAAAAACATTACTTTAGTTTGATGAAATCCTAAAGGACAAAACACATCACACAATTTTTTTTTTAATATTTTTATGAATTTGCTTAACAATGTTTTGATGTGTAAAAATTTATATATTATATATAAAAGTAGCAGGCTTCATCCGCTCGCTATCACTTTGCAAAGTACGATATATTCACTACTTGAAATATTTGAAACAATAATTTTAAATGAACATTTCATTCATAAATTGGCTTGTTATAGTTAAGGAAAGTTTTACAAATAGATGCCAACTTGTTGAAGGACAAGTAAAATGCAAATTTAAAACACTTTGCTGCACTGTATAATATAATGTTCCTAAACAGAACTATTTTTGATATGAAGATCAAAACAATCCTTGAATAAAATAACACTAATGAAGGACATTTAATTAATGAAATATACTTTTCTAAATCAATATGCAAATTAGTTAAACCTGAAGAGTGACAGCACTTAGAAGTAGATAATATATAATGCAGATATGGAACTTTTAATGTATAAATGGAGGGATTTCTTCAACACAGGCTTATCATCTCTCAGTTGTGTCTCTGTTTTTGGGAAGAGTGCGCTCAGGGGCTTCTCTGACAAAGGACAGAGGGGGAACTGAGAAAATTATACTGAGAGGTGTCCAGCAAGCACCGATCCCTCCCATTACACCAGAGGGAGGGATCAGTGCTTGCACCAAGGCCAGCACAACTGACAGTTGCAGAAATTGAGGGGAATTTTTGTACTTGTCCCGGGTGTACTCATTCAGGTCCCCACCTAAAAATAGACCTTGTGCCACATCTCATCCTAGTGGGGGGACAGAGTAAATTACTATAAAGTAGAGTTGGGGCTTTTTAATCTCAGAATTCATTGCATAATTGTGTTCCAATTTTGCATTTATTCATATAGATTCCATAATATAGGATTTACTTAATTAGCTATTATGTTCAAATGTTGAATGTATAACTAATTCTAATTTCTATTTTCCTATCTTTACACTATATTAATTTTATCTTATAAATTGTCTCCTGTTCTGTCACCCATGAAATAAAAATAATTGTTTGTATGGAAAATAAGGATCTATGTACATCCAATCATCCTTAAATTAAGTGGCAGCAGAAGAATTATTGTTGAACTTTTAAAAGATAAGCTTAAACATTAACTCAATACTTAAATGCAACAATCTATTTTGAGTTTTTCTGTAGTTTATTGATGCCTATCGCATCTACTCCTCCCTAGCTATTGTGATGAAGGCCAAAAAACCAAGAGTCCTCAACAGGAGCTAGCTTGAGTGCTGCCCAATAGGATGGCTTTTAAGGTAGTTTATAATAAAACATGCACTGCAATTTTGGATACAAAAGGAAAATAAGAGTTACTTCCCTTGACCCAGGAAAGCAACAATAATGGCTATTATAATATATTAATATATATTTTTAACCTCACATAATCTGGCAACCCTGAATCTGAGTTCAACAAAAATCATTCCCTGGGCCTAAATTTTCTAGAGCTATGACTCATCAAAATCAGACCAGTGGGAGTAAAGGAGTTGCTTGGATACAGAGACATATACTATACTTTATATATAAGATGTTCTGTCGAATATAACGAGTGGCCTTACAGTTTTTGTTTTATAAGCACTAAGCGTATGTCGAACCTGTCCATAGTGACTATTGCTGCAAACACTTTCAGTCAATAATCTCATTATTTTCAAAGGGGTTATTAATTATCATTGTTAATATATTTTGTTTTGTTTCTTATATTGTGTTGTGTCAGACTAACAGTAATTTGATTCTTAAAGGGGCTTTTTTTGCTTAGCATTCCAAACAGCAAAAATGCCTTGGCTCCTTTCAAAACAAGTGATGTTAAGTGTAGGTCTGTTGTATTTTATTAAGAGTGCATCTCATATCTTCAAACATTTTTTAAAACTACCATAATTCCCCATGTATAATACGCCTTCATCCATAATATGCACACCTAAAATTGTGCTGAAAATGCTTCTACTCATGCATAATATGCACCCCTTGTTTGGTAATCAAGCCCTATAAATTGTACCTTGCCAATTTCATTACGGTCAGCGTTTCCTATTCTTATTTAAACAATTAGAAAACTAAATTAGAATAATATTATTCTATGTTTAAGACATAAAATTATATTATTCTAATTTAGTTTTATGATAATTCTTATTTTATTTTGCGGCAATTTTTTAAAGATTCTTTGTAGCTGTGTATAATACGCACCCTTGATTTTGCTTATTATTTTTTTAGAAAAAAGTGCGTATTATACATGGGGAATTATGGTAAACTAATTAATTTAAGCAATTAACAGATTTCTTTTCATCAAACACTTTTTTGATTTTTGCAGTTTTCCTTCAAATCTGAAGAAGACATATTGTTTCTGTATCTCATCTGTGAAATCAGAGGGTGTGGCTCCACAATCCCAGGTTGGAGGCACAGAGTCTGGAACAATGAGGGCACTGAAAGTCCGTTGTCATAATCACTGCTGACAATGCCTTCTGTCATTTATCTCTGGCAGTGGTGAGCTTCTGGTGTCAAGCATCCTTGAAGGTGACGGCAGCATCATGGATTGTGATTTGCCAAAATGGTCAATCACTGGCACTCTCCTCTAGTTCTTTGGGTTTGCACTTTCACCCCTGGAGATTTGCTTTCACACTGTCTTTGTACCGCTTCTTTGGACAACCTTATTATTATTACTCTATATAGATGACCAAAAGTATTATTAGTCTATGTCAGTGGTTGGCAATCTGGATGCTAGCACTCACCAGTGGGCATTTGATTGGATGCAGTAGGCACTCAGCCATTTTGGTTAAATGTTGGGCTTTACTGGTGGGCATTTTACTTGATAGACATAACATTTTTGTAGTATTGTGCTTATCAAGTCATGTAGATATGCAAAGAGAATTGCTACCAGGTATCCGAACTTGGGTTCAAAATTTGAATTTCAGTTTCACTCCTTTCCTATCTTATATCTCATAGAAATGACACTCTCCAGAAGTCACAAAATTGCCTCACTGTTACAGAAAGAAGAGATACATCTCTCATTGACAAACTTTTCTAGAAATCTTTTAGCTCCTGCTAAAAAAACATAAAGCTCATGGAAAGCATTGAACGGCATCAACTTTTTGCTCTTATTTTTTTCTAGTTTGTCATAATTTATCATATATAATCAAGGATAGGTCACACTTTTTTTTTTTCACCAAAATTTCAATAAAAATCAGGGGTGTAATCTATTCACACGACATCATAGAGAATTTGAAGTAGACTGTAGTGTATCAGTAATCTAGGTGAATACCCTGGGCTCAAGCATAAGCGAAAACAAGGGAGAAAATCAATTTTCACGACATTTCAATTTTATGCAATAACCTCTTCCAAATGTACCCCATCACACATCAAATAAAAGCGCTCAATCCGCACTGCTCATATTTACCATTTATTATCTGATTTACGATGAAAGACGATTATTTTCAAGCGATTTTAGGACTGAAATGATCACTGGTATCCAAATTTTCATCTAAACAGAGCAGCCCCACACTCGATAAGTAAATACAAATGAAATGAACATTCGACAATGATGATGACGAAGAAGAATTTTTTGGGTTTCAGTCCTGATAAAGTTTAATAACTATATCGAAATGTATAAACACTTTTCTTTTTTTAATATATGTAATCAAAGTTTTGAAATAAAGGTTAATATTTGAAAATATTTAACAAATATTAATAATATTTACATTAAAAAAATATGTAACTCCTCACATTATAGTGTGACCTATCTGTGAGTCATCCACTTTGACAACCCCAAAATAAGAGTGTTATCTATCTACTGGTACAACCTATCCGTGAGTATATATGGTATATGTTATGATCCACAAACCGCAGGACAGGACCAACTTATCGGTATCAGACAAACTATAATCAGATAAATTAATATGTCTATCTGTTGCAACAGAAACACCAAACTTTCTTTTAAGTAGAAATTTAAGATATGCTAAATTCTTAGTATTAATTTTGTTACAAAAGAAAGCATTAGCATTGGAAAGATATCTCAAAGAATAGAATTTATCAAGAAAAGATAGTGTAGACCAGACAATGTCCTACAGAGATTGATACTGGATTCTTATGAAGTTGACCAATTAACAATGTTCTGTTACTTATCATTTTAAGTGCTGGTGTGTGGTCAACTATGTGGGTAAGACTATCCAATGGCTAGACATGCAGAGTGCACAGCACGTGCCTGGCTTTACATGTAGACATCCTCCATTAGCGTCTGGACACTCACAGGCACATGAGTCTGCCATCAGGGAGCATTTATTGTGTCCAATTATTCAGTGGAGTTCTTCTCTGTGCTGCACTGGGTTTGGGCGAAACTCCATCTTAACATCTTATAGGTAGTTTTTATCAGCACGTCACATCTGACTCTGTGTAGACAGAGGGAGATGAAACATAAAATGGCACTCTTCAACAAATCTTTTTTCTTGTTCTGGGCAACTTTAAATTTTCTTTCCTTTCCCCTCCCTGTTGTCATTTTTAATTCTATTGCAAGAAGGTTTGTTTCCTTTCAGTAGTTTTTCATAATTCTGACAATTTTCTTCTAATGAAGCGTCGGACAAAAGTACCTTAAAATTTCTATTTTTAATTGAGATGATACTTTTGTATCCAACTTTTTGATTAATAAAAATTGTTTCCTGTTTTAAGAATACTATATATATATATATATATATATATATATATATATATATATATATATATATATAAGGGATAAGAAGTATATCAAAATGGAAAAAAGTTTTTGTGCAATACGTTTCATCCTTTAGGACTTCATCAGACTAAGTTTATGTTTACGTTAAGGTAACTCCACATGCACAAGAGACCATAGGAATTTTACATTTAAGTATAATTATTTATTCTTTTTTAATCACTTTTGTTATTAAATATTCCACATTGTGATAATAAAAGATCTGCCAAGAATGGTAAAGCATTGTAAGAACCTGAACCCAAATTTACAGTTGTTGATCTTGCGATTAAAGCATTTTCTAAACATTTTCCTTTTTATCTTCCATGTCATGTCAACAGAGAATGTTAACCTGGGAAGGCACAATGAGTCGTTCTCATGGAGGTTAGCATCAGCCATGATGACAGAAAGCAGAAAAGGGTCTCTCAGATGA
>CAHIKZ030000071.1:990000-1067500 GCA_903632075.3 Acanthosepion pharaonis
AAATATTGATTTGCTCGCAATTCAGATTTGGAGCTCTTATAATATTGATACAGTGTCAAATTAATACCTGACCTTTAACCTTTAGCCCTCTACATTATTATTTTGCCTTTCACTATATATGGTGACTCTTCAAATATAATCTGCAGTAGCCTTGATCTCAATTTAAGTCAATACTGTTTCTATAGAAGAATGTGACAAAACAATCGTAAAATTTAAATATACTGTTATTTGGCCATTGGAGTCAACTGCAATGGCAGGACAAATGCTTCCCTTGGTGAGTGAAGTTGCCTAAAGAGTTTTTAAGGTTAAAAGAGTTATTGAGCCTAGCTGTTTTGCATACAAAAACAGGCCATTTTGTGAGGAGGAGGTTACAAATAGATTTCTCTTAAATACCAAACCAATGGATATAGACATTTTTAAGTAAAGAACAAAAATTTACATAAATAAAATTATTCTTAATTTAAGATAAATAATTATGAAAGTACAAATTTGTTTTAAAATGTTTAAAAAAATATGTATATTTCAATGATGTTTGCACATTTTCAAGCTAGACATTTGTAAATAACAGCTACGTGACTTTGCCTCAGGCTAGTAACTCTTCAAAGTCAGGGATCAATTTTATACTCTATCGATATTATAAACAGGACCCCCTTTCTAAAGCAATAACAAATCAATATTTTCAATTCTGACAAATGTCATGGCCTAAAGGAAGTGTAAAAAATACTAACCAATAAAAATCATTTCCTAAAAACTCTTTTTTTTTCTTATGAATGGACAGGTCTATTTAAGTAGTGTTCAAAAACCATTTTTAACTTGATCAACTACAAGTCCCCATTTTGAATAAAAACTCTTTCTCTTTACCAGCTTAATTTTTATTCGACCCTTAAAAGAATATTTTGTGCAAGGCTTCATAGCTTTCTTTCCTTTCCAATTTAAATCAATTGTAAATAAACACATTCTTTGAAAGATTCCGAGTAAGAATCCTTTACTTATATAACCAAGTTAATTTCTTATTTTTAATTTTTTTTCCTATATGGTAAATTCCCATAAGAGTTCCAGACTAACTTTTTTCCCCATGCTCCTAGAACTGCCATGACAAACAACTTAAATCATAATTTTAAATCATGCCAAAATAAAAAATGTGTATATATTTTTTAACTGTTATATATTTGTTAACTAGCTTAAAAGCCAAACTCTGTGTGGGCTTTTAAGAGTTCCTGTGAAGGTCTAATTGGGCCTCATGCTCAAAATTAAAGGTACCTTTGATTCAGCTTAGAAAGCAGCCATGATAATTTTGAAGAAATAACTTTGAATTCCTCATTTCACTCAATGGATCTTCAAAACCTCACATCATGAAACTTCTCATTTTAATTCTGATTCCTTGGCATTTTGAAGAAATAAAATTGATTTCCTCAATTCACAAAGTTTTGGAGATATTTTAAATTGAATTTAAAACAAAATTTTTTAAGTTCAAAGTTTTTGTTTTACTTTAAACTCAATATAAATGAAAAACTTTTAAAATAACTAATTTTTTCCAGTTATTTTAAAATTTGAATTTTTAATTGTTCCCCCACAATCCAGACACAAATCATAATGTTCAAGCACCAAATGAAGGGCAGATTTTCAATCCAGCATCATTTTGATTCCAAAAAAAAGGTATAATATGTCTATGTAGAGCAAGTGTGGCCTGAGTTAAAGGGGGGTTCAGACACACAGATGGGCAACCAGAATTTACTGTTTATTTATTTGGATAAAACAATAAGAAAAAAAACCCATTAAAATGTTTAGGAAATAAACATTTTTGATCTATTCAATCTTTAAAATGGCAGCTCTACATACTCTGCAGTAATGACTTGGTTACTGAGCAGGAGGGCCTTGAAGGTTCATCTGCCCATTGACAGGTCTCATTTTTGGCCCTGATGGGGGTATAGTCACCCTCCTCACTAGAAAAGCCTGGTGAGGGAACAGGTTTAGTTGCCAATGAGTTGGCAGGTAGTACATGATACCAGTAGCACTCATAGAGCAACTTGATATAAAACAATAAAATTACAGAGAAAACAGGGTAAATTGGAGGCCTTCAGTCAAGGCATTCCATCTTGAGTAAGCAAACTGGACCCCCAATAAAAAATTCACACACCACAGCAGCATCATGTAAAGCCATCTATGTCACAAGATGTCTTCAACTATAAATAAATAACAAATTTAATAATAAATTTCATCCAATGTTCGTCGTCGTTTTTTCTCTGACGAAGTTTGGATCATTTTTCAAACTCGGCCTATGTTTCGTTCTGTGTGTAAAGACGTTCTCCCTCCCCATCAAATTAATTCAATTATTTATAAATACATTTGTAGTTGTGAAGCCGACTACATAAGGAGAACAACTCAATGCTTAGACAGGAGAATAAAACAACACCTTCCTACAAAAATTAGAAATCACACCCTGCCTTTGAATGGACTCGTCCCGAACACCTATGGTTCTGCCATATGCGAACACCTATTAAAGAACAGAGATTGTGCAGCCAAATTTAGTGCTGACTGGTCCACCATGTTGTCCCAGTCACGCTCTTTATTTCATCTAAAGGTTCTGGAGGCACTTTACACCGGGTCCCTTAAGCTTTCTTTGTGTAAACAACGTGAGTGTTTGTTGGGGCTCGCTGTCATTTGTCTCTAGTTCCTGTTGCTATTTTTTTTTCTTCCTCCCACAACTTCCTTTTATTGTACATTCTTCTGTGTTAAATTTTAAATTAAATCTCCCGTTGAAGCCTGAAGAGCGGGAGTGAAACCGGTTGCTTCGCCCGTTTTTAATATGTCTTGTAATATTAAGTTTTATACTTTTATTTCGATCATTAAATTTTGTAACTACAGAAATATCTTTAAATAAATAACAATACAATTATTATGGCAATTCATAATATTTCTTTAAACTTATGAGATACGATGGAATAACACATGGACAAAAGTAATTTTAAAAAAACTAAAACTATGAGATGGTCCCTTAACTTCTTTCACAATCTTTCATGATGTTGGCAATCACGGTTCTCCACAACTTTCTTGGTTAAAATTGAAGTCAGAAATATAAAGCACTGAGATAGACAGACAATAAGAATTATTTTTGTGTTTTATAATTTCAAATGTAAAGGGATGTAATATTAAGTTTTATTACAATGGCCTTTTTCATTCAAAAACATAAAATGCAATATATATATATATATATATATATATATATGAGAGAGAGAAAAGCTGGATGAGAATTTGATGGAATGGTAAATATAGAAGTCAATTTCGAAAAATCTTCACTTTGAAAGTTTTTGACAATTTTCCAGCATGATCAGGAAAAAAATCCACCTCACAAGAAATGGTTATTTTGTTCTTGTGAAATAAAATTTCTTTTTCTGATGACATTGAATAAGTGGCAAAAAAATGTCAAGGATTTTTTCAAAATTATCTTACATATTAACTCTGTGTGTATGAGAAAACGATATAAGTTTTTATATATCAAGAACTATTTTAGGGAAAAAACTATGAAAAAAAAATAAATGGAAAAATAAAAAAAATTAAATAAAATTAAAATAAAAGAAATCATAGTCAAAAATGAATAATGGCTGACATTGCTTCATCTAATAAGAATAAAAGTCAAGATAATATTACTACTAATACTACTAATGGAATAAAAAGCAAGTGAAATTAAAATGAAAGAAATCCTAGTCAAAAATTAAAAATGGCTGACTATGTTTTATCTACTAAAAAATCAAGTATTGGAAATAAAGCAATAAAAACTAAAAAGAAAGAAATCCAAATAAAAGACTAATAACAGCTGACAATGTTTTATCTATGGTATGTTAATGGGTGTCATTAGTTATGGAAGAACTGTTTATCTTCTTTTCCACCATATATTTGTATAATTGATTTGGCCATATATTGTTCTTGAGTAATTAAAAGAGAAAATATACAGAGTGTTGATTAATACAAAACAAATCTTTATATAATACACTAATACAATCTGTTTATATTTCAGAGATGAGGTATTGTAACTATTTACACTGTAACTATTTCCAGTGTTTGGGCTGTTGTCCTCATCTTTATGGTCATATTCAAGATATTTTGGCCATTGTACACTCCAGCCTTCTTCAGGTGATATAAATATATCACCTGAAGAAGGCTGAAGTGTAAACATACGAAATGTCATGAATATGACAATAAAGATGAGAACAACAGTCTGAACAATGTAAGTAGTTACAATATAATATCAGAAGAATAAGGTGAAAGTTGAAGTTTCAAGAGTTCAAGTGTAACAGGCTTGGCAAGAGAGAAAGAAAGAGTTTGGAGGAAGTAAATATATATATATATATATATATGTTTCAAAATGTAGTAGCCACTCCTTGAACATGTGGTGAAGGAAGGTATGTTTGTTTTCAATGTAAGCAAGGATGAGTTAGCCAGCTAGTCATGCAAATGTTGTATTTTGTTTCTGGATATCTTATGATGACCACATCATCAGAAAATGGACAAAATTAATTTATCAACAAGTTTTGATTGATTTTCTGTCTGTTTATATGCACATCTATAGATCACCTTTGAAATGGGTGCTCTGCATCTTATTGACTCATGACTGATTGTGAATGCTTTCTGATTGGTTGGTTGAACTATTCCTTTGTTTGCCTGACAATTTTTATTATCCATCTATTTTTAGAGATGTTGCAATTTTAATCTTGTTATTTATTTCTCTATCACCACAAATCTAATAACAATTCACGATAATATTATTACTTATAGATACTGGGATGAAAAGCAATTAAAATTAAGATGAAAGAAATACTAGTCAAAAATTGATAATGGTTGACAATGCTTTATCTACTACTATTACTACTAGTAGTAGTGGAAATAAAACAGTTGAAATGAACATGAAAGAAATAATAATCAAGAATGAAGAGGTGAACAATTACTTGGAGAGTTGAGTTACTAAACGGAGATAACTGAAAATGAGATATCTGGAAGAGGCATGGCATGTGGAACTAGAACAATCTACCCCAGTGGACAAAATAAAGGGTTCAGTTTGAAATTCCAACATATATCACCTAAAGAAGGCCAAAGCGAACAAGGGCCAAAATGTCGTGAATATGACAATAAAGATCAGGATATTAGAACAATGTAAATAATGCAAATTGAGCCAAGTATATTCCAAACTCCAAAGAAGAATGTATTATTTTGAATTTGTGTCACTATTAGTTATGGACATGAGAACAAGTCTGGTTTTGTAAATATAATTTTAATTAGAAAAATTGATTAAATTTTAAATCTTTTTAAATTCTGTATTAATTTCAGCCCTTTAGATTATATTATTATTAAGTGAAAATTATATTTACTAATCATAAATATTAAAGCTTAATACCAGTCTTCAAACACCAAAATTTTTAAAAGAATTTTGAATTTATGTATATAAACATGCTCATTTTTTAAAGTATGGCAGACCATACATGATATTATCAAAAAATAAGAGCAATGACTAGAGTAAATTTAAAGTCAACATTCCTAAAATTAGATTGCAGAGAATGTTTTCCAAAATTTTAAAGATTACCAAGTAATTAAAAATTATATAAAAAAAAGCAGTCACATCATTTTCTTAAATTATATTTTACAGATAATGTCTCCATAGAACAACCGTCAATCTGTCATCACCTCATCAAAGACATAAACATGGCTACTGTTAGTTAAAAACACAACTACTGTTTGCTTGAAGAATTAATTTCTGCAATATTTTAAACTTAAAATAAGTAATATTTGTTTAAAATTGGGATAATTAAACTATAAATTAGCAAATATTCCTCAAATAAAGTTTCAGAAAAGTACATTTTATTTTTGGAAGATTTTTTAATAAAGAGAATTACATTGTGATGAAAGATGATTAAAAAGGGTTCTAATTAGCTATTTTGCTTACTGGAAATTGGAAAGTTAATCCTTTAGCTTTCAATTAAAGCCAAAATGAAAGCTTCAAGAAAGCTTTTTTTTATTTTTAAAAATTCAGTTTAAACCTTATGTATTGCAATTTTTGTGGAGGTACTTACTTTAGAAGGCAATAGAAACTCAATCCTAAAAAGAAAACAAAAGATAAATCTTTACTTCTTATATTATATATTATGTGAAATATCCTGACCATTAATAATGCAAATATTTCTATAAATTAAGGTTAAGATTGTAGTGATCGTGGAAGCATCTTCTTGAGAGTTAGTTCCCCAAAGCAGCAGTTGCTCAAGTGGAACTTACATCTCACCAATGGAAAGATAAAAGAAAGAGAGTGGTTCTTTATAATATGTGTGGCATGGCAGCTCTTAACTGTGAAGGTTAGAATTGGTAGAACCAAGGAATGTAATTCACCTGAATATTTTCCAAGGAAATAGTGATAGATTTGTTATGTTTCACCTGTGAGAAAGGAATTTTAGAGTGGAAAATAATTCATCACCCACAAGGATGTGGAGACGTTTTTGGACCCTACTGAGACTGGAAAGTGAAGATTGGACAGTTCCTGACCAAATATGGCAGCAGTACTCCATTTTCAGCTTGATCTGGCTCTTTTAAAAGGTAAAGGATAGCAGGAGCAATCAGGTACTTACTGAAGCAGTACATATGTGGGGAAGAGGTTGAGTGAAAAATCCAATCATCACCCACAAGATCTCATAAAAAATTTTGAATTTATAATTATTATCTATCTTTCTCTCTCTCTCTCATATATATATATATATATATATATTATATATATATATATATATGCAATTTATATATATATTATTTATATATTATATATGTAGAGTACTTATTGGAAAGTGCTCAATATCAGTGATAGAACTAACATATTTAGTTGGATTGATGTGAATTTGTGACCCTGGCTTTCACGCTTTTGCGATCATCAGACAAACTCTGACAATTGCAAAAGCATGAAACCCTGGGTCACAAACTCACATCAATCCAACTAAATATATATATATATATATATAAATATAAAAGTGAACATAGAAGTCAACACTTAGAGGCGACAGTCTGTTTCATGCTATATGCAATCGTCAGGCCACATATGCTGTTATTTTTCTCGGCTATTTATATATATACGGGTTAGTGGTGCATTGTGGGTATTCTATTATGGCAGTTATTTTTTTTTACCGGAAGTCGCTTTGTTTATTTAAAAAAAATAGCTATCATTACTTTCTCCGACCAAAATAAATTATTAAATAAAAGATCCGAGCTCATCTCAAAATGCAGGCATGAAAATAAATTTTTACTACGTAACCTAAAAAATGAAAAATGGAAAAAATAAAATAAAAACAAACAAATACACTAATAAAAAAAAAATAAAATAAATAAATAAATACTATGTTGCTTAAAAACCGAAAACCGAAAAGAGAAAATATACAAATAAATTGACCTAAATTCATCCAAGTAAATAGACAAACCAATCCCAAATTAAAAACTGTCATTTTAAAAAAAATAATAGTTAGAATGAACTACAACAACTAACCCCAAAATTGAACAAATAGCTTTAATTAAATTCTCAAACCAAAAACTAAACTGTTAAATACGTGATATAAGTTTTTTTTACTACGTTATTAAATAAATAAATAAAATAAGAAACAAAAAATAAAAATGAGCAATATAATTTGACCCAAATAAATAAACAAAGCGACTTCCGGTAAAAAGAAATAACCGCCATAATAGAATACCCACAATGCACCACTAACCTAAATATATATATAAATAGCCGAGAAAATAACAGCATATGTGGCCTGACGATTGCATATAGCATGAAATAGACTGTCGCCTCTAAGTGTTGACTTCTATGTTCACTTTTATATTTACAGACACTGTATCTCTGATATTGAGCACTTTATCCCATAAATATAGCACACCTTAAGACTATATTTCTTATATATATATATATATATATATATATATATATATATATATACTGGACTCTCCTGTCATTTTTGGGGACATATAAGGACCAAGCAAATCAGTTTGTAGGAACTGACAGCCAGATACCTGCGCATATGATTTGATTTGTGCAGAACCAACCACACTTTTTGGAAGAGCCGAAAACAGAGACCTGGTGTACCGTATTCTACAAGGTTCCCAAATGATTCTCTACAGGTTTTGAATTCAGAGTTGTCCTTCTCCTAGATTGGTTGCCATCCAAGGCTATAGAACCCAGTCTGTCATACTATTTACTCATAGATGGGGAAAGAAGAGGAGTTATAACTTTCCCAATGGTATCAGCACGTAAGTGAATGTAATGGATTCGGCTGGAATTCAAACTCAGCTCACAAATTCCACAAACTGAGCTGCTGTCTATTACTCCACTGTCCTTCATACACACACATATATATATATATATATATATATATATATATATATATATATATATATATATATTCCAAAGATTCATTAAAAATTGAGCATAAATAATGGAAAAAATGCCTCAAACTTAATAAAAACAAAGTTTTTATCATCAAAATATTATTATTTAGTGGAAAGAGCAAAGGAATTTTGATTATTAAATTATATTTATTAATCATTTTCAGACCCTTCAAAATTTTGGTTAAATTTTTTTTTCTTGTTTCCGTGGGTGGCCATAAATTAGATTAGGAAATTTTAGCGCCTTTTTCAATGAAAAACACGTTACATTGGAAATTCTTGCAAAAATCAAATAACTGCAGGATTTTAATGAACCTTTCAAGACTTATTTACAAATGAATGAAATTATTTTTTAATGGTTTCTCTTTTAGAAAAACTCTGTTAAAATATTTTTTTACATCTGTTATCGCCCCCACACTTATTTAATTTTATGAAATTTAGAGAAAATCTTTTCCGTAGACTTTAATGTTTATATTAGTTATAATGAAAAGTTCTGAGAATTTAAATCATTAAAATCTTTTGATCAAACAGGACCCCAGTTAACGAAACTGGCTCTGAATTGTAAAATAAAGGACACGATAAAACAAAGATATTATTTAATTAGAAAAGCTTTTAATTGTTTTTATGTGTAAAATATATTATGGACACGATTGTCTTAAGAAAAAAAAGTTTTTTGATGAATAATGAATTTTTACAAGAATTTTTTTCATTTTTTTAAATTCTAATTATAGTAATGTATAAAGTTTTAAATCTTAAAATTCTGTATTACTTTGTATCAGTCAAGTGATATTGTTATTTATTAAAAAGTATATCTACTAATGGAAAAGCTTACTACAATATAGTGATCCCTAGTATTTTAAAAAGAATATCTACTAATGGAAAAGTATTTCAAAAAGTATATCTACTCATGGAAAAGTTTACTACAATACAGTGATCCCTAGTATTTTAAAAAGAATTTCGAATTTGTTTTATGTGTGTATAAATGTGTCGATTTTTGTAAATACAGTCATCCATACATAACATTATCAGAAAATAAGATTGATAACAAAAGTCAATTTAAAGCCAAAGTACCCACAATTCAACATTAGATTACTTTGAATATTTTCCTAAATTTTTAAGATTACGAGGTAGTTAAAAAAATTATATGAAAAAGGCACTCTTGTTATATTTGTTAATAAATTTTTACAAATATGTCCCCATAGAAAAAAAATAAATTTTTGGCTGTCAATAAAGCTGTCAGGCTGTCAATGCCTCATAAAAACACCTGCCTCCATATTAAAAAATGGATTTCTAATTTAATTCAAACTAAATAATATTTGTTTCAAATCAGATTAATTAAATGTCAGTGATATTCCTCAAATAAAATTTCAGAAAAGTATATTTTATTTTTTAAAGTTTTTTAATAAAGAGAATTATGTTGTGGTGAAAGAATTATAAAGGTTGCTAAAATCAGCCATTTTTAGAAATTAAAAAAAAACTCATTCCAATCAATTTAAATTTAGTTTGAAATAAAGCAAAGTATTTTACTTATTGGGAATATTAAATTTAATCTATTTGCTTGAAATTAAATATAAATTAAAAGCTTCAAGAAAGATTTTTCATTTTTAAAAATTCTTTTAAATCCTTTTGGAATTGCATTTCTTTGGATGTGCCTTGGATTGTGTATTTGGGAAGCAATCCTTCTTTTATATATGTTTCATTATGTTTTCCAAAATACTTCATAGATCACCAAATTAGACTTTTTTTTAATGTAACCAATAGCAACATGGAATATACAGGTAAAAAAATAAGATTAACATTTTCTATAAAAATTTAAATGCATGTTAACTATAAGCAAGATAATTTTGTCCTTAGATTATAAAGATTATAAAGAAATACACAACCCAGATCGACCAGAAAAAAAAATTAAATTATCTACCATAAAAATTTAAAATAGTTAACCTTATCATCAACAACTCACCTGCAAAATCCAAATTACTGAAAACTAATATTATTTATGAATTCATAATGCCTCTTAAAGAACTGTGTTCCTGATTAAACCAATTTCATGAATAATTATATTGGATATACCACTACATGCCTAACAAGAAGACTTACATTACATCTCTCTGACCATAGCTCAATTAGGTCTTATTTAAATACACATGGAGACTTACCAAACTCCATCTGCACCATACTTGTAGACAATACAAATAGCCTCATCCACATGTAAAAAATGCTAAAAATAATGGAAGCATTAATAATAAAAAAAGTCAACACTCAATAACATCAACTATGAACATGGCCACAATGTGCTGACCATGTTTGGAAAATAAAAACAAAACATTCCCATCACTGTAGATACATATATAAAAATTTACATATTTAGTTAAAAATAAAAAAATAATCCTTAATAATGGCTAATGGAATAGCTGAAAGTGCTTGGATATATAGAACATTTGGACAGTTTTTACACACTTTATGTCTAGAAAGGAAAACACTTATATCAGCAGAAGAAAAATTGAATAAAAAGCTTAATCGCAGTACCTTGTCAGTTGTTTAATATTTTTAGCATTTTTTTTTTACATATGGATGAAGCTATTATATTTGTATTATCAATGAGTATATTGTGGATAGAGTTTGGTAGGTCTCCATGTGTATTTAAATGAGAACTAATTGTGCTTCAGTCAGAGAGATGTAACATGAATCTTCTTGACCATAGCTCAAATAGGCCTCATTTAAGTACACATGGAAACCTACCAAATTCCATCTTCAATATATATATATATATATATATATATATATATATATATGAGTGAGTATTGTAAAGTTCTTGACAAACTCATTTCTTAAACATCAGTTTTTTTTGGGGGGGGGCATTCTTGGGTAGGACATCCTTTGACAAAGACAAACCATGCTAAGTTAATATGAAGCAAAACACACCATCCAAATACATAATTTGGCACTGAAATTTACAAATTCCTAATGTTTGTAATCATTCATTTTTAAGAAAAAAAAAACTCATTGATTTTTGTCTACAGAGCATCAATAAGTCTAGAAAACTACATTTCCTTAAACCAAAATTCACTCTTCAGCTTACAATTCTTTTTTCAAAATTAAAACCTTCCTTGCGGAACTGCATTTAGTTTGTTTTTTGTTGTTTTTTTTATATTTGTGGACCAAAAAATAAAATAAAATAAAGCCCAAAAATCCCAGTCAAAATTAATGACAAAAAAAAGCTATGTCTATGAAAAACAAAATGTTTTCAAACTTACTAATTGTAGTCCACATGATTAAAACTAATAACCTGGGACTGTATATCACCTTTGTAAAATGCCTTTTGCCAAATATTTGGAACTAAATAGAGGATATATAATATATATTTTTAATTAATAACAACAAATAATGATAATCTAAATTTGACCAATTAAAAGAGAGATATTGGATAAAGTTGTTTGATTGCAACCAATCAACAAAATTGAAATTATAAGTTTTAAGTGGGAGGGAGGAATATTTAAATACAAATTGTTAATATCCCACAGGTGGGTGAATTGTTCATATGACACCTGTGTACAAATTTATTATATACAAAAAGAAGAATAATATCTAATTATCTAGACACAAGGTTGTAAGTATGGAGCATTCAATGAGATCAATGACAATAGATACCTAATGTAAATAAATGTATTGTTCCCTATATTTTAAGTAAAAAAAATTATATTTGTCAAAATTCAGTTGAGTTTAAATGTACTCATTCTCAATTAATCTTCGTTCTATAACAGCTATTTTATTTTAGGAAAAAAAAATTTTATTACAAAAATCAAATTTTTCTGCTAACAAACAATAATTATAGCAAAAAGAAAATTAATTTTAAATAACAAAAATTGATGATTGAGTTACCAGTCTAATAATTGGATAAAATTTTCTGATAATTCCAAGAATAATTCCACTGAAATACCCAGATTTTGAGACGGACAATCAAAAAGTATTTACAATATTTACATGCAGACTACTGCATCTTTGTGATCACAACATTTTGGCCATTCCACTTCTCTAGTGTTCTTCATGTGTATGTCAGTCCTGGTAACTCTTGGACAATTACCAAGTGAATTAAAGCATTGGTTTGTGAATTTGGTGATATATTAATTCTGAGTTCAATTCCTGGGCTGGGCAGTGTGTACTTAGACTCAGTGGAAATGGGTCAAGCAATAACTGAATAGTACTAAATGAAAACTAAAAGAAATATCAGTAGATATGGACAGCAGAACAATAAAACTCTACCCTCATAAATTAAATAAAGTTCGAAATTCGGTATAAGTTACTTAGTCTCATTGAAAGAGAACACAGGTGTGTCCAAAAATTCTGACTTTAAAATCTTTTTCTTTGTGCATCAATTTAGTAAAATGGCTAATATATAATAAATATCATCAATCTTGCCAATGTGGTTATCATTTTGTTGGCTTTTTATTCCTCAAATTTTACTAACCAGCTTATTAAAACTACATATAAGAAGCCCACATGGACTATGTATTGTTTTAATGATAATACAGGTTGTTCTCAAAAATTTGAAATTATTTTAAAAGCAATTATCTTAAAAGCTATTAAGTCTAGCTCAATGAAATTGAACAGTTTGATTGTTGAACATCATAATTTTATTATGGGAGTGATATCATTAAGTGTTCATTATGTGCACCACCTGTGACAAGACATACGTCAAGTCGGTATTTAAGCTCTTGTCAAACACGCAATAGCATGTCTCCGGTAACATTATCCAGTGTGGAAGTGATTCTCTGCTTGAGTTCATCAATGGTATCAGGAAGAGGGGGAACATAGACCAGTCCCTTCTCATATAACCATAAAAAGAAATCACACGTGGACGTGTCCGGTGACCATGGCGGCCATTTAATCAGAGAACTTTCTTCATCTCCACCACGCCTGATCTCCAGCAGATTCTCATTGAGAATCCATTAAATATAAAATCTTCATTTGTTTCTACACGTTCTGTGAAAATTTGAGGTTATTTCAAAAGGAACTGCCAAAATTATTGGCCTGCAAAATGATGTCAAATTTAATGGGACAACCTGTATATAAATTCTTAAAATATATGTATATATGCATTAATTAGTACATATACACATACCTATGTTTTAGTATTTACACATACCTATGTTTCGGTTTACTTCCAGCAACATAGACCCCCATGCCCAATGAACTGGAAACACCACCCAGCAAAACTATAGTCACACACCAAAACGTAGGTATGCGTATATGTACTAATTAATACATATCTTTACTCTGTACATTGAGTACTATTACAGTTACACCTCATGCATAAATTTAATGATTATTTATTTGCTTGCCTGCATATGCACACCAGCACACATGTACATGCCTGCTTATATTTGGCTGTTTTATTAATCCACTCTACAACTATATATATATATATATATATATATATATATATAAGAATTTATATTTAAGATGACATTATTACTGAGAAGTAAAGCAAACATTATATTAAGGTGTATTATGAAAAGAAATCTGGACAAATGAAAACAATTGCAAATACTTTGTGAATTAATCAATAATAATATTTTGTACTGTTATTGCTCGTTGCTTTATTAGCAAATAATAAAAGAAAAGAAATTCAGAAAATCTGTGACAAAGTGAAAAAAATTTTGGTGATGCATTACGTCCTTTAGGGCCTCATCAGACTAAAGTGATATTTCTATTCTAAGTTCTATGCTAACAGTTTCTTCTCTCACACTTCTCAGTTGTGGAACAATCTTCCAGCTTCTTGCTTTCCAGTTAACTTTGATCTTCAAACATTTAAATGTAATGTCAATCATTATCTTGTCTTCTTAATTCTTCTTCTTTTATTGTCCTCTCTCCTTAATAGTAGTTTTCTCATATTCTCTAACACTCAGTAGCCCCTTGCGTCCTAGTGGCTTTATTGCCTTTGATCTTCAAACATTTAAATGTAATGTCAATCGTTATCTTCTGTCTTCTTAATTCTTCTTCTTTTATTGTCCTCTCTCCTTAATAGTAGTTTTTCTCATATTCTCTAATACTCAGTAACCTCTTGCATCCTAGTGGCTTTATTGCCTTGCTTGGGGTGAAATGAAAAAAAAACTACATTGATATGACTACACATGTGCATGTAGAAGAGTGTATACTGAAAATTTTTAATTAATTTTTTTTTCTTTTTATATAGTCTACCCAATTTCATTTAATATCTTTTTGTTTTTATCACTGATTATTAAATATCCCATATTGTGATAACAGAAGATTGGCTAAGAAAGATGAAAAGATTTAAGAATGTAAACATAAATTTTCTGTGGGTGATCTACCAATTAAAGCACTTTATATACATTTTTGCCTTAGCAAATTGCTGTTTTAATTGCAGCTGTATTTTTTTAAAATCAAAACTAATTATGATGAACAATTAATGAATTTAGCGTATTGTTTTGTAAAAGATCCCTTCAGGTTTCTCCAGTGTATTCCTCATAGCAATCATTACCGGTAATAAAACAGTACTTTTTTTCCTCACTTGATTTTGATTTTCAAAAATTAAAATGCAATGTCAATCTTTATCATCTGTATTCTTAATTTCCTGTTCTTTTATTGTTCTTTCTCCTTAATAATATTTTTTTCATTCTTTCACACTCAGTAACCCCTTGCATCTTAGTGGCTTTATTGCCTTGCTTGAGGTGAAATGATAATAAAAAACATAAGGCATGTTGAATATCTCAAGAACCAATTATGCAGCCTTAATATAAATTAGATAATTAGGGCAGACTTTACAGCACAAGAATGACCACTCTCCCATGGAGTTTATACCACTGTGTGAGCTTGTGTGTGGCAATCACATTCACAAATGACTGTGAAAGTAGATTTTTCATATCTCATGCAGTCACGGATCTGTCACCCAGATTCAAATGTCTAATGTGAAAGTAACCAGTCAAGTGACATATCCATTAGGCTCGAATTCTTCTGTTTGAACAACATTGTAAAATTAACTTGCATATATTAAATTATATAGAATAGACTACACAGATACTATACTAATGTCAGGCAGAGGTCTGAAGAGCAATACTATGATCTGAGGCAGAATACACAGATACTATACTGATCCATATTTAAATAATCCTGGAATTTTTTATGGGTACTATGTATATTTCAAAACTCACATGTAAAAAAAGTTTTAAAAATAGTAAAAATTTAAAATATGCCATCATTTTGACAATATAGGTAAATTTGTAATAATTTTAATAATCTAAAAAAATAAATCTAAAGTCTCACATGTAAAAACCTGTTATGGTAAAGTCTTAAAAAAATATACAATCATTTTTTTTTATATATAGCAAGTGTAAATTAGTATTAAAGTAAAATTCTACTGGACACAAAGTGGGGGATCTGTTTTTGTATCATTACTAACAAATGAATCGATTCCTCCAGAATTACGACATATTAATATAATAACTGGAAAAAAATAATTAAAATGTGAAAAGTTAATAAGAGTAAGGACATAGCAAAATATGTCATCATTTTTTATAAACTAGTAAAACAAGTAAACTAGTCTCACAATAAAAAAAACAAAAAAAAACACATGTGACATTGTAGTTCAGAGACAAAAGGGGTCTTATAAATCCATAAATGACCTTTGTAATTTATTTCCAGCCGAAGAATAAATGGCACACACACCTTTCAGTATTTCAACCAAACAAATGTTCATGTTTAACAGGTGTTTTCAGCTGACTTGTTGAGTAGGCGAGGAAATTTATTACCTTGCACACAGGTATATTAATGGGTCATATAAACAAAAGAAATATATAAAATCTCAAATGTTGATTTTTTTAAGCTACTCCCCCTCGGAGATTTGCTGCAACACAATCTTCCTTCCTCTATGTTCAATGTGTTACTATGCTAACAAAATATCATTCTTAATTTCTGATTGCAAGTTTCTTTATCGTTCCAATTTTCTTTAACAGTTTCTCATTACTTAAATGCTGTGTCTTTAAGATCGTTTAAATTCCTCAGTACAACGACATCACTTTCACTTCAAATCTCTTCTTCATTTTTAAGGAAACTGTCCAGCATTCACTGCCATCCAGGAGATTAGATATTACATTATAGTTCAGCATTATGTTCATTGTTTCTAACAATATTTTCCTATCTCTTAATACATTGCTTAGTTTCTGGAAGGCATATTTTGCTGTTCATATTCATCTTAAATACAAGAATAACATCATACAGGGTGTCCCCCAAAAACTGACTTCACTTAAAATGTGAATATCTGAGTAACTCCATGTCTCAGGCAAACGAAATTAAATAAGTTTCATGTTGAACAACAAAAGATTTATTCATTAAAATTCAAACAAGACATTAAAAGGGACGTAGATAACAAAGTTCACAAAGCTTCACAAACGTTTAATATGCACACCACCTGTGATACAACACACGTCAAGTTGGTAGTCCAGCTCCAGCCAAACACACTGTAGTATGTCTTGCATAACATTCTCCAGTACCTCAGTGATTCTCTGCTAAAGTTCCTCTAGGCTTGTATGAAGATGGGGGATATAGACCTGTCCTTTCACAAAGCCCCATAGAAAAAATAATCACAAGGTATCAAGTGAACATGGTGGCCATTTTAATAGTACATTGTCATTATCACTGGCACACGCAATCCATATTTCTGCACTTATAACAGCCTGTAATTTTGTCTCCATTTTGCCACAGTTTGATTGGTGATGGGAAAATATGATAACGTAGCTTCCTTGTGCCTTTTCTATAAATACTTTCATCATAATTGTTCTGATGAAATTTCCTCTTTGGTACCTAGACTTTATGAATTTAAGTGTAATACAAGATTGGTGACAAGGTCACATCATTTTTCTGTTGAAATGGCTAGATATAACTGTAAGATCTATGCTAAAAGTTTCTTCTCTCACACTTCTCGCTTGTGGAACTCTCTTCTGGCTTCTTGCTTTCCAAACAACTCTGATCTTCAAAGATTTAAATGCAATGTCAATTGTTATCTTCTCTCTTCTTAATTCTTCTTCTTTTATTGTCCTCTCTCTTTAATAGTAGTTTTTCTCATATTCTCTAACACTCAGTAACCCCTTGCGTCCTAGTGGCTTTATTGCCTTTGATCTTCAAACATTTAAATGCAATGTCAATCCTTATCTTCTGTCTTCTTAATTCTTCTTCTTTTATTGTCCTCTCTCCTTAATAGTAGTTTTTCTCATATTCTCTAACACTCAGTAACCCCTTGCGTCCTAGTGGCTTTATTGACTTTGATCTTCAAACATTTAAATGCAATCTCAATCGTTATCTTCTGTCTTCTTAATTCTTCATCTTTTATTGTCTTTTTTCCTTAATAGTAGTTTTTCTCATATTCTCTAATACTCAGCAACCCCTTGTGTCCTAGTGGCTTTATTGCCTTTGATCTTCAAACATTTAAATGCAATGTCAATCGTCATCTTCTGTCTTCTTAATTCTTCTTCTTTTATTGTCCTCTCTCCTTAATAGTAGTTTTTCTCATATTCTCTAACACTCAGTAACCCCTTGCGTCTTAGTGGCTTTATTTTCATGTATAACTATACTTTTAATAGATTATCCTTATGGTGTGCATGTTTGCCTCACCCTGTATATTAAAAAATATCCCCAAAAATTCTTAAAATTTTGAAAGACAAAATGTTGTGGTGCTGGGCTTCTGAAAAAAAAAACCCCTGTGACAAAAGAATAACCATCTTTGAGAAATGACAGGAACTTTTCCCTTTTTGAAGCTTTGACTTGTTTTTCTTTGTACATTGGTTAAAATAAATAAAAGGGAGGTTTATTCTACAAGAGTATGTGTATGGTTTATAGCATATTTTGTTACATCTCCAAATATTTACTTCCACCCAATAATTGCTTTTTCTATTTCTGAACTGTAATAAGGCACAAGGCAGTTAACCCTTTCACTGTTGCATGACAATTTTAATAGTTGTCAATACAGAATTCAGTTTTTATTATTATAGATTTTTATAAAGATACTGAATTTTTAAATGAACCAGTGACTGTTTAAAACTAAAAAAAGAATTTTTTTTTCTTTTTTGTATCATGCAGGAATTATTGTGTTTGAACAAAAGTTCCTAGCATTTTTTTCAATAGGTGGCATTTGAATATGAGATTTTCTTTTACACATAACTGAAATTTATGATACTAGATTTATTTTTTGCAACATGCTGACATGTGTTGAAGTCCTCACGGTATTTAGTATTGTTAAAGTTATTAACATTTTTTGTTAAGATTTACAAACTATGTTTCGTTCAATTTTGCAAACCAATCGATGACATTTGAATAAGCTGATTTGTTTGGAAAAAATACTTTGACAAAAATCCTACCAAGTGGTTTAACAATTTAATTTAATTTTATAGGGCTTCATGGTAAACAATATTTTTTAAGAAAATTTATTTTTTTCCTTTTTAACAGCAAAGAATAAATTCTTAGGATTTCTTCCTCTTGAGCATGCAACATACAACTGGCTATGTTTAAATATTTCTTTCTGGAGCCCAATTCCAACTTTTTGAATCATTTAGCTTTGTGATTTGTTTATAGTTCTTGCAAATACAGGGTGAACTGGAAACTGAATTCTTGTACACTTGAAAGGATATTTCGATGGTTTAGGAATAAACTTTATTCTTGAGATTAATACCTCTGTCCATTTGAAACTCTCCTTACCGGGTTTTTGTTTACTGTGAAGTTTCAAGAGCATTGTCCACATCAGTGGGTCCCCTGGCTAGCTACATGCATGGACATCCTCACTCCAGATCTCTAAATGCATTTGTCATGAGGGTCCACTGCAGAGAACTTCCACTCTCTGCAATCACGTTCTGTCAGCTCCCTGCATGACATCTTGGGCCTCCCAGGTGTTTGCTTTACTTTAACCTGAAAGTCACTGGCGCACTTGATAGCACTGCTGGAACACTCCACATGTCCATACCAGCAAAGCCTTCTCTTTCTCAGAATGAGGTTGAGATCCTCGAAATCAAGCCATGCCAATAACTCACTTGATCATATGGTGACCACATCCTCTGGCTGGATGTTACAGATATGTATGATCATGGACCTGCCATTAAGCTGCAAGCGCTGGAGGCTTGGCCTGGTTATGGGCCAGGTCACACTTGCATGAAGCCTCGCACTCCGAATACAAGCGCCGTAAATATATTATAATTATTAGTAATTATATATATAAACTCAAAGAAAAGATATGCAAAAAACAATGTTGCATTTTTATTAAATAATTTGTTATTTTAATCATTAAATTGTTTTTAAAATAATAGGAGGATTTTACAGAAGTTTGTAATACACTTTTGCACTACCACCAATTATACGCATTTTGGGATGCAGATTATTTTTTCAGTCACTCATTTTGTTTTCTGTAGAATTCTTTTAGCTCAACATAATAAAAGTTAAATTTTTCCAAAAAGAAAATTGTACTAAACTATGCCCCCAAGTAAAACCATCAGTACTTTGTACCCCCTTACTTGCACTTCTCCACAAAATTTGGTTTTCATCGGTCAATGTATGGCTGTTTTAGAGGGTGTGGCGGACAGATGGACTAACAGAAGTTATAGAATTTTATATACAGATATACATCCTTGAGCAAATTAATTGAAACAACTGCTTTAGTTTCCTTTCTTTCACTATACGGTCAGTTTTAGACCCACTGGTGTGACAGGGTGTAATCAATTTCTATCTTTTCTCAAATTAGGTCATTTGCAGTGTTGTGAAGCAATATGAATATGTTTTTGGGGTGTAAGATGAAATTTGTTTGGCCTTGAAAAATATTGCATCATCCATGATTGCATCAGATTTTCATCATGCCCAGACACTACTGTCTCAACTGTTAATTAGTTGTCGTATGGCCATTGTCTGTGCTGGACGTTACTCCAAGGAAGCGTACAAAAATTGTAACACTGCACAAACACAATGGTAAGCCTTACTAGTGAGCAAATCAAAGTACTATTAACTGGCTCAGAAACTCTCCTGATTTAAATCCAACTGAGAACTGGTGGTCAATCAGTAAGTGTTGTAACCTAGGGAAGGTTACTGAATAGAATAATCACATAATGGTTGGTAATGAACGATAATACTTAGGACAAGAACAACACATAAGATTCGCCAGTGGCACGTAGAAGAAGTAGTCAATTGCTAGAAGTGAGTCAAGTGAATTCCACAATAAATCTCCAACTGCAGACCAACATACAGTATTTACTACTGTATTTATATAAATTGGAACATACTCATTATCACCTGTAGATATGCTACAACAATAAGAAATGGACATACGAAGTACTAACATGTACACTGGGTCATGTTTCATTGGAAAAATATGAAAAAAGCAAATAATAATGTAATTATTCATTTTGTTTCACTTTACATAAGGGTGTATATGAGGAATGTATATTTAGGCAGCAAGTATTCATTTAAACACGCTTGATTAAAATGAACCAACAAGGTTTATCTATTTAATTCTTTTTATTATATTTTTCCATTTCTTGAATAAGCCAATGAATGTTGAACTCAAAGTTGTGGATAAACTGATTGATTCATTTTCCCTGGCTTATTGACACTTTGAAGGTTATTTAAAGTCAGAAAATATTTTTAGATTTTATTTTTTAAGATAATAATGATTTAGTAATACCGGTCTTACCAATTAATCTAGAACTGATGAGTAGAAGAGGTTGCTATCGGTATTTGTGAGTAAGTGAATATAATGAACCTAATTGGAATTGGAACTCAGCTCTCTGATTAACAATTATGAGTATTTGTTCATTATACCACTCACACATCTAAGCTTACAGCACCTAGTGTTCCCAAGCAGTCACCCATCTAGGGACTGACCAAGCTTGACATTATTTAACTTCAGTGATTGTATGTGAACTAGTGTTTCAAAATGATATGGACGTAAGCCCCAAACTGTTTGAAGTTCATGTTTTGTCATAATTTATCTGTAACTTCAAGCACAATATACAACAACTTATTTGAAAATTAGAAAAATATAATAAAAAATTAAACAGACGGACCTTGTCATTTCTTTTTAATCAAATTTGTTTGGATATATATATATATATATATATATATATATATATATATTTAATAGTTGTATATTTAGGCAGCAATCCTTCCTTTATGCATGTTTCATTAAAAAACGACAGACAAGGTGCTACAGTTAAGCTTTTTATTTAATTTTTCTTGTGTTCTGACAAGAGCTTTCTTTTCTGGACAAAAGGTGTGTAAAAACTGTCCAAATATTTTATATTTCCAAGCACTTTCGGCTATACCTTTAGCCATTATCCAGGATGATTCGATTTTCAGCTTAATTGAGTGTGCACATTCTGTGTATGTATTAGTGTGTGGTAGGGATGTTTTTAATTTCCGAATCTGGAATACACAATGTGCTAACCGTATTCGGAAATTAAAAACATCCTTACCACACACTAATACATACACAGAACGTACAAATTCAATTAAGCTGAAAATCGAATTGATAATGGCTACAGGTATAACCAAAAGCGCTTTGTTCAGAAAAGAAAGCTCTTGTCAGAACACAAGAAAAATTAAATAAAAAGCTTAACCATAGTACCTTGTCTGTCGTTTTTAATGAAACATGCATATATATATATATATATATATATATATATATATATATATATATATATATATATATATATATATATTTCCAAACAAGTTTGATTAAGTTTGAAACTTAGGTTTGAAAGTTGTACATATGTGCAGTTTCAAAGACAGTCAGATAAATGCCTTAAAGCAATTCTAAACTCTGAAGATGAAGTTTTGTATATTGTTAAGTTTATTCATAACCAAAAGGACAAAACGATGATGGCTAACTTTGAGGATAAAACTACTGATCGCATGTTTGGAGTGATACTTTTATATTGACATTAAAACAGTGACCAATGTAAAAAGTACCTAAAAGGGACAAACAAAAGGGGAAATAAACAATAGGGTTTCTGCACTGTGTAACAGAGCAATATATATATATATATATATATATATATATATAAACGACTTCCGGTAAAATAACCGCCAAAATAGACTACCCACAGTGCACCACTGACCCCTATATATATAGCCGAGAAAAATAACAGCACTCATGGCCTGACTATTGCATCTAGCATGAAACAGACTGTCGCCTCTAAGTATTGACTTCTATGTTCACTTTTATATTTACACACGCTCTATCTCTGATATTGAGCACTTTATCCCATAAATATAAAATATATATATATATATATATATATGTATGTATGTATATCATGAAGGGTTGTAACAATGATTTCTCACACAATTTTAGAAGATAAGGAGATATTTGAGTTCCATAGGAATTTTGACTCCAGTCCATCTTTGAGTAAACTTAAGTGTCAGTGTTTTCAGGATCCATACCTCCAGTTTGCCTTTGAATTGGGAAACATTAAAATTTTATCAATGATTTTAGATAGTCATAAAAGTAGTCCTTTGAAGATTTGACCATCCATACAGTTTTGGAGTGATCTCAAACCTTCTGGAACACAAGTGGATGAAAGGGGTGAGACCCCAGGATTATCTATATAAGCAGAGAGAAGCAAGAAGTCAGGGGGGAAAGTGGGTTCAGCTGTGAGAGTAGCCAGAAGAGTTGCCCAGCAGCCAGTGACATAAGAACCAGTAGTGATGAATCATGAGTCACCAAGCTCAGAAGCCAGTAAAGCGAGGGAGATAGCAGTTCAGCCAAAGGGAAAGATAAGTGTCGGCTAAATGAGAAATCACATTGTTGTGAACTCCCAACCAGTGTCTTTAAAAACATTTGTCGTCACTAGTATTTGTTGAAAGAAGAAGACAAACTGGTGCACATAGCAAGTTGGGTGTATATGCAAATATACGGATGTCATCAAAGGTGCAGTGAAAGATGGATGAGCAGAGAACGTCATCACCAAACTTGTCACAATTACACCATGAATGGCGTTACAGGGTGGTACTTCAATGCACCTTTCATGATTTGAGTGTAGATTGTGAATTTTAGAAGCTTTATGCTAAATGTGAAATTAGAGAAAAATTTGATGCACTTTCATTTCCAGAAAGGAAAAAATGCTGTACAAACATTAAAATTGATATGTGCCATTTATGGAGATGGTGCCATAGCTTAGAGTACTCTTTGTAAGTGGTTTGCTAGGTTCAGAAGTAGAAATTTTGATTTGCAGGATGCGCAATGTTCTGGCAAGCCTGCAGTGTGTGATCATAACCAAATCCAAATGCTGATTAAAAAAAATCTACGTTACACAACAAAGGACATTACAGAAATAATCCATATATCTAATATTAACGTCATAAGACATTTGAAAACACTTGAATATGGAAAAATTTAATGGAGTGCATTTACATCTGTGGTTCTTTGCTCAAAAGCAAAAAACTTATTTTTTAAAAGAACAATCACAGGTGATGAAAAATGTATTGTTTAGAACTAAAAGAATCCTACAGAAAACAAAATGAGTCACTCAAAAAAATAATCTGCATCCCAAAAAGTTGATGCTGTGTACTTGGTGGTCGTGGAAGAGTGTTGTGTATTACAAAAACCTGCAAAATCAGTTGTGGAATTAAGACAAGTGTTGTTCCCTGCTGGATCAATTAAAGGCAGCAGTTGATGAAAAGTGTCTGGAACTGGCCAATTGGAAGGGTGTTATTTTACATCAGGATAATACCAGACCTTACATTTTTTTGTAGACCTGGTAGAAATTAGTACA
The DNA here is from genome assembly GCA_903632075.3 of Acanthosepion pharaonis. Classification (NCBI taxonomy): domain Eukaryota; kingdom Metazoa; phylum Mollusca; class Cephalopoda; order Sepiida; family Sepiidae; genus Acanthosepion; species Acanthosepion pharaonis. The sequence goes on from CAHIKZ030000071.1 coordinate 1,014,162, forward strand.
GCTTTGATACAATGTCCTAGTACACTGGTTGTAATCACCTAACCTTACATTTACAGATAGAAACTTATTTCAATCCCTACAAAATTCTCTTAACTGGAAAGAACTACAACTCTCTGAAATAGTGTAAAAACCACTTAAACCAGTTCATCACTCAGAAAGATATTAATTTCTAAGAGGTTAGAATCATGAAGCAGTCTCAAAGCTGGCAAAAGATAGTAGAACAAAATGGCACATATATGGTTAAATAAATCTATTTACAAATGTCTTAATATTGTCTTTGAAATTCACTTAAAAATGCTACAAACATTTGTTGTGATCCTATATTTTGTATCCTTTTCTTACATTACAAAGATACACCATGGAATTTCCTTGCTAGAAATGGATAGGCCATTAATTAAAACAATAGTGATCTCATTTTTGCAGGATTATTAAAATACAGAAATTATTTTGTTCTTTTTTTGCATTAAAAAGATGCACCATGAAATTTCCCTGTATAAATTATTATTTAAAACTGTTGTTAAAACAACTCATTTTTTTCTGTCTGATTAAAACATATATAACTAGTGGCTTTGCAAATGTTGTCATGATTTATAAAATGTTTAAACCAGTATCTTTGTATTTGTTGTGTTTAGTCAATAATGCTGAACTATTTCATCACAAATAAAGAAAAAGTAACTATCAACAAGTGTCGAGAATATCATGCTGAGTCCATGACAAATGAATAAGTTTTAAGGAGAATACCATGAATTGAGGATGTGACAAATGAGGAAGTTTTAAGGGAAATAACATGAACCGGGTTTGTGACAAATGAGGAAGTTTTAAGAGGAATACCATGAATTGAGTATGTGATAAATGAGGAAGTTTTAAGGAGAATACCATGAATTGAGTATGTGACAAATGAGGAAGTTTTAAGGCAAATACCATGAACTGAGTATATGACAAATGAGGAAGTTTTAATGAAAACAGGAACTACAAAGACCATTGGGAACAATGAAAAAGAGTCAGGTAAATAATTGATGGGGTTGACATCATCAGGAAAGATGGCTTGGCGAATTTAACACTCATAAGACACATCTAAAACAAGAGAAGTGAGAGGGAATAATAAAGGGCAGAAGAATAAGAACCACAAAGATAAAAAGAAGTTGTTAAAGAGAAAATATTACTGAATGCAACACAGGATGGGAAGCTACGGAGAATCAAGATTTCTCATATCCTGAAACGACATGGTATACAAACATACACAAACATGTATATTTAGTTAACATATCTTTATTCAAACAAATTTCATTAAATAAAATATGCATATTTTTTGTATTTATTTTTATAACAATCCTTTCTAGTTCTCTAATCAGTTTCTTGATGTTAAGATGAAATCATCCATCAAGGAACATGCTGTAGTTATTTCCTACCCAAGTACTTTCGATCACCTCTGATATCATCCTCAGGGGTGAATTACAAAGAGAAACTTATTGTAGCTGTGATTGATGTGATGGTGATTTTTAAAAACACACATGAATGCGCTTTGTTATAATTATTTTAAAATTTTAAATCTATCCCTTGTAGCTATGGAATTTTTGCAAAACAAGCGTCCCAATATAAGGCAGTTAACCAGAAATAGATAGAAATGCAAAATGTCATTAAATATTGGTTAAAACATGGCTGCTACATTTGTAATAAATTTTGTCGAGTTTTGGTTGGTTGCTTTTGATATAGGGGGCTTCAGAAATTTGATGTTTTTGTTTATTTTCATGGTGTAGTAGTGATTTTCCAAGCATAGCTTAGATGTGGCACAAAGCCGAAAGTATGGGGCATCCAGTGAGGATCGAACTCACTACTCATTCGTAATTGTGCTAGCGAGACAAGCTTGCTAACCATTACACCGCCTCAGGGTGAAAATTGGTGATGTCAACAAGTATTTTCCTGTATTCTAAAGGTGGAGAGGAATGTGCTTTTAGATGTTGTGCAATAAAACATGCATCCATCAAATGAAGTGCAAGACATCTTGATAGGAAAAAACAATGGCACCATCCTTGATGAATTTCATTTTAACATCAAGAAACTGATTAGAGAACTAGAAAGGATTATTATAAAATAAATAGACATATGTCTATATTATTCAATGAAACATATATATATATATATATATATATATATATATATATATATATATATATATATATATATATATGTGTGTATTTAGGCAGCATCTTTTCATTCATACACGTTTCATTAAATAATATAGACAAGTGTTGTCTATTTATTTTATGTAAATTTTTTTCATAACGTCTGATAAGTTTAATAACATTATCGTTGAACGAAGAAAGAAATTCACAATATCGATCAATATTTTTTTAATACAATCTAAGCTTTCGGCTTACATAAGCCATTATCAAGGGGTTACTGAGTGTGAAAAAATAAGAAAAAGAAAAACATTATTAAGAAGAGAGAACAATAAAAACAAGAGGAATCAAGAAGAATGTGGATAATGATTGACATTGCATTTAAATTTCTCAAGATCAAAGTTGGCTGGAAAGCAAGAAGCCGGAAGAAAATTCTACAGGCAAGGAAAGAAACTGTTAGCATAGAACTTACAGCTACATCTAGCTATTTCAACTGTAAAATAATGAGACCTTGCTGCCAATCTAGTACTGCACTTAAATTCATAAAGTCTAGGTACCATAGAGGAAAGTTCATCTGAACAATTACCATATTATTTATAGAAAAGGCAAAGGGAGGCTGCATTACAATTGTGAGGAAAGTGACTGAAGCCAAGATGTCAGGTCAGTTAAAGAAAAGATTTTAAAATTTGTTTTTTGATATGCCTGTATGTAAAAGGTCAAATCCACATTCTTTCTCTCTCAGCATTTGACCCCCTACACACACACGGGCATAGGCTTTGGAGGGTAATGGGTTGTAACCTGACAGATAATTGCATTTCTTAATAAGTGCAACATTTTTAATTTGTTAACTACTTTTCTACTTCATTATTTGTTTATATATAGTATAACCCCTGCACTTTTAAAAAATATTTAGGTGACAACGCAACTTAACCAATGTTAAAATCTAAATAATACGTAAGAAACAGCAGTTACATAATTAACTGTCCCTGCCAAAATGACACATGCTTTTAGTTTAACTACACTTGTATCACCTCCAGCTAAACTCCAAAATGTTATCTACTAAGTTTTTTTTTAATTTAACCATAATTCTTTTTTTAATAGTAAATAAGTTTACCTATTGCCAGGTTCACACACCTTCCCTGTTTTTTGAACAGGAGTAGAGGTTTATCCTTTGTTTCCACTTTAGGATGGGGTTTTCAGTTTCTTTTTTATAAGTTTTATTTTTCACTCCCAGTAACCTATTGTGTCTTAGTGACATTATCATCTGGCTTTAAAAAAAAAAATTTAATTAGATAAGATAGCAACATGGAATTATATTTATGACCAGAGAAGTGTCTCGTTGTACAGATAAGGGTTTGTTTTTTTTTTAACAGGGCTGAAAATCTTAAAACACAAAAAGAAAGATGGTTATATAGCAGGTGTAAAATAATCTGAAGATAAAGTTCTAAAAAAAATGAGGCCTTGTACCAGGTTTGGTTCAGAAAAGCAAATAGGAGTCAGAGATAATTGGAGAAAAAGAAGAAAAGAAATCAAATGATCTATCAAGTGCAGTGACAATACGTAAGAAGGAGAATAAAAAAAGGGTCACAAAAAATATTGAATCATTTTTTTTTAATAACTAGCTTCTGTCGTCTGCTCCCAAGTCTTCTTCAGAGTCAAATTTTCTTTAAATTTTTACGTAGCATTTGAGTAAATAGGGAAGTCTGGTTGATACTGAGAGGTTGTAATCTAATTCTGACTGACCATTTAGTTAGCTAGATCAAGAGTTCAATCCTCAGGAGCGTCTCCACTATTATGGTACGTTTTTGTGACCCACTAAATTTCATAAATAATTACTAATAAAACGAAAAGAAAGAGCAACAGGCAATGTGATGATGAAACCACGATGTGAGGACATTTCTTATAGTTTGTTGTTTTTTTTTTTAATAACATTTATTTCAATTTCATTGATGTAGATTTTTTAGAATTACAGCTGCTTTTTACTCCCGATGTAAATATAACTGAAACTTTATGTTATAGTATCATTAAATTTTACGTACATCTGATATTACTCCAGACCAACGTATATCATTTTATTGAGAATCAACAAATAATATCTGTAACAAAAACGCCATTTTCGGTACATAGGATCGTAGATTAGGGTTAGGGACAAGAAGGGTTTGTTTATATTTTTCATCTTGATTTTTCTTTATTTTTCTTTCTTTCTTCTTCTCCCCCCCCCAAAAAAAAACATTTAACAGAAAAATTATTCCTGACGTAGAGTGTACAGGAAGGTGTTGAAAAGTTCTCGGCCCGATGAATTACAAATAATAATTAATTAATGTTTCATCAGAATTTGAGGGGGGGGCAGAAATTTTCAGCACCCCTTCCTACATGAGTGTTTTAAAAAAGTATAAAAAAAAGAACACTAAAATTTTTAAATACAATAATTTTAATTAGGATATTTCTTAGCTAACACTTTCAAAAAAAAAAAAAAAAAAAAAAAAAAAAATTAAATTCCCATTTTTAATTATCACTGTTCAAATGATGTTTAAATAATTTAGACACGGTAAAAAAAAATAAAGAAGGGGGTACTCAGAATTAGTTTAAAAACAATAACTGGTTTTCTTTTGAAATTAAAATAAAAAAAATTATATATTATATTATATTTTTTTATTCGTGCATTGTGCAGTTTTGCTACAATTCTCTAAATAATGCATAATTAAAAAAAATGTTGACAGCATTTTTAAAAGGGAGTACTCAGTACTCTTTGAGCACATGAACATAAAATAAAAAAAACAAATTTTAAGTCTGATTATTCAGTTTTTTTTTCTTTCGCTGGTTGTCTTCAGTACAGTTTATGCTAAGGAAGTCACATGACAAAACAATCTTCTTCCGATGTATGTTAAACAATAAAAAACCCTGCATTGCGTTTGGCATTTGCTAATTTATTATTGAAATTCGTCAGGGCTTAACAAAAAAAAATTTTTTTTTCTCATCAAAAAGAAAAAAAAATAACTTGGTTCCATCAAAAAAAAAAAAAAAAAAAAAAAAAAAAAAAAGGAAACTTTTTATTTTAATGGTTTATTTTTTGTATTTAATTATTTAAATTAACGATGTTTAAATGATAATTAATTGCAGTTTCGTTAGTTATTTTTCGTAAAATGAAACTTGGACTAATTTTAAGACGAAGTTGTTTTGTTTTTAAAATAAATTTTTTTTTTAAGTTGATCTTATTTTTAATTCTAAAATTCATATTTATTTCGAATCTTTTCTGGTGGGGGGGGGAAAGGAAAAGCAAACAGAAAAAGGACTAAACAAACAAAACAGAAAAAAGGGTTATTTTAATTTAGGAATTGGAAAAAAACTGTAAGGTGGGGGGGTAGTTATAAATTTTAGGTTTCAACCTCATTTCACTTCCGTGCACTTCGTAATATTTTAAAATATTAAGCGGAAAAAAACAGTGATGCTATCAAGTGTTTTAGAGTGTTTTTGCTACATGAGCAATTTAATATTTTTTAAGCGGTACCTACCTTTTGCAAGTAACAACAGGTTCTTGTATTATTTACAAAAATCAGTTACTTACATATAATAATAATAATAATACGCACGTACTTTTCAAATAATAAATACGAATGGACAACATTCATTTAAAAAGAAAATGAACAAAACAATGAAGAAATGTCAATTTCACGGACGAATATGCGTGTGCGTTTTTTTGTGTATCTGAAGGTTTTCCAAGCCCCCCCCCAATTACCAACACACACATACACGCAAATAAATAAATAAATACATACATAAATAAAACTAGACTAGAGAGACTGATCACCGTTTCTTGCATTTATAGACCGACAATATCTGCGGAACGAGAAGAATGGTAAATAAATGCTATTTTTTTTTTTTAGGCTGACGAAAGAAAAGACAAAATAAATTATTGAAAATGGATTTTTTTTTACCTTGCATCCACCAACGTTGTTGCAGAAGTAGAAAACGCGAGAAAAGAAAAATATATTTTTTTCGGGTAAAATAATTTTTTTTTGCGTATATAAAAATATAAAATGATTAATTAATTTTGTCTGTTGTGCGTATATATATCATCATTCTCTAATGTTTTTTTCCAGGCTTATATAGACATGCGTGCTTTTTTTTTTTTTTTTTGGTGGCTCTTCGAATCTTGTGGTTAATTCAAACATGTGCAAATGTTTTTAGTGTTTGACAAAAAAAAGCCGACCCGGGTAGATATTTATTCCGTGATGGTGTTAGGGTTGAAAAAAAAAATTACAGGTGCCCCCGGGATCGCGGTCTGCGTTTTAAAAAGGTCTGTACTTCACAAGGTCTTCTGCATAAAATACACACACACATACACAATATATATATATATATATATATATATATATATATATAAACCACATGAATAAAACAGGCATACAATAATAATAATTAATAAATATATAAAAAAAATTTATTAAAAACGCACACAGGCAGTCACAATAATGTCCCCTGTTAAAAATTATGATACATAAAAAAAAATAAAATAAAACTTTTGAACACAAATAAAAAAAAACGTAAAGTTGTCTCTTGGTATAAAAATTAAATAAAAAAATAAACAAAAAATAAACCAGTAAAATAAAAATAAAATAAATTATTAACTCATGTACTTAATTTCTTAAAGTTTACTGAAAAGTACACGTCTAAAAAATATACACAAAGTAAAAAACAACATACACACATAAACACAATGCCTTTTTTAGTTTTATTGCAAGAAAAAATAAACTAAAAAAATATAAATATAATATAAATAAAACACTTAAACTAAACAGCAACCTGATCCCCTGAGTGAACATGTTTTGTCGACTCGAGTTTTTTAAACGAGGAGAGGTGCGTAATTAATTACACACTTTACTTTATGAATATACATTTAAAATTAGATATATTATAAAATAAGTACCCACATGAAATGCAATTTCAAACACTCATCATAAATTATCCGATTTACATAAATAAATGAATCTCTCATGTTTTTCTTTTTCTTTCCTTCCATAAAAAAGATCACAAAAAACAAAGGACCCCATGTTTTTTATTAATATTCCCCCCCCCTCAACAGAACGCAAGGACAGTGACTTGCGACTCCCGAATAACAGAACACTTTGCCCAGAATTAGATAGCATTCGCATGACCCATATCGATGTCTGTTTGTCTTTTTGAGTTTTCTAGAAAATGCGATCATCTACGATTTCTTTCGTCAATAATGACGCACACTCATACGCAATGCTGTCGAAAGTTTTCAAAAAAACAATCTTTGTTTCATATTGTGAATTAGTGGTTCATTCAAACTTTGTTCAACTTTTGTTGTTAAATTAAGACTGCCTTTTGACGGAACACAATCTTCCTATTCTCGTGACCTATGTAGGGTCTGCGCCAGACTTAAACTTAGAAAAGCACACCGTGAAGATTCTCATTGGGTGCCCTTGTGTTTTTTGTTTTTTCTAAACTAAAAAACCGAGCTTAAAAGTTTTGTAGAGAGAGTCGCATTGAAAGAAATGAAAGTAGGAACTAGGAAGATAGTGTTGCGCCTGTCCTTGATATTTCTGAGATGAATTAATTTAACTTACAATTATTTTTACACTATTTACAATATACATTGTTCGGACTGTTGTCCTCATCTTTCTTTGTCATATTCACGGCGTTTGAGGAAGGCCGGAGCGTACGTACAACGGCCGAAACGTCGTGAATTTGACAAACTTTATTGATTCTCACATTCTTTATTGAATAAAAAACAAAATAAAAACGAGGACAATGTTAGTTAAATAAATAATTTTTTTTAAATATTTTGATTTCGAAAACAAAAAATAAAATAAACAATTTCAGTGGGTTGTAAGCTCATTTAGTAAGAAAGTTGATTATTTTTAAAACGACCACAATTGAATTAATAACGAAAGAGTATTGTACCCACAGCGGTCAGTCTTGTTCTTGTTGAATCGTTTGTAACGATGGTTTTTCTTAGATTGAAAAGTTTAAATTTAAAACCTTCGTTTTTTTACACTACATAACCCACTGTAAGTCAGTTTTCCAGGAAGCGAAATTACATTTTTGTTTATATCAGTGGCCCAGAATGTACAATGGAAATTTTAAAATCCTTTACCCTTTTAACCCCATATTTACGTTGGTCCACGGCCGGTGCGTACTACCAGCGAAGCCTCCGACCCTTTAAATCTGATTTGGGCCCCCGGGCAATGCTTTTTGACCATCGCTATCAACATTTGCTTTTTTTGCTTTTTTTTTTCTACCTACATTTATATACGTTCGGTTGGAAATAAAATTAAAAAAAAAAAAACAAAAAAAAGATAAATTACTTTTTTTTTATGAAAAATTTTCACGGGTTTTGCCGTCATTAAAGGTTTTTTTGGTTTTTTTTTCGTCCAAATCCGTGAATTTATTATTTTCTCTCTCTCTCTCTCTCTACACACACATACACTATTTCTTTTTTATCCATAATGTTGAACGTGTTATAATTATTTAAATTTTTAACAACAAAAATCTCAAGTTAATATTAAAATTTTGACACATTGATGATTATTTAAGAAGATGGAATGATGACATGTCTCTCTAATTTGTATTTATTTTCAATTTTTCAAGTTGAATTGTTCATATTGCATATGATCCATTATGATTAGTGTCCATAATTAGGTTGCAATAATAAAAATTATATTTTGAATATGACCTTATGAAAATTGAGATGTAGTTAGGGGCTCCATATCATAAATTCGGAGGGGGGGGGGACCCTTGCACCAGTTCCACTTTGGTCAGTCGAAAAGTTGTAAAATTCCTAATTCACACTTCACAGTTATAAGAGAAAAAAAAACAGGGTAAGTTTTTGTAGAATGTAGACCACTTGTAGTTGGCAAGGACATATTTTGTTGGGTGCATGGTAGGGTTTCGTCTTATTAATTTCAATCTCTCTCTCTCTCTTCCTCCTCTACAGCAGTCATGTAATAATACTTAATTCGATGATACAAGAATTAAAATGGACAGTTAAACTAATGTCCACGGGATAAGTTTAAATGTCTGTCGCAAGACCACACAATTGATGCAGCCGGCAAGAATCGATTTTATGAGCAGATAGTCTTGCTTGTTTCATCATTTGCCCACCAGGTAAAATAAAAAAACAAATTAATGCATTTTCACACCTATGTATTTTAGGGGGAAAAATAGTGAAAATCCAATAATTTGACCAAGTAAACTAATGTTTACTGATGATATTTTTTTAAAAAATGACGAAGTTGAATTGAAACAAAAATTAGTTTATATTCTAAATATTTCATCACTCGAACAAAATAGGTCGTTTGCCGTAGAGCAGTGGTTATTAAAAGTCAGTCTTGCACTGTCTTAAATTACAGTGACTTATCTACATGATCTGCCTTGAATCACAGTGAGGTGTCTACACTCTACAGGCTTCACCTTGGATTAAAGCACTTTACATACATGTAAAGCACTGTAATCCTTTATAGGCAATCAAGGCTCTTCACAGATTCCTGTGAATTGGCATGACTTCATGGGAAGATAGGGGAATGGTTTCTCAATGCCTTTTCCACAGTTTGAAATTCAGAGTTTTCCTCCTCCTAGACTGGTTGCCAGCCAAGGCTAGATTTCAGTCTACCCTGCTATTTAACACATAGTCTAGGAGGGAGACAGATTCAAGCCTTTCACAAGGAAATTTGTGCAAAGGTGAATGCTACAGACTAGGCTAGAATCTGAATTCAGTTTGCCGATTTCATTTCTTGCACTGATAGCCATTACACAAGCTGTACATCCAGGATATACTATCTTGGTCTACTCAAATCTGTGTATGTGTGTGTATATATATTATATATATATATATATATATATATATATATATATATATACACACACACACACACACACACACACACACATACATATATAAAGTGAACAACTTCAGAATCTCCTGTAACTCTTCTAGACAGTCACCTTGCTTAAGTTGGTGAATGCTGCCATAATCCTTGCCTTTAGTTCATCTTTGGTGTTACAAGGAGTTTTGTGGTTCTCTCACTCAACTGCACCCCACACATAATAATCAAGAGGGTTGCAGTCTGGTGAAATTAGAAATATAAAATGGCGACAGTTTACCCATCGCACAGTGTGTGCGTGTGTGTGTATATATTTATTCAAAATTATAACATATGCATGTTATAACATGTATCTTACTTATTATAAAACCCAGGTTGTGTGTGTGTGTGTGTGTGTGTGTGTGTGTGTGTGTACGTTTATATATTGGATCGGATTTCCTATATTTTTCAACCGATTTCAACAAAACTGCATAGGACTACGTAAAATTACCTTGCAGTGGTTCTGACAGTGCCAAAAATTGGAAAAACACAATTGTTTTTGCACAAAATCAATTTGAAAACACGATTAAGAGGCATCACGAGTATGAAAGGGGGACAACTTATATCGAGTTATACTTATTATAAAAAACAGGTTGTTTGTTTGTGTGTGTGTGTGTTCGTTTATATATGGGATTGGATTTCCTACATTTTTCAACTGATTTCAACAAAACTTCTTTTTTTTTTTGGCAGGTAGTGTTTTTATTGTCTTGCACACTTTTTTCTTTATTTTTACATTCACAATGCTTTAAAATTCCATTTACAAGACAATTGTTTATAATAAAATTCTATTCAATCGGTAGACTCATAGCAATTGAAAACAATGTTTTTGTTTAAGTTTGGGTTTGACCAATTCGTAAAAAAAAAAAAAAATAAAAAAAATAATTAAGACATCCGTGTTCGTCAACCTTAAACAATAATTTTTGTCAATTTTATTTTTCAGTCTTTATGATGGTCGATACTTGATCTATCTCTTACTGTTACATCCCCGGGCAACGCCGGGCTCTACTGCTAGTCTAATTCTAAAACCCTGTCTACTGCAAGGCTATGACTCTTTTCTTGTTCAAGGAATCGTTCATAAAAACTATATATAGAATGATTGATATTTGGCCACATTAAAGCAGGAATTTGATTTGGTTGCCACCAGCATAGGAGGACAGTTTCGCCTGTTCCTTAGGCAAGGAGCCTTCAAAATATTTTAAGTATTGCTCTCTCTGGATAAGCTGCATTATTAATATTACTTCCCTTTCCAATGCATTCTTTTTCAAGACATGTCAATTGCAGTAACCTTATTGTTAATTTCACTCTTAAAGTTGTTTTCTGTTGCCATAGAAGGATATGACAACACAACTATGAAATCACATGCAGAGTGATGAAGGTTAAGAAGGTTATCTGGATAAAATCACTTGAGAGAGAACTACCTGAAGACTATTCCAGTGGTTGACCAGAACTCTGCAAGCAAAATTGTTTTTTTTTTTTTTTTTTTTTTTTTAACCGGTATCACCTCAAGCAAGGCAGTAAAGCTACTAAGACACAAGGGGTTACAGAGTGTGGAAGAATTAGGAACAGAAACATTAATAATGAGTGGGAAGAAGAAAGAGTAATCAGGAGGACGATAGATAGCAATTGACATTGCATTTAAATTTTTGCAGATTAAAGTTGGCTGGAAAGCATGGAACTGGAAAGGAGTTCCACAAGCAAGAAGTGTGAGATAAGAAACTTAGCATAGAACTTATGGCTACATCTAGCCAGCTCAACAGCAAATTGATGAGATCTGGATGCCAGTCTAGTAATATGCTAAAATTCAAAAACTTTAGGTACCATAGCGAAGAGCTCATCCAAACAATTACCATGAAAGTATTTATATGAAAGGCACAAAGAAGCAACCTTACAGTGGAAAGTGACTTAAACCAAGCCACCAGATCAGGACTAATAATATTACTGATTCTTCTTTGGATCTTATCAAGGAGCTGAAGGTAAATAGCAGGGTCACTGAACTATATGTGGCAGCAATTTTCTAAGCATGGATGAATGGTAGACTTATAGATATGTAAGATAGATTCTGGAGAGAAAAATTGTCTCCCCTGACACAGTAAACCCATTGATTTGCTTATTTCATTTTTTTACTGTTTATCAACCCTTTCCATGTTATTTAATGCCAAAACATATTTTGGATTGTATGAATAATTGATTTCATTTATTTATTTTTTATTTTTTGCAAATGAATATTGCATTAACAATATTTTTGGAGAAGGCAATGATTTTTCAGATGCAAGCCCTACTATTTAACCCATAGTTGGGGAGAGGAGATGAATTCATGCCTTTTCCAAGAGTAAGATTCAGTGCTCCTACTTGAGTTCCTTTAAAGAGTACAATTTGCTTTTATGAACCTTTCCATATATTTGCCCCATCTTAGCTTCTGAAAGAAGCAAATGTAAGCATATATTATAGTGTCTCAGTATAAAACCTAAATATGAGATTCATTTGAATGCAGAGAAATTTAATTGTTAACAAGTTGCCGTCTGTCGACCTGTACTATATGTTGACATCAGTCAAGAATTCTGCTAGAGAACATTCTGAATTCTTGGCTACAATCCAAATCTCTTTTGCGTCTTACTAAACAACCAAGTACTAATGATAGTCATTTTCTTTTCCAACCAGAAGACAAAAACTATTTTCTTTCACCTACAAAGCATCTTTACAACTTGCAAAATGTGTCAAAATATAAAACACCCCTCTCTCGACATAAACTGACTTGTGTACGCAGATGTCTTGCGTACTGTCAGCCATCAGTTTCATTGATCTAAGGATCAAGAAGGGTTTCCAAAAATGTTTTCTTTACTGTAAAGAATCACAATTACTTCCAGACGGAATTTATGAGGGGGTGCTGAAAAATTCTCAGCCCAACACATTTTCTAAAATCTGGCCAAAGATGAAAATTTTTGGAGAGACGTGTTTCTTGGTTAGGCTTCAAAAACTTTTCATCTCTATCATATTAATGTACTTCGTAACTATTATAGGTAACTGAAAGAAATTTATAATGTCTGACACAAGGTTACAATTGTGAGGCCTTGAGTCAAAATTTGACTTGCTATATGAGCAAAGCTTTTTTTTTTTCTAATATTAGCTTGTTAATTAAATACTGCTGTAATTTTTATATATCATATATATATATAGTATGAAAGCAATTAACTTCTTAAAATAAAAAAAAATATTACTTCTTACCAATAGTAGCAAACATTTTAATAAATAGAGCACACACACACACACACACACAAACAAAAACGTTCTTACTTCTCACCAATAGGCTTTTAATAAATGGAAGATACACACACACACAAAAAAAAGTCTTCATTTTAAACTAATGAATGAAACCCAAATGAAAAATGAAGGTTGAATGACTTAAATATAAATATTTCTATTATTTATCTCTAAATGAAAAAAATTATTTCTGATTGAAGAATGAATTTGGCTTTAATAAACAAAGCAAGAAAATAAACATTCTAAAATAAGATTAAAAAAATGAAGAAAAATTCTGATTATAAAAAAAATGAAAAGATATTTCTATTATTTATCTCTAAATGTGAAAAAACATTAGGATCTGATTGAAGAATGAATTTGGCTTTAATAAACAAAGCAAGAAAATTCTAGATTATAAAATCCAAATGAAGATTGAAGGACTTAGATGTAGATATTTCTATTATTTATCTCTAAATGTGAAAAGCATTAGATCTGATTGAAGAATGAATTTTAATAAACAAAGCAAGAAAATTCTAGATTATAAAATCCAAATGAAGGTTGAAGGACTTAGATGTAGATATTTCTATTATTTATCTCTAAATGAAAAAAACATAGGATCTGATTGGAAGAATGAATTTGGCTTTAATAAAAAAAGCAAGAAAAATAGATTATAAATCCAAAAAGATTGAAGGACTTAGATGTAGATATTTCTATTATTTATCTCTAAAATGAAAACATTAGGATCTGATTGAAGAATGTGCTTTTAATAAACAAAGCAAGAAAATTGTAGATTATGTGTAAAAGGACTTAAATGTAGATATTTCTATTATTTATCTCTAAATGTGAAAAGCATTAGGATCCGATTGGAAGAATGAATTTGGCTTTAATAAAAAAAGCAAGAAAATAAAATAGAAAAAAGAAATATATGTGTGTGTGTGTGTGTGTGTGTGTGTAAAAGCATAATACGTGTTGAGCAATTGAATGAGAAAGTGGAAATAATTTCATGCAATGTTTTTTTGTCCTTTAAAATAACGACATCAGTCTAAATTAATGTTCTTATTGGCTGTCCGTCATATCCAATTATGCCTGTCAGTTAGTGTGGCTAACCAATCCCTGTTGCAGATGCCTGCACAGGCACATTTGTGTTTGTTCAACACCCACAAACCCTCCGGTGGTTTATACTGTAACTATACTGCGTGAACCTTAGTTACAGTTCCTCAGAGAGAGGGCATTACCTGTCATGAAGAACAGTCTGAACAAGACTTGTATGCTCAAATCCTCGGTCACGATGACCTGTGACTGTGCTAGCACTACTATGAATTTGAAATTTTTGGCTTCCAATGAGTCAAGACATACAGTTTAGCGGATCCCCTTAAGTTTCTCAATGCTTTTGTTTTTGTTGCTTTTGTTTTTCAATGTCTTACACTGTAAAGACAGAAGATCTCTTAAGAATAATACATTCTATACACCCTTCTGCAAATTAATTTAAACAATTGCTTTAGTTTCCTTTCTTTCACCATACGGTCAGTTTTAGACCCACTGTAGTGACAGGGTGTAATTGATTTCTATTTTTTCTCAGATTATGTCATTTGCAGTGGTGTGAAATAAAATGACTCTATTTTTGGGGTGTATGATGAAATTTGTTTGGCATTGAAAAATATTGCATGAGATTTTTATCATGCCCAGACACTATTGTCTCAACTATTGATTAGTTGTCCAATGGCCATTGTCTACAATGGACATTATTCCAAGGAATTGTATGAAAATTGTAATGCTGCACTGGCAATCCTTACTAGTGTGCAAGTCAAAGTACTATAGACTGGCCCAGAAACTCTACTGATTTAAATCCAATTGAGAATATATGGTCAATCTGCAAGGAACAACTTTATGGAATGGACATACGAAGTACTAATATGTGCACTGGGTCATGTTTTATTGGAAAAATACGAAAAAAGTAAATAATAAGAGAATTATTTATTTTGTTTCAATTAATTTGCACAAAGGTGTGTATATGTGTATATATATATATATATATATATATATATATATATATATATACATATATATTGCATGTATGGATGACAGTCGTCTACCAAAACAGCTGTTCTATGGTGAAATGTGAGAAGGAAAGAGAAATGCATCAAAGCCGAAGAAGAGATTTAAGGACACAATAAAATCTTATCTGAAACAGTCTGGACCAATGGGAAAAAATGGCTTTGGATAGAAGTAAGTGGCGGAAACTAATTTACGAAGGCATCGAGTCCTTTGAGAATAGCCGTACAGTGCCTACAAATGTCTGATTCGTAAAGGCAAACAGGGTCCGGCACCGGGTCCACAAATTCACCACGTTAATTGTGACATATGCGGAAAATTGTGCCTATCTTTTGCCGGCTTCAAAAGCCATTTGGCGTAAATGCAAAAAACCTAGTGTGCACCTGAATAATGTCACTGTAAACAAAACTGATTGGGTATGCCAATTCTGTGGCAAAATTTGTCGCAGTTTGGCTGGCCTGAAGAGTCACCTGTGAATACATAGAATTTGAGGGGAGTGGGGGTGAGAACATGAAATAAAGGAGGTGGTCATGCTCGAAACCGAGAGGACAGCCATATATATATATATATATATATATATATATATATATATATATATATATATGTATATGTATGTATGTATGTGTGTGTGTGTGTGTGTGTATTTAGGCAGCAATCCTTCTTTCATGCACATTTCGTTGAATACAACAGAAAAGGTGTTTTTATTTAGTTTTTTTATACAATTTCTCATACAATCTAATAATTTTTTTCTTTTCGAATGACAAATTATATAAAAACATGGACATAATATCTTGACCATGTTCTGAGAAATGAAAACATTTTATAAAACATACATGCAACAAACTATTTCTTAATTTAACAGTTAAAATATTTAATCCTTGAAAATGGCTAAATGTATAGCGCTCGGATAAAAAGAACATTCAAACAATTTTTATATAATTTATCATCCAAAAAGAAAAATATTATTAGATTGCATGAGAAATTGTATAAAAACCTAAATAAAAGCACCTTGTCTGTTGTATTCAATGAAATGTGCATATATGTATATATATATTTAAATATATAATACATATTTAAATCAAGCCGTATAATAATTAACAATGTGCATTTATATATTTCCTGTGTATTTAATATTTTCTGCACTATCTGTAGTGGGAAGGAGCATAATTCAAATTAAGTTAGTAAATTTACAAGTAACTATTTCTCTTAGTCACTTTAATAATCTACGGTGGAGGCATGGTGGAGTAATGGATAGCGGCTTGGATTGAGGAATCGGAGAGCCGAGTTCGAATTCCAGTCGAATCCATTACATTCACTTACGTGCTAATACCCTTGGGAAAGGTATGAATCCTCTTCTTCTCAAGCTATGCGTAAATAGCAAGACAGATCGAGTTCTATAGCCTTGGATGGCAACTGGTCTACCACAGAAAGAAATGGCAACCTACTACGGAAAAAAATCTGCCTCATCAGTCGTGTATTGAAAGATACATGATCACCTAAGTATGTATCACACATGACACATAACTGACTAACTGAACTATTTCCTTTAGTCATTTTAATAAAATCTACACCAGTGTTTCCCAAAGTTTATTTTCTCTGGACCACATTTTTGGAATGAAAATTTGCTTGTACCTCACCGAATTTTATGTGATGAAAAGTACCTGTCTATATTTCTGAGATGAGGTATTGTAATTATTTACACTGTTTGCATTGTTTGGACTCTTATCCTCATCTTTATTGTCATATTTACGACAACACATGGCCCATTGGATAAAAATGTTGATTGAAGTAAACCAGTGACTAGACCAAAAAAGAGTTGTGAGTTCAATACCTAGCCACAGCAGAAGTGAACAAAAAAATTTGGAGATACTAAAAGGAATTAACTGAAAGACTAAGATATCCAGAAAAGGCATGACACCTGGAACTAGAACACTCTACCTTGGTGGACAAAATAAAGGGTTCAGTTCGAAATTCCAATGTATGTCACCTGTTGGATTATGAATGGCAGTTCTCTCTCTTTCATTGAAAGAGTCCCAAGGAATACATGACGGCCAGTGAATGACATCAAGAGGGAGATTAACGAGAGCAGTTGTCATGTAGAGTCCAGAGACAAAGGACATTCTTAGGCCACTGCAGTAGGTCTTACAGGAAAAATCACATGGCCTAGCTCAGTTCATAGAGAAGCAGCTGTAAACCCAGTTTTCCCTTCGGGAAATATAACAAGTAAGGTTTCCCTTTCTTACACATTGTTTGTTGAGGCATATGCTATAATTTCTTTGTGTGGGACACTTGTATATATGTATATATCTAATTTTGTGTACGATATAGCATTATAAACCTCTCTGTGAACTAAACATGTGTGTTATTCTTTTTCCATTCAGCTATTCCATTCTGTCTGTGAAATATCAGTGTTGTTATATCATGGATAAAGCAATGCCCATAATGAGAGAAACATATTAGGGAAAATAAATATTTCTTTCCCATGCTCCCCATTTCAACCTGATAAAAGTATATTTAAAAATATTAAAAAACAGAGAGATGGTTAAAGGGAGATAACTGCAGATTTGGAGTCAGAACATTATCACTGATAACTCTCTCTTCAAATTTGCAAACCCTAGTCCTATTTGATTATATACCTATTTTGATTATATTCTTAATACTTGATATAATGCAAAAATATCACAATGATAAAATCAATCAATAATTATGTATAACGATTTATACTGGAATTCATGCATGCAATTACAAGTAATCCATAATAATATTTTAAATTTTGAAATCATATTTATTTTTGGCATATGAATTTTTTGAAACTGTTTCTAAATGCATAATATATGTTGGGTAATTGAATGACAAAGTGGAAATAATTTCATACAATATGTTTGTCCTTTAAAATAACTTCATTAATCTAAATTAATGTTCATATCAATTATAGAATAGTAGTAGAATTGCTATCCTCTTCTACCACACATATGAGGTACGCCACACCATTTGGGATGATCTACACAAACCTATTTATCTGTATTTATACAAAATTAGTTCTCAAGCAATATTGACCTTTTTAATTAATCAGTTCCTTTACTCCGATATTTCTTAATTTGCAGTCTTATTTGTTCAAGCACTTCATGTGAGGCACTAAGATACTTTTGTCTATTAAGTGACCATCTTGCTTCAACCTGGTATTGAAATAAACTTTGTTGTCACTGTTATTTCTAATTTTTTCTTCAGAAAGATATTTCCATTTTACTGTTATATTAACTACAAAAAATGTTTAACGCAAAAATAATATTAAGCAAAAAGGGATTTACATCATACCAAGAGTAATCAATGAATCATAGATACAATTGAACATCTAAAAATAAGAAGTGAACAGATTAATTAAATGGTTCATTGGCATTTATTTTAATTATTTAATTAATTATTTTAATTATTTTAGTCAAGAATTCTTTATTTTCATTTTATTGATTCTCATTACTCAAATGATTTTCAAGACTTATTTCATTCCATTTCACTATTAGAACTTTCTAACACATGCCTTCATTTTTGATGGCACATTACACTAGTGTTCATATATATATATATATATATATATACATATATATATATATATATATATATATATATATACATATATATATATATATATATATATATATATATATATATATATATATATATATATATATATATATATATATACATACATATATATATATATACATATATATATATATATATATATACATATATATATATATATATATATATATATATATATATATATATACATATATATATATATATATACATATATATATATATATATATATATACATACATATATATATATATATATATATATATATATATATATATACATACATATATATATATATATATAGAGAGAGAGAGAGGGGGGAGATGTGTGTAAAATTTTTCAGATAGAATATATCTGTAAAAGGACAATATGAATAACAACAAACAAAAAAATTGTCTTAGCCAATGTGTTTTATCCTCTGAGGGGCTTTATCAAATTTGATCAGAACCAAAAATACCCATAACAATAATAATTTTGAAGCAGGGATATAAAAAATAAACTGTCAGAACTGTTCCTCACAATACATTGGGAAAACTTGCAGAAATTTAAAAAAAAATAAACATATCTATGAACACAAAACGGATCTTATACCCAATTTATGAAACGCATTAGTGATACATAGAAATAAATTCAAAGACAACTTTGATCTATAAAATGCTACACTTATTAAGAGAAAGAAACTTACTGAGATGGAAAATTCTTGAGAGTGCTGCTATTGAATCTCATTAAAATATAAATCTCCACCCTGTATTTTTTCAAATATCTCCCTCTTGAAAAAATTACTACCTTCTCAAGCCAAGACACATGACTATAAAAATGTTAAAAAAATAGAAGAAAACGATTAAATTCATAACCTTGTCTTATTTAAAATTTATAACAATATAATAACATAACACATAAATTAATCCTAAACTAAAATAATTTAAATATTAATTTGCATCAAAATTTCAAGAACATCTTTCCCTCATTTTCATTTATTAGACATTAAATTATATCACTTAGCATCCTCCATAACTTACTTAGACTTTTCAGCTAACCTGATGAATATTTATGAATATTTCTTAAATTTAAAAAAACTCATATTTTTCTCTTGCCTATAAATACTTGTTAAAAAATAAAATCCTTGCATTTGCCTTGATAAAGTCTTTCAGAGGATGAAACATGTTAGTTGAGTTTTCTTTTTATCTCTACTCTAACTTTCTCTCTGTCTCTCTCATATATATATATATATATATACACACACACACACATATACCTGTTTGGTATATGTATATTTATTAATATATATATTTCTTAGCTCTGTCTAATCACATCAAGCACTGTTATGTTTACACTTTTAAGTAAATTTAGTAAATATTTATTTGCTTACCTGTGTATGCACGCTAGCACACATATACAATTGCTAATATCGAGTTATTTGATTCCCCACCCCTCTATCTCTCTCTCTCTCTCTATATATATATATATATATATAAATATATATATATATGTATGTATTCATAATACATAATATATTGTTGTGTCCTTAAAAAAATAAAAATTAATTATAATGTCAAAAAAATAATTATAATAAAGTAATTATAACAATTATAATTATCATTAATTCATTCATTTTAAACCAATGAGAATTAACTCCACTTTTCTCCTCTACACACACAAGCATGTGACATTCTCACTATCGGACAAGCAGTTCACACAGACAGATCATTAACACATGTGTCAATGAAAATTTCATCTCCTTTTCCCTTTTCAGGCCACATTAGTAACAATTATCTTTTAGCACTCAACAAAAATTTGAGGTAAGAAAACCCCAAAAACTTGTATTTTTCCAACTAAATTATCTGAACATTCATTATACATCTATAAAAAACATATGAGAAAACCATATATACTTTGCTTCTTCTTTAGCTTCTGTTGGATTCTGATCCATGTTTGATCTACATTTGATCCCAAAACTCACAATTTTACTCAGTATTACTGTCTCTCATGTCCCCAACATCATATAACAACCAGATAATAAGTAATACTTATTTTACTATTTCCATACTCTTGTTTTTTTCTTATTACTACAAGTATCTTTGTATAAATTTTAGGGGGTTTCTAATTATTTACTTATTACTCTCATACAATATATAATAATTTTAAAATTGTGTAACTTTCTTAAAAAGTGAATATATTTTGAATTTGTTCGATTGAAGAGAGAAAATTATTTTCTCATGGCACTTAAAAATAGCCTTGTTGAATGTCAATCTAAATCTAAGAAAAGGAAATGATAGCATTAATGTGGACTGGATTCCGTCTGTTCAATAGTAATGCCAGACATGTTGTAGGTTAAGTACAATAAAAAGATTTTTTTTCAAAGGGAATGGAGAAAAAAAATATGTTCTTTATCTAAATAAATCTTTTTGCATTGTAATGCATTGGTCTATTAAGTTACAAGTTGTAGTGTGACACCGTATGGTTTCATTAACGTCAACCTAGGGACAAAATGTTTTCCAATGACAAATGAACTGCTTCGAATATTACAAGGTTAAATATTAAATATTTTTTAATAGTTATATGGAAAAGAAAACATCTGCATTGAATAAAATAGACTCAAAATATCTTTGCTTTTATGAAAGTTTTTCAATATTAAAAGTAGTTCAATTTTTTTATGGATGAGATTATGTGTGTGTGTGTATATATATATATATATATATATATATATATATATATATGCACATTTCATTGAATATGACAGACAAGGTGCTTTGATTTAGTTTTTAATACAATTTCTCATGTGATCTAATATTTTTTTTTTCTTTTTGGATGATAAATTATATAAAAACTGTCCAATTGTTCTTTTATTCAAACACTTTTGGCTATTCCTATTTTTCCCCTCTTCCAGCTTGGTAATTTATATTTTAATATTAGTTGTTGGTAAAAATTAATCTTTATATAATTTTCCTATATATATATATATATATATAAGCAAATATATGGATATAGATCTGACAGTATGAAGAAAAATATACTGAAAAAACAAACAAAAATCCTAATATGCGATTATGCTGTTTTAATGTTTAATGTCAACGTCAGACGTTTCGGCCTAATAGACCATCTTCAGGACATATTCATAAAACATAATTAATGTAGACCATATTCAATTCAACATGAAAAAGACGATGGTCATAAAAGCAATACCAATCCAAACAGATAACTGAAATCTTTTATAAGATCAGCGTTCCGTTTAAATATGATCACGTCATATCTATCTCACGCACGGTGAACACTAGACCTGGCTTCTTTAATATTTCTCCTTTTCTAGCAAGATTAATGCTTGACAAACGTACATATAAGCTTTAGATCAAAATAAAATTCTTTTCGTCTTCCATTCAAAATACTCAAATTTTAGGAATACATTTTCACAACATCGCCCATGTGATGACGACGTGATCATATTAAAAGATTAAAAATCTTCTAACCTCATAAACTGTACTTCTTGCCTTCTCTTATGCTCATACAACACCTCACAGTAACCCTCTACCTTGAGTGGCTCTTGGGCTTTGTATTAGGTGAACATTAGTATAAAATATTTCTTTTAAATTGAAAGATCAGATTGGTGTTACTACAGTATGATATATACTGTCCATTTTCTACTATAGTATATCTATATATCTACTATTCATTTTCTACTATGGTATATTTACCAACTGTTAGAAGTATGAAATATAGGGTTAGGAGTTACATTTATATTTATGGTTAGGGGTTAGTGTTAAAGGCAGTAAACTGGTTATGTTTTTAAAATCATTAACAATTTTTTATAAAAAAATTTTTTAAAAGTCCTCAAATAGTGATTTTAATTTTTGTAAACTAATTTGATGTCACTCCAAAAAAAACAGTAAACAGTCATCGTTTTTCCTGAGCATTTTCAAGCAATAATGGATGCATCGTCATTTACGTTAGGTCTCAAATGCCACAGTAGATATCATACTATAGTAGCACAGTCAGATTTTTATTAAAGAATATATACATATATATGTTTTTAAGCAAACAAATTTTCCATGGTCTTTCTCAAACGATCATATCTGCTTGAAGCGTATCTTAACATAAACAAATGACAACATATATTATTATCCGACAATTATTTTAATATATTTTCTATTTATACATTTTTTTCATAGATACAAATATTTAAGTAAATGCTCTGTTTATAATAAACAGTATTAACAACATTTACCAGCCTGAATGTCTGAGAAATTTTGTAGAGTTAAAATGTTACATCAAGAAACACTGAAGATGAATGCCAATTAGCTTCAAATTCTTCATTTTCTGGTATATCCAGATGTATAACTCAGCTGTATTCACTCAGTTTACTGTCATTTTTCTTTTTAAGTATTCCACAATGTAATAATATTAGTTTTGTTAGAAAAGGAGTTATGTTGGATGACCAGTGAAATTTACTGTGGAAGATTCTGAAATTAGTGCACTTTCAATATATTTCCACGTTAATAAGTTATTTTAATGAATTTAGACTGCTGAACTGTTATGTAATATAATATTCCTATCTGAGTGAATGCTGAACAATTTCCTCATAGATGATGAGATTTGAGCCAACAAAAATGGGGCTCTGCTGATGTTGAGAATACCATGGACAGAGTATGTAAGCAATGGGGAAGTTTAAAGGAAACTGAAAACAAAAAGGATGCTTGTACTTAGAATCAAAAAGAGACAGTTGAAATGTCTGGGTCACATAATGAGGAAAGAGTGCTTGGAGATTTTGTCACTCACAGGACATTAAATGCAAGAGGGACGGAGTAACCTACCTAACAAGCGTGTGCAAATGGGAGTGGGATGGATAGTGAAAAACCAAACCTTGCTAAGAGTTACAAAATATGGGACGTTGAGGAGAGCCATGATTAATCACAAAAAAAATTTTTTTTTTACAATGACGTTCACACATGACAAGGTCTAAGAGCCACTCCAGGTAGAGAGTTACAGAGTAAGAGGCGCAGTTTATAGGGATATATAAGGAAGATAATGGTTGACCCTAGACTTGATAGTCCTGGGTATGACGATCAACTACATCTGGCAGTCAGGCCTCTGATTGGAAGACTGGAAGTTTTGAGGAATATGGAACCATTGCTTAATTGCTGTTGTTCCCAGAGTCACCCTTACTTGGGGTGGTAGCACCAGTTAGGTTCCCAGCTATGGGTAAATAGTGAACCCCCAAATTTTGGCATTAAATAAACCATAGAGCTTGATATACCAATAAACAAAATCAACCAACAACCTACATTTGAACAGGCCATGACTGTATTGATCAGGGAAGCATCCACTTGGGAGTTGGTTTCACAAAGCAGCAGTTCATGTGAAGAAGCTGTTTGAGTGGAACTTATCTCTCACCAATGGAACTCGAAGAGGATGAAGGTCATTCACTACAATGTGCATAACATGGCAGGTCTTAGCCGTGAATGTAAAAACTGATGAAACTAAGGAACGTAGTTCATCAGAACGCATTTCATGGAAATAGCAATAGAGCAGCAAGAGGATTGCAACATTTTGTCTGTGGAAAAAGGTTTGTAAGGTGGATGATTAAGATTATCAAACTTAATAAAGATTAAGAATACAGGAGGTTTCAGCCAATAATAGGTGAAATATCTCATAAAATGACATAATAAAACTAACCACTGCTTGCTGGAAGAGTTCAATCCACACTGAAGACAGATCTAAACTCTTTATAAATTATTTACAAATGTAAGGGAGACAACTAGTGTTTACTATTTCAAGTATTTTGAAGATCTTCAAAGATTTGAAAAAAAAAAAGAAAAGTGTTCTTATATAATAATGAACAACAGAAGTTCAGATAATACAGGGAGGCCAGTGAATAAATTGCCTGAAATGTAGTAATCAAAACAACAAAGATAAGGATACTAGTCTGAATAATCCATGGAATAATGACAGTACTTCAATGCAGAATTTGAAGGATAGAATGTGCCAGTTGATATATTTATTGCAATGAAATGTGTCTGCAAAATGTTAAAATGAAACTTGAATCTTTCATTATTTGACATTACATTGGAAAAACTTTGTTAGAAACAAAGAAAAGAGTATTGAAATGTTATGTGATATCTGTCCTCCTGTATGGCAGCGGATGCTGGGCAATCTCCTCAAAGATTAAGAAGAAATTTGAAGCAACAGAAGTGTGATCAACAGAAGGATGCTGAGTATACTATGGACTGAATATGTGAGCAATGACAAAGAGAAAATGTAGACAAAAGGGAAATTTATACATAACATCAGGAAGACAGTAGAAATTTCTAGGGCACATAAGGAAGGAGGGCTTGGAAAATCTGATACTCATAGGACAGATTGAAGGCAAGAGGGATAAAAGAAAACTACAGATAATATTATTAGTGAGCATCTGTCTGTTTTTGAGATGAGGTATTGTAACTATTTACATTATTCGGACTGTTGTCCTCATTTTCATTGTCACATTCATGACATTTTGGCCATTGTATGCTCAGGTCTTCTTCAGGATATGTCTATATTTCTGAGATGTGGTATTGTAACTATTTACACTATTTACATAGTTTGAACTGTTATCCTCATCTTTATTGTTATATTCATGATGTTTTGGCTGTTGTATGCTCTGGCCATCTTCAGGTGATATACATTGTAAACCTTTTGTTTAGTCCACTGGGGTATATTGTTCTAGTTCCACATGCCATGCCTCTTCTAGATATACCAGTTTCAGTTAATCCCATTTAGTAACTAAACTCTCCAAGTTTTTTTGTTTGCCCCTGCTCTTTGGGTCAAGTTTGGGATTACTTTGGCCAACAATCTCCCCCCATGGACTAAATAAAGGGTTCGGTTTGAAATTCCATCGTATATCACCTGAAGAAGGCCAGAGCATACAATGGCCAAAATGTCATAAATATGACAATAAAGACAAGGACAACAAATAATGTAAATAATGTAAGATATACTTAGTGAGCTTCAGTAAATGGGGGACAAAACAACGTTTAGGAGAAATAACAAAAAGACAAAATATATTTAGAGCTGCAAAGGACAGGAAATTTTGGAGAGCCATGATTGTCGACATCCTGAGTGGGATATGGTACATGTCCAGCCAGTCAGTGGTGCATGAGCAGCTCTGTCAAATCCTATGTGGTCCTTATATTCTGTCTGCATAGTGTTGGAGACTGCTCCCTCTTCTCTACAGCAGTTGTTTATATATCCATCTGTCCAAAAGTTCTTTTCTTATGGATACACATGTCAGGCACATAGTCATGGACACACATGTCAGGCACATAGTCATCACCATGCACGTTTGTGGTTTTTAAATCTCCTAAATGATTTTCAGCTCAACTATGTTATTTCTACTTAAGACGAAAATTAAAACAAACCTTTCACATTTCTAATGAAAAGAATAGGGGTTTAAGTCGAGGAATCCTCATCTGCAGTGAAGAGTTAAAATTCCTGGAAAGAGCTTAAACTTTGCATTTGACCCATTTAAACCTTTTAAGTGATTTTCAGTACCAAAAATAGATTCAACATCCGAATAAATATAGGAACAGAGGTCTAGATCATGATTTTCTGATAAATACAAGGAAAGTTATGTTGAAAACTGATATTTGGTGCTTGATATATACCAAAATTCCTGGAAAGAGCTTAAACTTTGCATTTGAGCCATTTAGTCTTCTTTTGAGGAGATTTTCAGTGTCAGGAATGGATTTGGTACCCAAAGTAACACAGGAATGGTAATGCTAATATTAGCCATTTCCCTACAAGGAAACATTTGGTATTTATTGACCAAGCAGCTAGTAATGTTCATGAAATTTTTCTATTAAAACCAACTTTCAGAAAAATAGATTTCTCAAGTCTAGTAACTTATTGCTCTTTCCAGTATTGATGGAGGTTTCCTTCCTAACCTTTCGTTTGAAGTAGTGTGGAATGTCAATGTCTTGATTATGTTTTATTTTCTCTTTGACTTATATTGGATATCCATTTTAATTGTTGTAGTTTCTATTAATTGGTACAATTCTTTATAATTCCGTAACATCAGTCCACAATGTATGTGTCAGAGTTGCATGGTGTCAGGCAAATGGATGATTTTTAGCTCAATTTTGTTATTTATTACTTAATTAGAAGATTAAAACAAAACATTCACATTTCTAAGTACAAGATAGAAGTTTAGTTCTACAAATCCTGGTCTGCAATCAAGTGCCAACATTCCTGAAAAGAGTTTAAATTTGATCCATTTAGACTGAGCTTGGGACATTTTCAGTGCCAAAGATTTAGCACTCAAATAAACAGGAATAGTAATCTATAGTATTGTAAATAAATAAAAATATCAAATAATAATAATGATAAATATCATAAATAAAATAAAATAAAAAAACATTAAAACTTTGACTAAAATAAAATAAAACCAAAATAATAAAGTTATCCCAGAATGCAACAAAAGTTTTTCCACCTGAAAACAGACTTCACACCAAAAAATACTGAATTCATTCTCTTTGCTACAGATCAGTGAGGATCAAACTGATCAAATTCAGTAGTAATAGTCAGCCAGGTTCGTCTTGCTAACAATTACCCAAAAGTGAGGCAGCCTTTTTCCAAGGTCAAATCATTGACTAAAGCAATTATATTAACATGTCCTATAATTTGAAATGAACACACATTTTAACTCAACAAATTGACTTGAAAAACAAACGTGACAGACTGACTTCTTTAATTAATCTTAACAAAGCACAAAGACTGCTTCAAAGTGAAAAACAAAAGAAGTTTTTTTCCTTCTCTAAAATGGCTTAGTTTAATGAATTAATATGTGGAGAGGATCTCCATGGCTGCCACAGGTTCTATGGTAGTTACAGGTGTAGCCTAACTTGTTTAATGTAAGACCCAAATAAAATAAAGTTCAAATGCTTAAGAGCCGCAAGATGTAAATAAAACTGACACATAGTGTTTTTGTTAGATTCACATTAGCATTAAACTTACATTTTAATCCAATGGGGTCTCTATTCATACCCAGTAAATAATTATAAAGCTTGAAATTTTGCTTATTTAACTTTTCTATTAACTGTGATGTAAAAAGGAGCTCAGCCAACATATTTCCACAAGATGCATATTAAAGGTCAAACAGACGCATGTGGCTCACAAAACGCAGTTTAGCCACCCCTGGTCTATATAGAAGGGGAAAGTTTTCAACACTGACTATATAAGAGGTCGGGCTTTTTTTTTTTTAAGAAGCTGCCACTTCTGTTCTGTGCCAATATCTTGTTTCAGTAAAGAAGGTTTCCTGCTAGGTCCTATGGTACCATGAAGGCAAACCCTGATAGTGATTGATGCCACAGGAGGTGAGGGTTCTTTTGAAGGTGTCCTCATATCTCTTCTGTAGAGCCCAACTTCTCTATCAGCCAAAAAGTAATTCCCAGTTGAGGAATTTTTTTTAGAAAAATAGTTCTTTGCCTTTGCAACATAGCTAAAGTTATAAAAGACTCTGGTTGAGTTTCATAGTGAGTGATGAGATTTCTGTAATGCATTTTAATAATGGTGAAGTGACAATACCAATGGCAGCACTTGAGTAGATGATAACACTAGTATATAAACCAAATACATAAACATGATAGTTCAAAAGTCATGACTCATTCATTTCCAATTTACAAAAAAAAAAAACAGGGATCAAAATAACACTGTTGGATAGAACAAATTTCCAGCTACAAAACACTATTTTCACCCATAGCTACCAACATTCACCATTCATTTTTTTTTTACCCAGAAACTACTGCAGATACAGGAAGCAGACTAACACTGTTGGATATAGAAAGTTTTCAGTCACAGTTACGACCGACAATTATGCCTTTTTACCAGTGGAGAAAAAAAGTCAGCATGCTGTGCTCATAAAAAAAAATCATGCACCAGTGGAAGTGACCCACTTTTTTTTTATCTGCATCAATTGTGTTAACATCCATTGTTTAGTCTCTGTAAAATTTCAGCAAGCACTGAAGGATGCAATTTTCTCTGCATGAATCAATTCAATAATATGTTTTCATATCTGACTGTTATTCAATGGTGATGTGTAACAAAGCAAAAACATTATGGATTATTGTTGGGGAGATTCAAAAACATTATTATATATATGCTTCTTATTTCTCACCAATAATGGTGAACTTTTAATAAAATGGAGCATGCTTGCATAATGTGGTAATAAAATAAGCACATCCCATCTCCCCTCTCACTTGTAACCATCCAATATATTAAAATAAACGTTTTCAGTGCTAAAGTTGAATTAGTCAAATAAAGCTTCATAAGCTTCTACTTAGAGTTGTTGCTATATATAATCAAAACTTCAGTACTTCTTTTGAAACTGGTGAATGAAACTAAAATGAAAAATGAATGTCAATATCAAAGGCTTTAAATTTAGACATTTCTATTATTTATCAATGTGAAAAATATTATTTGATTAGGATCTCATTGAAAGAACTAAGCAAGAAAATTATTATAAAACCCAAATGAAGGTTGAAGGACTTCAGTTTAGATATTTCTATTATTTTTCTGTAAATGTGAAAAACATTAGCATCTGATCTAATTTTGCTTTACTTTAATAAACAAAGCAAGAAATTTTTTTTTTTTTTGTTCATTTTTGGTTAAAAAACTTGAATCAGTCATTAGCAAACAACATTTTGCAAATATATCTTCCTCAGATAAAAAAAGAACCTTTGGTTCAATTTGATAACTGATACCAAGGCATCCGGAAGAGAGACAAAACTAGAACAATCTACCCCAGTGAACAAAATAAAGGGTTTCGTTTGAAATTCCAATCAACTGAAAAAGGCTTGAGTGTACAATGGGCAAATCATTATGAATATGGCGACAAAAATTATGACAACAGCCTGAACAATGTAAATAGTGTAAATAGATATAATACCTCATCTCAGAAATATAGATAGATCCTAAAGAAGGCCAGAGATTGCAATGGCTGAAACCTCATGAATATGGCAACAAAGATGAGGACAACAGTCCAAACAATATAGTGTAATTAAAAAAGAAATCATTTTGATTTAAAAGTTTAAAATTTCTTTAGTATGGTTCAAGTTGATTTTTTGGACAGTTCTGGGATAATGTTAGTCTGGAGTTGTTGTAACCTAGGGAAGGTTACTGAATCAAATAATCACATGAAGGTTGGTAATGAACGATAATACTTAGGACAAGAACAACACATATAAGATTCACCAGTGGCGCGTAGAAGAAGTAGTCAACTGCTAGAAGTGACTCAAGTGAATTCCACAATGAATCTCCAACTGCAGACCAACATACAGCATTTACTACTGTAGTTATGTGAATGGGGACATACCCATTATCATCCGTAGGTATGCTACAAAAGGAGCATTGATGGGTAGCATGCTGGTTATGTTGACCTTGGTTTGTTTTGCCTCACTGTTTATGACTTGATTAATTCTGACCAGCCCACAAGTAGATACTTGGAGCCTTTTTGAAACATTTCCTAAGGGATATATACCATATCTTATTTGAAAATAGACAGTCTCAAGATTTCAGAACTGGTCTAACTTTGTCCTAACGTCAAGTATTTGCCAAGGTATGACTATGTGAAGTTAATCAAAATTTATGTTTAATCATTAGATTATAGACAGTTATTCTTTTTCTGACTCTTTTTACTAAGAAAGTCATTAGAATCTTGTTGAAATGATTGTTATAAATGACGGACAGGTTTTCAAAGAGGACCTATATCAAGTGGAATTTTTTTAGATGTGTCATGTAGCCTTAGCCAATTTCACTTTCAGTTTTCTTATGCTTTTGTTTTTATCACTTTTATTACTAAGTATACCACATTGTGATAAATTTAGAATTTCAGCATTCCAACATCTTCAGCACAAACTGCCACAAGCCTAAACTGAAATGAAAAAACTTCACTCATAGTGAAACAACAAGATTTGAGATAGGCCTCCAGTTTTGGCCGTAAGTTGAACTATACCTAAAAAAAAACATCATGATTTGGCATTTTTAGAACATTTCCCAAGTGATAATCTACTATATCTAGTCTGAAAGTGGTGTCAGAATATCAGAATTAGTTCAACTGCGTCCTAACAACAAGGATTTATCAAGTAATGATTGATCATTTAATTTTAGATGATCTATTCAGGAGAGTTGTTTTCTATGTCTTTTTCTGTTAAGAAAGTCATTGAAATCTTGTTGAAATGATTGTTACATGTGATGAACAGATTTAACTGGGTACTCTTTTTCAAAAATGACCTTTGTAAAGTGGATTTTGGAGTCCTACAACACAATATTCAGTCAAATTAGCATAATATTTTTGCTGTATTTTCTCTCCTCCCCCCCAACCAATAATGCTAATAAAAAATACCAGAGACAAAATTTGGCAAACATGGATCTTCATGCCCACAAAAAAAAACAGAATATCAAAAGAAAAGTTCTTTCCCTTGATACTGCTATTATCTTAACTACCGTCACACTTCAGCAATGCTTATTAATTTAAAAAGCAATGACTAGAATTTTAATAAAACCCAAACATATGAAAGTGAATTTAAACATTTTTTTTGTTCTTGAGAATTGACAACAAAAATAATAAACACTATTAATTTATTATATTATTTATTGGAATGGTTTGCAAAACATTGGCTAATTGCCAATTTATTCGAATTTTATAAAATGGTAAATAATAAGGATTTCCTTAGAATTGGTTCAGATATTTAAGTATTTTAATAAATTCTTATAAGTTCAAGAATAAAAAAAATGTTTTCATATTTTTTTGCTTGAGATAATAATGGTTTAGTAATTCAAGTCTTACTAATTAACCCGTAGATTGGGAGAGAAGATGTGGATTCATACCTAATCAGAATTTGATAAACAAACAAGAAATTATAATGTGGATATAAAGTGGGGGGTCAGTTCTATATTACAATCAATATATAAACTGATACCTCACGTTTTCATAAGAATTGATAACAAAAATAATAAATACTATTTATTTATTAGATTATTTAAGGGAATGGTTGGCAAAACATCGGCTAATTGCCAATTGATTCAAACTTTATAAAATGGTAAATAATAAGGATTTCCTTAGAGTTGGTTCACATATTTTAATAATTTCATAAATGTTTATAGATTTATTAATAAAAATTGTTTTCATATTTATTTCTTTATAAATTTGTAAATGCTAAATATGGCGTGGTTTGGACATGTTACAGGGCATGACAGCCTGTGCAAGACCATTATGCAAGGCACCGTTGAAAGTCGACGTAGGAGAGGACGCCAACGCAAAAACTGGTTGGACAATGTCAAACAACGGACAAGTGTAACTATACCAGACTGGCTGTTCTTGAGAGACCATTGTGAAGGTGATTCAATATGGTTTCTGCATTCAGATCCCTCCCGACAATTATAAAAGTCAAGGGGATGATAAAAAAAAATGCTAGATATTGCATTGCATTATTTCTAATTGTTTTAGTTTTTGGAATGTTGGAAATATAAAATTATTCTTGTAAATAAACGACCTAATAAATAAATAGTGTTTAATATTTTTGTTGTAAATTCTCAAGAACAAAAATAAATGTATAAATTCACTTTCATTATATGTTTAGGTTTTATTCCAATTCTAATCTTCAATTTTCAAAACAAACATTGCCAAAGAGTGAAGGTAGTTAAAAAACATGTCATGGAAAAACAAAAACATCCTTTTGACACTGTCTTATTGTGAGGATGCCTGGTGGATAGCAGTAGTGGATAGCAGCTCGGATTGAGGAATTGGAGAGCCAAGTTCCAATTCCAGTCAAATCCATTACATTCACTTACGTGCTAATACCCTTGGGAAAGATATAAATCTGCTTGTTCTCCCCCCAGCTATGGGTAAATAGCAGTACAGACTGGGTCGTATAGCCTTGGATGGCAACTGGTCTACCGCAGAAAGAAAGGCCAACCTACAATAAAAAAAATCTGCCTTGTCAGTCATGTATGGAAAGACACATGATCCTCTAAGTGTGTATCACGCATGGCACATAACTGACTTATTGCGGACGTGTTTGTCCATGTTTTCCAATAACATTTTGTGTCCTGTGATAAGATAAAACAATAGTGAGGGAAAAATTAATATATGATGAAAGAATGATAGCCTGAGAATTATAATCTTACTTATTATAGAACGCAGATTGTGTGTGTGTGTGTGTCTGTACGTTTATATATTGGATCAGATTTCCTACATTTTCCAACCGATTTCAACTAAACTTCATAGGACTACGTAAAATTACCTTGTGGTGGTTCTGACAGTGCCAAAAATTGGAAAAACACAATTGTTTTTGCACAAAATCAATTTGAAAACACGATTAAGAGGCATTAATGAAAGGGGGACAACTCATATCGAGTTATACTTATTAATATCGAGTTATCGAGTTACTTATTATAAAAACCAGGTTGTTTGTGTGTGTGTTCATTTATATATGGGATTGGATTACCTTGCACAAAATCAATTTAAAAACACAATTAAGAGGCATCACTGTTGCGAGAATGAAAGGGAGACAATTCATATTGAGTTATACTTATTATAAAACCCAGGTTGTTTGTGTGTGTGTGTGTGTTTGTTTATATATGGGATTGGATTTCTTACATTTTTCAACCGATTTCAACAAAACTTCACTTTTTTTTGGCAGGTAGTGTTTCTTATTGTCTTGCACACTTTTTTTCTTTATTTTTACATTCAGAATGCTTTAAAAATTCCATTTATAAGATAATTGTTTATGATAAAATTCTCTTCAATCGGTAGACTCATAACGATTGAAAACAATGTTTTTGTTTAAGTTTGGGTTTGACCAAAAAAAAAAAAAAAAAAAAAAAATTAAGACATGCGTGTCCGTCAACCTTAAACAATAATCTTTGTCAATTTTATTTTTCAGTCTTTATGATGGTCGATACTTGATCTATCTCTTACTGTTACATCCCCAGGCAACGTCGGGCTCTACTGCTAGTTTTCAATAAAACAAAAACAATTAACAGAAATGAGATTAAAGGAATCCGAGATCTTGTACACTGGTCAGCATGTAGATGTTTATAGGGTATGATTGTTTGAATAGAAATTACATTAAAAAGTCTCCATAATGTGTTTTATATGACTGATACATGAAGTAGCCTGTATCACTTCTAACTGCTTTCCTTTTTTGTAAAGAGAAGCTAAACTTTCTTTATTTTATTAGTCATACTCAATATATAAATAAAATCTGATCTAAACATGACAAATTACAATTATTTAAGGTTATGACTAATGGTTAGTACTATCGTTTCAATAATGTTTTTTAATATTAACTTATACTGCATGTATATATATATATATATATATATATATATATATATATATATATATATATATATATATATATATATATATGTTTGAATAAAAAAACAGACCACGTTAAGATTCCATCATCAGACTTTACTTCCAAAAGTTGAAATGAAAATGAAAAGAAATTCACACGTTTTTGACGGACCTCATCAAGTATACGTAAAATTAACGAAGTGAGGAAGTGAGGTGGGAGAGAGGATATGAGTGTGTCATATGTATCATTTCAATTTCCTATTTTTAACCCCAGTGTGTCGGCTAGATGTTGCTCAGATTTAACGCGTCTCGTCTCTAGATATAGATGGCTAAGGGGTTAGGGAGAAGACCGACATTAAAGGAAGAAGCTACAACAACCCCAATCAATTACATTCCACGACAGGTTTCATTCAAATTCTTAGACGCTGTTAATTCGTGTTACTTTAATGGGCATATTTGGGAGGTTAAGGTTTGATAAATATCTCAATGTCTAAACAATCTACGAAGAAATTAATTTGAAATTCGGTGGATTTGGGATTTTTACTATGAAACTCGGGTCTACCCATATAGATTACCTAAGTTTGCATAAACTAAATATATATATATATATATATATATATATATATATATATATATATATATATAAGCTTTTGATTTTTGTTTATTTTATTTACTTATTTTTGAATTTTGGTTTCATTTGGTTTGGTTTATTTTGTTTTACAACATATCAACCTCAATGGGTTCTTTAATGACAACAAAATTTTTAGGATAGGTTCCTACGAATAGAATATGTATTCTTTGTAAGAAATCATTTTGTAGATCAGGTTTCATTGATGTATTTTTGTAAAGAGGATTTTTGTTGAGAGTCAAATGTATTGCTGGTATTTTTATTATAAAATCCATAATAGTGTTTTTTTGGGGGGGCTAATATTTGCCTATATCTGGGAACCTAACAACCTGGGAACAACAGCAAATTAAGTGGTGGTTCCACACTAACTCAAAACCTTCCAGTCATGGGCCTTGCTGCCGGATGCAGTTTATCATCATACCCATGATGATTTTATTTTTGTCAAGAAATTATGAATTTACAACTGTAGGATTGATTTCAGCTTTTGACGGGAATAAAATTTAATAAAGAAAGCAACTTATTTTGTGGTATAAAACATAATTCGGGAAATTTATTAATATAGAAAGATGTACTCTTGATATTTCTTGTAGATGATGTGCCAGACTTGTGAGTAAAGACAGTTTTCATTTTCAGGGCTTCTACTATTTGTTACTACGTTCTCTTTGTAGAAAATAAAACCTTCATTTATATTCTCCTGACTGGTCTTTATTTATTATAAACGAGCTTAAAAGCTGCACTATATGTGGACTTTCAAACTAGCAAAGAGCTAATGGGGTCTCTGGACCAAAAATAAAGGGACATCTCATCCAAATTAGTAAACAACAATGATAATTTTGAAGAAATAACTTTTGAATTCCTCAATTCACTCCATGGAACTTCAAATCCTCATTTTAACTCTGATTCAGGCTATATGTCCAATTACAGCCAAAAGTCCAATTGGGGCTGAAATTCCAATTCAGGCCAAAAATTGAGTTCTTCAAATCACAAACTCCATGGAACTTCAACTGAGCTGAATTCTTCAAATCACAAACTCTGGAGAACTTCAAAACCTCAAGTCACAAAACCTTTCACTTTAACTCTGATTCCTTAGCATTTTGAAGAAATAAAATTGATTTCCTCAATTCACAAAGTTTTAGAGATATTTGAAACTGAATTTAAAAGAAAAAATTTTTAAATTCACAAATTTTTTGCGTTACTTTAAACTCAATATAAATTAAAAAAGATTTTAAAATTACTGATTTTTGTCAATTATTTTAAAATTTCATCTGGACACAAATCCCAATGCTGGATGTTCAAGCACCAGATGAAGGACAAATTTTCAATCCCGGGATCATCCTGATTCCAAAAAGATATAATATGTCTATGTAGAGCAAGCATGGTGCAAGTAGGAATTTCAGACACATAGACAGACATACAAAATTTGCAGTTTATTTATTATAAATGTTTCAGTTATTATCTACTACGAGGGTTACCCAATCTATATTTGGTAAACCAACAATTTCTTTTTCAACTGTCAGAAACAAATTTATTGAAATTGCATCATTTTATAAATAGTTCAAAATGAAATTCTAAGAATTAAAAGTTTTTATAAAAAATTATTATATAAAAATAATTTTTTAAATTATGCAAAGAAAATCACTTAACCACAGTATTTTTAATAGAAAAATTCAGTAATAGTCAAGTAAACATTTTACTGTAAAATGAACTTGTTGGGATTGATCTACCCTGGTTTTTGTTGCGATCTGAGTGTCAGTATTCCAAACATTTAACAACATCAACACATCTTCTAATTGAAACATAAAAAGGTTATTTTCTGGAAGAAAATTAAAAACAGAATGTCAGTTGAAATAACATTTATATATTTTTTTCAGAAATATACAATGACAATAAAATATTCAATTTTCCTTGCAATGAAGTTTGTTTTATAAAGTGTTTTTAGGCCAGTGTGAAATGTGTGGAGAGACTTACTTTATGATGGTCAGCCTAATCTGTTTGTGAGTTTGTAAACAAAAATTTAGTTGGTGGCTGTTGGCTGTCATCTCATCCATTGTGTGTGCATGTGTATGGGTGTGCATAGGTGTAGATCAAACAGACCGCCAAAATTGTTTTGAACCTCAAGAAGCCGTATGCTTCTATTTTTATATCTGTAAGGGAGATCCAAAACCTAATTTCACATAGGTTTGAACTTTTTGAATACAAAGTTTTCATTAGAAAATAATTTCACATTGGATTGTGAAAATCTTTTTCTTGAATTTGCAGGAATGGTGAAAGGAGTTATTATTTTCTAAATGGTCCAAAAATAATAGGTCTAAAACTATGTCTGCCAAGTATTTTGGTGGTATTTGCCCTAGTAATAATAGTATAGTTTATACAACAAACTTTTTGATGGGATATTTTTGGTTGTAAAATATATATAGGATTTAATTCCTATATACTTATGAAAAGCTGTAAAACAGGTAATCACTTTCAGATTTGTAAAAATTGAATTCCAAAGTCAGGAAAATTAAAATCCTGGACAAGTTTTTGGTGTTTTAAAAAACATGTGGTCGCAAGAGAAGATGAGATAACATATGTGATGACATTACAGTTTTAATCAAGAAAAAATGTAATTGTAAAAATAATAATAAAATGTAAATTTATAAGTTACAAATTATGTTCACTTTCTTTAATTAAAATAACTTTAGTAGGAATAAATAGAAGAGTAGATAGGTCTTTTTAAACAGGAATAGAAGTTTATCCCTTGTTTAGGATTGGGTTTTCAATTTCTTAGAGTTTACTTCCACACTATCCTTCTAATGTCTCTGACTTAAATCTGAAAAGATGTTATTCACCAATTAAATCTTGACCTTGTAGGGGAGTTATAACCCTGAGTAAATAATTAGAAACCCCCTAATATATATATCTCAACAAATACGGGTAATAATAAAAACAGCAAAACCTGGAAACAACAATGTGAGTATTATTTGTTATCTGGTCGTTATGTGGTGTTGGAGAAATGAGAGACAGTAACACTGAGTAAAATTGTGAGTTTGGAGTCAAATGTCAATCAAAGATGGATTGGAATCTGACAGAAGGATAAGATAAAGAATAAGTAAAGTGTATACAATCTTTCTCATATATTTTCTTTTTTTTTTTTTATAGATGTGTGTAATGAGTGTCCAGATAATTTAGTTGGAGAAATACAAGAAGTGTCTGGGGTTTTCTTACCTCTAATTTTTGTTGAGTGCTAAAAGATAAGTGTCACTATTATGGCCTGAAAAAGGAAAAGGAGACAAAAGTTTTGTTGACACACCTGTTAACAACCTGTCTGTGTGAACTGCTTGTCCAATAGTGAGAATGTCACATGTTTGTGTGTGCAGAGGAGAAAAGTGGAGTTGATTTTCATTGGTTTAAAATGAACGAATTAATGATAATTATAATTGTTATAATTATTTTATTATAATTATTTTTTACACTATAACCAATTTTTATTTATTTATTTTTATGGACACGACAACCTCTTCAAGTCTTTTATCTTTGCTGCATAGCCCCAAGGACTTCACTTAACTTTTTTAAGCTCATACAACACCAGACAGTAACCCTCCATCTTGAGTGGCTCTTGTGCCTTGTATTGGATGAACAATTGGATAAAAAAAAAAAAAATAGGAAACGTCATAGTTTCTGGTTAATTCTAAAAAGTTTTTACATGAGACGTCGGCACTTTCGTCGCCATTCCTCAGGGAGTAATACACATTTTTAAATAACATCAGCTTGTAAATTATGATTTCAAATAGCCATTTTTAAATAAAAAATTTTAATGCTATTTTTAAATTTTATTTTGACTCATATGAGTCTTTCATTTTTGTTTATTTTATTTTATTGGGGTGGGGCAAAATTGTAGCATTGATATGAGTTCTCGATGATAAAAGTTTAATAAAGAAAGCAGAAGACGCAAATTTCTTGGTAAAACTTAATTCAGGAAATTGTAAAATCCCCCGCCCCCGCCCTTCCACTTCCTAAGCTACTCGAGAGATAATTAAAAAAAAAATGTGAGGATGTAGGCTTTTTACCATATACGGAAATTTCAGTATTCTATTAAAATTAAAAACAAAAGAAAAACTAGTGAATATTTTTCATGTTCGAAAATGTCAATTTCTCAAGCAAATTCACTTAAAGTTCAAGTTGACGACCACAAACTCATTTTCTTAGTACGGCTGACCTTATATAGAAATTAAAAGTGCATTAAATTTCTAAAAATTCTTCGAAAAAGCAGTGATAAGTTTTCTTCAAATTAATCATAAAGTAAAATTAGGACAAAGACAAAAATAGAAAAATAAAAGCGAAAAGGAAAGAAAGTCAAAATGAAAGTTAAAAATTCCGAAACACGAGAAAAAAAAACATCACTGAAAAGAAAAAGCAAACAAGTCATCATTTTGAAAATAAAATATCTTTTTTTTCCTTTTTCAAATTTTAAATCGATAAATTATTTATAAAATACAATGAATAAGCAACAACATTCTGCTAAACTTTGATCGCCTTAGGTTACTTTTAAAAGTGAAATATTTTTTTTTACTAATCAAAAATTGAAACGCTTATCACCACATACAGTGTAACCCGGATATAAGAGAGATTTTCTCTGGTCCCAAATTAGAGCCTGTGTTAATGTATATAAAAGAGACCAAACCCAGATATAAGAGAAACCCGTATATAAGAGACTTTCTTCTCCGGTCTCGACAACTCTCTTATATCCGGGTTACACTGTACTAAGATTTTTAATTTTTTTTTTTAGCTACTTGTCAATCCACTGCCTTTTGCGTTGAATATTATTGTATGTCACATGTTTTAAATTAAAATAA
This sequence comes from Acanthosepion pharaonis, assembly GCA_903632075.3. Classification (NCBI taxonomy): domain Eukaryota; kingdom Metazoa; phylum Mollusca; class Cephalopoda; order Sepiida; family Sepiidae; genus Acanthosepion; species Acanthosepion pharaonis. Next base: position 1,053,843 of record CAHIKZ030000071.1, read on the forward strand.
ATACTCCAAATTTATTATCTTTTCTACAAATATTTTCAGGGCAACTGCTCTGGTGAGCTTTTTTCCATGGCACCCGAACTACGTGAGTTTAAGCTCGCTACTAGATTGGCATTTAGGTCCCACCCTTTTACTGTTGAATTATGTAACCGCCACTTCTACTGCATTAGATTTTTCTTGCACTTCCTATCCGTGGAACTTTCTTCCGTTTACTTGCTTTCCTGATAATGACAATCTTCAAAAATTTAAATGCAATGTCAATCGCTATCTTCTATCTTCTTAAACCCCATTCAGCATTTTTTCTTTCCTCTGCCTCCCTATCCAGTCTCTCACCTTCACTCTCTGTAACCCTCTGCGAACCAGTGGCATTCCCGCCTTGTTTGGGGTCGAAATGATTAAAATAAACGAAAAAAAAAAAAACTGCTATGTATGATTTAGTAGTTAAGATGATTTTAACTTAGTATGACACAAGGCCAACTTTTTTTAGTTACAGTTGCTTGTTTAGTAAAAAAAAGTTTTGTTTTCATTCAACTGTAATAATTTTTACAATAACAATTATTAACAACGACATTAACACTTGGATTAATGTCCTCGTCTCATATGTTCATCACAAAGTTTCGACGGTTGTGGGTTTTTTTTTTAAAATAAATTTTACAAGTATGGCTGACCATACATGACATTATCACAACTGTTTTTTAATTAGACTATAGTATAATAATTTTAAAGTCAATATTCGTTAAATTAAATTACGGAGAATATTTTCCAACTTTTTAAAGATTACTAAGTACAATGGAAGAAACATAATGTTGTGCATGTGTTGCGGGATATTATTTTTAAGAGTTTTAAAATTTTAAAATATTATTTTATATTTTATAAAATATTATTTTTAAGAGTTTTAAAATTTTAAAATATTATTTTATATTTTATATTTTATAAAATATTATTTTTAAGAGTTTTAAAATTTTAAAATATTATTATTAAGAGTTCTTAAAACACAATGAAACGCTAAAAAAGCACAATTGGACATCCATCAGCTGCAACGTCAATGTGGAGGAAGAAGTTATTCTCCTCAATAACAACACAGGGTAACATAAACCAAGAGAAACACATGAAAAAAAAAAATGGAACGTCCTACCTCAGCCCTCGTATTCACCTGACCTTGCACCAACCGATCAATACTTTTTTTTTTCAATCAATGCAAAATGCTTTGATCAGGAAAACTTTCTCTTAGTTTTCACGTTAGTTTTTGAAGAATAAAGTTTATAAACAAAACCGGAAATTATTTCTGTCAATACAAGATGCCCAACTCTAGATTATCCTACAGTGCCTTTCCTATTTCATTTAAGTCTTAAATTAAATAATAGATAGAGTTAATTTCCTATGCTTGTGAGGTAACAGGGAAGTAAAATGAGTCATTTTTGTTACTGACTCCATGTGAGTGTACTGTGGGATAGCCGTTTTAAACGGCGTCAAGACCCGGAACAGTAATCAAGATAAAAATAGGTATAATGTTTTCCAAGAAATCAGGTGCAACTACATTTTCACAATGGTAACTCCCACGCAACAGACTACACAATCATTACTTCGATAAAAGGTATCCGCTGACGAAGTAGCGTTAATTGAAAAAAAAAAAGTTAAGTTGTAAAACTCATCTAGTTTCTTGGCTTAGCTGCTGTTTGCGAAAGCCGATGTGGGTAGGATTTTAAAAATATTAAGCCCAAGGCCCGAGGAAGGGGGCCTTTCCCCCAGCCAGTACCTCTCCTTCAGGGGGAAGCTGGGTTTATTGCCCAGCACATCCCTAAAAGGGGGAAATTGCTTAGTAATTTTTTTCACCGTATTGCTGTTAAACCCACTTTAAACCTTTACCTTGTGCCACATTTGGTAGCAACATGAGCGTGCTTAAAATCTTGTTTCTTGAGTCTGGTAGCGGAGAAATGTCACAAAGAAACAAACAAATGACACAATGGCGCGAAAGTGGAATAAGAACAGTTTTCTCCCTTGGAGTGAATTAGGGTTTGATTTCAAATTCCGATATGATAACAGAGTGTAAATGAAATCCACCGACCAGGGCCCCCAAAGAGACATTTTGTCAGGTGGTACAAGACTCCTTTGGGGACCCGAGGCAGGTAAAGATATTTCTCAAAACTGATGATTTGATGTCCAGTAAATCAACCTGTGTAAAGTCTCATAAATGCTTTATTTGTATGATCAGATACAACATATTGTACGAAACATATTCAATTATTGAAGTAATATAAATCAGTATTTATTTACGGTTACATTCACCAATCGCCGTTTAGGTTTTGTCATAGAGAAAGGAGGCACGGTGAAGTAATGAGGAATCGGAGAGCCGAGTTCGAATTCCAGTCGAAACCATTACATTCACTTACGTGCCCTTAAGAAAGGTATGAATCCTCTTCTTCTTCCCCCAACTATGGGTAAATAGCAGGACAGACCGGGTTCTATAGCCTTGGATGGCAACTAGAAAACCACAGAAAGAAATGGCAACCTACTGCAGCAAAAAAATCTGCCTCGTCAGTCATGTATCGAAAGATACATAATCGCCTAAGCGTGTATCACGCATGGCCCATAACTGACTGACATAGAGAAATGCTTTGTAAACATCCATAAGATCTTGAACTTGTGGTGTTTACGTGGGGGGGGGTCATGAGTTTATAGGTAGTTATCTTTGGATAACGTCATTAATTCAAATATACACCAATTTTTGGCCTTTTAAAAATGCACGCAAAGGTAATTTCTACAAAGATATATTTTGCATGTACTGATAAGATTTTATATCTTTTTAAAAAAAGTATACAATAAAGAGTTCATATCACAAAGTTCTTGTGTTGAACGTCTAAAGTCCTTTAGCATATAAGAAAGAGAAAAGAGTCCTTGTAAATATGTATGGAAGTATCTTGTTGATAGCAGTCTAAGTGATATGTCCCGGAAAGGGATATATTTGAACAAAGTAGCTAAGTGGTTTTGGCTACTATAACCAAGTAGAATACAGTAGCAGTAATCAACTGGTACACGTCGTAGTCGCAGGTTAAGAAGTGTAGATCAATGGCGTAGTCAAATGGGTGTCGTTATAGACTTAGCTCTCAGACTAAGGCTCTTGACTCACCTACACGTCCGTCGGTATTTATGACAGACACCAGCCAATCATATTCCAATGAGGGGGAACACAGGTGTATGCATATTCCATTAAGTAATCCTTTTAACTTTCTGTGGGATTTTTAGGTGTCTGAAAATGTAAGGCATGGGAGAACAGACAAAATTATTTCATCGAATCTGGTTTCTTTGTCTGGTTGTTTCTTTCTTTTTTTTTTTTTACACTTTTCCAAGACAAAGGAATTAATTCTAGAATTCCTGATTCGTTTACAGATGTGAATTGTTCGTTTATAGTGAACCAATCTCATTTAACTCCTATGTCCAAAGCAAAGTGCTCTACTAGACAAAATTATTTGCTTTTCTCTTCTTATTTATATAAATAGGTCATAACAAATGTAAGTCCGCGAAGTTAGGAGTATTTTTATTGATCCTTGATATTTCAACTGATCCGTCCTTCACGTGGTAGGACGGCTTGCGTGCTTCAACGACCCCCACAGCTATGTGGGTGGGGGTTTCGGCCATTAGCAGGTCCAACCGAGCTCAACAGGTCTGTGGGGTAGAAGCCAGACGAAAGACACATACTGGACCTCCAGGTTGGGGGTTGTGCAGTGGGCTAACAACCTACTCACTTAAAAACTAGCTTGTTACAGAAACCTCAATTGATATCTTCAAACAACGACATGACCGAGGTAGTGTCCTCCATAGTGGTGCGTATGACACGTGTTGGTGAAAATCCCCCGGGAAAGGCAGCCGGCACGACATGAAGAGGGTCGCCCGGAACCACGTCCGTTGGAGACGTTGCTACGGCCCTATGTTCCCCAAGGAATCAAGAGGCATAATGATGGATGATGATGTTTTCGACTGAATGTCAAAGTTCCAGTTTTTATAGGTGCTTTTAGGACATGTAGAAATTTTTAAAATTATTTTGATAGCGGGTGGGGGTCATTAACGTTTCGACTAATTGTAAAAATTGCGACTTTTTAAAGACGACACTCGAAGGTAGATGAAAGATAGTTAAGTAAGTTTTTCTTTAAGTTTTCGTCTTTCAGTTGAACGACATTAATTTGGAAATTTCTGCAAAAAGCAAATAATTGTCGTATTTTAATGAAACTTTCAGAACTTATTAAAAAACTAGCAGTAGAGCCCGGCGTTGCCCGGGGATGTAACAGTAAGAGATAGATCAAATATCGACCATCATAAAGACTGAAAAATAAAATTGACAAAGATTATTGTTTAAGGTTGACGGACACGCATGTCTTAATTAGTTTTTTTTTTTTTTTTTTTTTTTTTTATGAATTGGTCAAACCCAAACTCAAAGGAAAAGAGGGAAAATTAACAGGAGATAACTGATAACTGACATCCATTAAACATGACACGTGGAACTAGAACAGTCTACCCCAGTGAGCGAAATAAAGGGTTCAGTTCGACATTCCAACCATCCGAAGAAGGCCGGAGCGTACAAAGGCTGAAACGTTGTAATAAATATGGCGACAACGATGAGGACAATAGTTTGAATAATGTAAATAAAATACAGAGGACTTTGAAGAATATAAATCATTGATTTTTTTTTTTTTTTTTGTAAATCGAGGAGCGTTTCTAGCCAAATTTTAGCTCTGAATTGTAAAATACAAAACCCAATAAAATTAAGACATTATTTAATTAGAAAAGCTTTTAGTGGCTTTTATGAATAATATGTGTTAAGGACATTGTCTATAGCCAAAATATTTTTCCGATGAAAAATGAATTTTTACAATAATTGTTTTCTTTTTTTAAATTTTAAATACAAAATGTGATAAAGTTGTTAAATATTTTAAAATTGAATTTGAATATGTGTCTTTCTGGAAATTCTCTTATTCATTTTTACAGGGCTTAAATTTGAAAACTTATTACAATCGGCGAAGAGTTTGTATTTTTAAAATAATACGTATTAAAAACGTTCCCGGCAAAATTCAGAAATAATGTCACGCGTTTTAAGAATCGTTTCTCTTGATAGCGAGGATCCGGTCTCATAAATTGCGTTGATTTCGTTCTGGCTAAAACACGTTTCAAATTCCCTGGCTGACAGACCATCATCATCTCATTTTCAAAATTTTTAATTTTCTTTTCATATTTTAAATATAATCATATTTTTTTCTTTTTCAATGAGAGACATACTGCAATTATTTTTTTTTACTTTTTTAGATTCAATTTTAGAGGTGGAAACAGTACAGGCTTTGGACATATCTTCGTTAAAAAGTACCTAAAAATCAATAAAATATTAGACTTTTGAAAGTATTTAATAATTTTTAAGAATTACTTTTTATAGTTAAATAAGCTGGTTCACTTAAAATTAAAAAAAAAACTGTCGCTTCTATCCTTTCGTCCGATAAATTGTCCTGACGTCAGTAGTTAATACATTTATGCAAAACTTGTAAACGTAAGTTCACACCTCCACCACATTTAGACGTGCTTCACTTATTTCCAACTAATTTTTTTCTGCTAAAAAAATAAGTAATGTTTGTTTCCAATTATATTAAGTATGCTTTAAATTTTCTAACTTTCCTCAAATAACTTTTCAAAAAAGTAGAATTGAATTTTACAAGATTTTTAAACGGAGAATTTCACTTTTGTTTACACTAGTTGTCAAAAGTGGCTGACATGATTGATTTTTGCTGACTAAAAAAAAATAGATTTTTAACTAAAATTTCGTACGTGATAGGAAGGATTAATTTTTTTTTTAAATATTAAAAAAATACTGCGGTCTTTCCTCTTCTTAATAATAAATTTAAAATCAGTCAATTATGTGCCATGCGTGATACATGACTGACGAGGCAGATTTTTCTCGCAGTAGGTTGCCATTTCTTTCTGCGGTAGACCAGTTGCCATCCAAGGCTATAGAACCCGTTTTGTCCTGCTATTTACCCATAGCTGGGGGAGAAGAAGAGGATGTCGGAGTTAATTTCTCCTTTAGTTCGTTAACCCTTTCACCAGGGGTCTCTCTTCCCTGACTATAAATAGTCGCTGACCCTTCGCCTCTTTCTCTTTTTTCCTCAGACCTTTGGGCCGACACCTGGAGGTAAATCTCTCTTTTTCCTCAGGCTTTCAGCCTTACCACCTCGAAGATGTGAACGCTCACAGAGATAGCGTTTCCCAAAATGCTGGGAACACGCTAAGCACAATACACACACATACACATATATAATATTCACACACACACTTTGACCTTTGTAACTGTTTTCGTGTAACTTGTTATTAATATATATATTTGTATACATATATTATCGGTCTTGTGTTTGTTTTTCTTTGCCTTCTTCTTTGGACTTAATTAAAGTCCAACTTTCTCATGTAGTTGGGCCGGCTAGCAGGAAAATTTTAACCCACGTGTGTTTCTTCTACTTCTATCAACAACATCAAGTACAGCCACGTCCCACTACAAGGATTCATACCTTTCCCAAGGGTAATAGTACATAATGGATTCGATTGGAATTCGAACTTGGCTCTCCGATTCCTCAATCCGAGCCGCTATCCATTACTCCACCGTGCCTCCTTAGACGATAAAAAAATTATTTATCAAGTTTGGGGCCTTTTTTATCATGCTATGCTGTTTTTCGGCTAATTATTGATCATAAATGTAATTAAATTCAGTAAAGTACAATTATTACAACAAAATTTTTACAAAATATGTTTCGCCTCGGCTTTTAAAAATAACCCACAAAAAAGGGTTGATAAACCGTAAAGAATCAAACCCCAGCTGTATAAAAAAAAAAAAACAAATGTAAGATCCAAACATGCGAATAATCGGATTGAGAAAATTACATTTTTTTTTTTGTATCCCATTGCTAATTTGAATTAATTATCAACAATATGTTAAATTAATATTTACTATCTGAATATGGCACAAGGACAGACATGGGCGATTTAGGAAACAGAGAAAGAAAAATTGCTTCCAATATGAGTTAGCTTTGAAAATCAGCATTCAAAATCCTGACTGGGCTTGAACACTGACGCCGGTGAGAAATATTCTCGCCATCAAAAAGGTTCTGTCATGGGGCTTTCCTTGGGGAAGGAGGCGGTTATGTCATTTGAAGTTTATACACAAAAAAAAAAAAAAAAAAAAATTGGATTTAGTACAATTATTTTATAATTTTATTTAATCTCCAACTTTATATTCTCCCTAAAAAATGTTTAACTAATAATTTAATTAATTTCCAATAAGACTATTACTGTCTACTAATAGAATCGACTCCCAAGGCCAAGGGTGTTTCCCTGATCACTACAATCATCTATTCAAGGCTAAGGTTCGTTAACAAAACTTTTTTTTAATACAATGAATTTAAAAGTAAAATAAAACTAACAGGTGTAAAAAACTAAATACGTTGAAAACAAACCAACTTATTTTTTTTAAATAAAAAAGACAGGAAAATATTCAGAGGAATTTAGATAAAAATAACAAATAAAAAAAAAAAACTTTTCAAAATAATAATGATTATTATTAGTAGTAGTATTATATCGCTATTAGTAATCGGCTCAGAGGTGAAAATATCTTTAACTTACCAGCAACAAGTACTTCGTCACAATCACCAACTGTCGAAAGCAAACATTGAAAGTAAACCGGAAGTAAGTTAATATGTATTTCCACGAATGGTTATCTGCCTCATAGCATCCTCGTTGCCATGGAACATAGCAACGAAATAACTGCTAAACCTAGGAATACGATGAATAACTACACTATTTGAAATACATTTATTATGCATATATCAAATACCATAATTAATTATACATATATAATATAAATAACTCTCCAGTTTTTATGTGGAGGGATCTTTGGTCATGTGTTAGCGACTTACGACCACACCCTGTAATGGGATGACTGATAATAATGATGCTGATGGTGATATTGATATAGATAAAAGGAATTAAAATCCTTATTTTGTTATATTTTCAAAATCGTTCAAAATTAAACTGATAGACTGATAGAAAAACAATTTTTTGTGATTCAATACGTTTAATTTTAATGGGACATAATTCCGGATAAAAGTTCCTTCATGAGTTATCTACCTTCTCTGTGGAAGTGTGGTCCTTGTACACAGCCTTCAAAACAATTTATCTGACATTTTTCAAATAAAGGTCGAATGAGTGATGTAATCGGAGATAAATTTCGACAAAAACAGTAAATGTATCTGGCAAGGAATGTGTTGATAATGAGAATTATTTGATAAGTTTAACACAAGTGTCGAAAAAATGTTAGAAAATAAAACAAAAATGTAGTGCAACAATGTAAAGATCAATTTGCCTTGAAAATCAGCAATAAAATCTAACTTTATTTTTTTTTTACCTGAGCTCATATACCAACCAACGGTATCGATGGAAAATACACTCCCACTCCAACCACAGACCAAATCTATTGAATGCTAAATGTCTTGGTTTGGCTCAAGGTCAAAAATTGAACAGCTCCCACTCCTGGGGTGCTTGTTATTACTGCTGATGGTCGATGAGATGTGGGTTACACACACACACACACACACACACACACACACACACACACACACACACACACACACACACATCATTGTCATCAATGATGGAACTCATTGCCAAATATTGGGATACTCATCAACATTTCCTTCCATGTGAAATGTGTCATATGTTGAATCGGAAGAGACATCTACATTTATTCCATGATAGGGTTGAATAGTTCAGGGGGTGTAGATCCCTGGCTTTTCTTTGGGGTTTGTTCATCTCTACTATTTGTCTTCCGGTGGTTTTAAACAATGTTTTTTTTTGTGGACTACTCGTCTCTAATAGTCCACACAAGAAACAACGTTGGTGAGTTTGTATTTTTTAAATTTCAAAAACATTTCATTTCAAATCCTTTTTTGTAGTTGTAATATAGAACATACCACATAACAGAGAAGGAAAATAATAAACAAATAAAATCATTCTATTGTAGTGTCAAAAATTCCTAAGCAGTGAGACTCTTAAAAACAATTTAAACAGGGATTGACAACAAATACTCCAGTAAACACATTCACTTTCACAAGAATTTTGTTTTTCAGTTACCTGCAACATTAAAGTATCAGTCTGCAATCATCTATCCCATTTCCAATGATCAAAGCTACAGCTAAGTTCAATGAACTCCTCTCTCACACTATTTGTATTTCCCCTCCCCCATGTGTATGTTTGTGTGTGTGCAAATCCCCCTCTCTCATTTCATGCACTTACATAATGACTTTTATTTGAACTTGGACATCTAAAAAAACATTCATTTCGTACAAAACTTTTATCAACCAACTTCAAACTGCACCAACTTAATTTCCTTTTTTTATCTCATTTTTTTTTGTTTTCAACCATAATTGTTTCATTTTATTTTTTATTCTTTTTATCCATCTATGTGTTGTATTGATTTATTTTTAAATGGTAAAATCTTCTATTAAAATTTTTTAGGGGACTCACAGTTAATTTAAAATGTGTCTCCAGATAAATATTAACTACATAAGCTTACTACTAACAGTGGTTAGTAGTAAGCTTATAATACATATCTATCCCCTATGGTAATCTCATAATTTATCATCTTGACAGTTAATTCAAGTGACATGATGTTTTTTTCCAACAGTGGTTAGGAGAAGGATGTATCACAGTGAAAAATATCCTCTTTTGTGTAGATGTGTGTGTCATGTAACAGTGACTCAGAAAGAGGAATTGGTAACCTGTTTACTTTCACGCAAATAAACTTGGGAAAGGTATGAATCCAGTTCTTCTCAAACCAACACATCTTTTACAAACACATAAAACAGGATCTTGCTCAATAAACTGAATGACAAAATTTCACCAAACAACTAGAAAAATGTTTTTTTTTTTTTCCCACAGTCTCCACAATGAGATGTGACACAAAGTCTGGATTCAGTAAACTTAAATAATGCGTAAATGTTAAATCAACTTTGGTAGGAAGAGATAAGATACTGCTACTGCTTAGAACACATCTATTAACCTGAGCAGTGGGAGTCTAATTATCTTCAGAAAGGTGTTAGCCTTGGATGGTGAGTTCAATCCTTGGTAGGATCACAAAAACACTCTGACATATTTATCTTTCTTCAACATCCACAGAGTCAACTTATTGTTTATACTGCAAATATGCTGAGCAGACCTTAGTTACAGTTTCTGGGAGAGAGTGCAGCAGGAGCAGCAGTTGAACTGGGTTAATATGTTCAGATCCTCGGTCATGATGACTTATGATTTTATACTAACACATCCACTGATCGTTTCTGAATAACTTCATCATCTTTCACTCACAAGGGTTGAATCAAATCGTGATATGGTTTTCCAAACAGTGTTGCATGCCAAGATTATCTCCCTAGATTGATCTGCAACAAATCAACACTAGTGAGATTCGAACCTGGATCTCATGTCCAGAAATTTCTTACCATTCGCTTATGCACCCACATTTAAGTCTAACTGATAACAAGAAGAATGTAAAAATATATAAATTCCAGACAGACATCAGTGACTTATGAGATGGTGGTCTGGTTGATTTTGTTTAGTGGCACATCAACACCTCTATGGGTTATTTAATACTGAAATCTAAGTAATTTGAATGCAATTGTATGCCTTCAACCACAGATAAAATGTATCTTTGGTAATTTCTCTACAAATAGGTATTTTTGGTAATTTTTTAATATAAAGATTTATTGCTGGTATTTTTATAGTTTCATAGTGTTTTGTTTCTGTTTTGGAATTCACTATTTGCCCATAGCTGGGACCCTAACAGGTGCTACCACCCCAGGTCTGGATGAACCTGGGAACAACAGCAATTAAGAGGTGGTGCCATGCTCCTCAAGACCCACAATCTCCCAATGAGAGACCTTGTTGCTGGATGTAGTTTATTGTGACTTGCAAGAACTTTTCATATCCACAGGTTTTGCCAAAGTAGACACACCTCCAACTGATGGTCATTGTCTAACAAAGAGAAATGTTGCATTAAATCATATTCCATTTCAATGCTGGTGCCACCCAACCCATCAGTCAACATCATGTACAGTATATTGACACCATGTCATTAGTTACTGTGTCTTACTTGAGTCAGAGAATATTACCATTGAAAACATATCACCCAGTTAGACGTTTTTCATGGTTTCAGTTCTTTCGAGCAGCCAGTTGAATTTATCCATAGAGGAAGTCGCATAAGGCTGATGCATAAACAGGTGTTGGGTGTTTTCTGTCGGAGTTTAGAAGAATAAATAATGAAACTACAAGTGTGGCCCTTATACAGTAAAAATTATTGGCACTGTAGACTGGTTGATTTATTCAATTTTTATGGCTTATCAACTCCTTGCAAGTTATTTAAAACCAGAAGGTATTTTTTAGATTGTAAGAATATTTGTTTTGATATAAAAATGATTTAATATAAGTCTTACTAATTAACCCATAACTGGGGGGAAGAAGAGATGGATTCATACATTTCCGAAGGATATTTGCACATAAGTGAATATAACGAACCCAACGAAAATTGGAATTTGGCTATCCAATTAATAATTCCAAGCCATTATCTATTATACCGCCTACACATTCAAGCTTATAGTACCTGGTATTCACATTCAGTCAACCATTTAGGTATTGACCAGGCTTGATGTTGTAAACCTTGCTAAATTACCTGCAGCCACAACTGAAGTACAAAATCCAGTTGTAATAATTCTGAAACACACCCATGCAATAGCTCTTGCAGAGTCCATGCCACATCGCATAACCGCTGTTACTCAGATGAACGAAGGACCTACATGTTATTAGATAGATGTCTCTAATTTTTGTTTTTTTGACATTTTAGCTTACTTACCCCCACCTCCCTGCTAAGTTTGGCACAAGGTCACAATGTGGTATCCTGCAAGTATCCTGCTAGTGGGGTCAGAAAATATGTAGTTCACTAGTCAACACTTTTACTTTTTGGCCTTGTGTCAAACATAGTAGGGAGGTGAGGGGTAAGTAGTTACCTCTTTAGAGGCTTAGTGTAATGAGGTGTGGGAATAGCCCACAGGAACTAGACTACACTTCCATAAAAGTTTTATAGAGGAATAAAGTGTTGCTGCTGACACTTGAGTTTGAACATAGATCGCCATTGAACAAACACAGGTGATTCCATTATTGAATTAAGCAGATCACATGACCATAAAGGCACGCATAAGTAGGAAGTCATGTGACATCTACTTGATCACTATTTCTAGTCTATCCTCTATTACTATACAGACCGCTATTCTCTGCTCTATTCACTATACTATTTCTCTATTCGGATCACTATACAGATTACTGTTCAAGTGAGTACTATCGAACAAGTACTATTAGTGTGTGAGTGCTATTCAAAAGCATCTGATTGTCCAACAGCATACTATAAGTTTTATCTGTGATTACAAAGTCTCTACTACAACAAGCATTACAAAAGTGGCAACGAGTGTTCATTGACAACACAAAAAAGTCTCACAAGCAATATGTTATTTACTAAGCTTCATTTAGTGTAAGTTCACAAGTATGAGTATAGCCATCAAACTCACTACTTGCTAACTATTAGTCCATGCGGATATGCCCATCTCAGTGTCCTTGACCTAAATGTAAAACATACTTACAATAGGATTATTGCTGAAAGTTCTTACAATATGACTAAATTTAAATTCTAGAAATAACATTGACTAAAAATCAAGTATTTTAAATATTAGCAGTGCTTGTGAAAATTTCATGTTCAGCTTATTTAAATTTTCTGATCTAGTAAATCATAATGATAGAATAACCTTTTGTTTGTTCCATAAACTGGAAATTCTCTTTATTGCATCATTGAATATTTGAGATGAACAACTTTAACAAAATATGGCAACATCAATCATACACATGTGTAGAGTAATTGGCTATGGTTATGTGTAATTGGTAAAAATGTCTAACAGAATTGACAAAGAATATAAGCCATTATTGAAAAACGGTAACATGGTACAAATTAAGATTCAAAATTGACAAAATTTTCCATTTCACTGAAGCAGAAATTAAATGCTTGATAGTTTTCTTTCTTGCTTTCTCTTTCTTTTCTTTTTTCTCTTTTCTCTCTTTTTTTTTTTTTTTTCTTTCTTTCTTTCTTTCTTTCTTTTTCCCTCCCTCTTTTCTTTCTTTCTTTCTTTCTTTCTTTCTTTCTTTCTTTCTTTTCTTTTTTCTCCTTTCTCTCTTTTTTCTTTTTCTTTCTTTCTTTCTTTCTTTCTTTCTTTCTTTCTTTCTTTCTTTCTTTCTTTCTTTCACCCTCCCTCTTTCTTTCTTTCTTTCTTTTTCCCTCCCTCTTTTCTTTCTTTCTTTTTCTTTCTTTCTTTCTTTCTTTCTTTCTTTCTTTCTTTCTTTTTTCTTTTTTCTTTCTTTCTTTCTTTCTTTCTTTCTTTCTTAAAAAAGAATAGTTAATTATTCTATATTATAAATTGATTTTTGTGAGGCTTTGGATAATATATCATTGCATATTTTTAATTGTTATTTCATTTTTACAACAAATTAATGGTAAAAGCAATTGTAATATTCACTGTTTCCTTATATGGAAACATTTGACATTCATTGAC
>CAHIKZ030000071.1:1072500-1101459 GCA_903632075.3 Acanthosepion pharaonis
AACCGCCACGGCCTTCTACAAGAGACATGACACGACACTCATCTATAATATGATACGGTGACAGATTTCTAGATTTCTCGGCTTTCCTATTATAATAATGAGATATTTCATGTTGGAATTTCCAAATACTTTAATTTTATTCTTATTAATACTTGCCAACTGCAACATTATTGGTCCTGCATCTTGGCTTCAGTCACCTTCCCACCGTCATAACGTTGATTCCCTATACCTTTTCTATAACTATTTTCACAGTAATTGTTTTGATGAGCTTTGGTACCTCGACTTCACAAATTTAAGCATAGTACTAGATTGGCAGTTAGGTCTCATAATTTCACAGTTGATAGCTAATAGTTTCTTCTTCCAGACTTCTTGTTTGTGGAGCTCTCTACTGACGTCTTGTTTTCCTTTCAACTACAAGGTTCCCAGTAAAAAAAACCGCAAATTTATTATCACTGTTTTATCTTTCAGGAATAATTGACCTTGAATAACCTTGAATAAATTTCTTGAATATTCATGACCTTGAGAAATCGACTCTCGCGTATTTACTTATCTCTGATTGGTTCTTTTATGATTGATTAATTGCTGCTCGATCTTGTGATTCGTTATTTAAAGGTTATTTACAGACACCTTTCGTCTTTCGTTCTGCCCGTCTCGTCTGGCTAAACAACTCACTGAATTTTGAGCGTCTAGTTATCGTACTTTTCACAGAAGAGAGTCCGATCTGGGGATTAATGAAAAGTGAAGAAATTCTTCCTGAATTTTTCAGTCACATCAGTCGTCACAAGTTTTCAATGATCTTTCTTAATCTATTGCTTTTTTTTTATTGAGCACTTAAATGCAATATCAATCACCTCTCTAGTAAGCCCTTGTCTTCTAGTGGCTTTTATTGCCTTACTTTATTGAAAGAAAAAAAAATTAATTATAAGAATTACTTTTGGAGGAATTAATTATTCAATATAAATGTAATTTAGTTCTTTAGATCTTTTGTTTAATCAGTTGCTTGTGAAATAGGCTTGAAGCCAAGAAACCAGATTGACAGGAAGAACAGGTTTTCAGCAGTATTCCTAAAATAACCAGACATGTCTCAACAAGAGTCTATAGGGTTGTTAAGAGAATCTATTTTTATGAATGAAATTTCCAGTTTTATGTCATTTGATGTGGTTGAATAACTTTACAAATGGCGGTCTTTCATCCGGGCATTCGTTGGTTGGTGGAAAAAATTAAGCAAGCGGAATGGCAAAGTCAGCTGTTGCCGAAACCTGCTTCAGGGCAGTCCATTTACTACCCTTCATTGACCTGACATGTAAACTATACCACAAAAAACAGCAACACCCGGCTGAAGTTATTTTGAAGTGTTTCTAACTTCTTGCCGGTAAGCCTTTTATGTTTTTTATTCCCTTTTAGCCATTGACCAAATCGCTAAAATTAAAATAAAACCTTTTTTGTTTACCTAGTTGGTTTTCCTGTTGTTCAATTTGCTTTTTGTTATAGAGTAGTTTCACAGTGGAGGCTTGTATTTCACTAAGTCTGTCCTAAAATAGGTTCGACGTACAAAACGTTAGGAACTTGATATAATAGTTAATGACGCAGCAATCTAGTTGTGGTGGCTGATATTTTAATATCCGACTAACGGTCGTCCGACATCGACTGACTGACCAACTCACTGAGCAACTTTGCGACTATTACTACTACTACTACTACTACTTATTATAGGTGGGAGAGTCTATTAACTATAGAATAGGTGTGTTTCAGTATAACAATTTTGTATATTTTATAGGGGAGGCATTGTGGAGTAATGGCTAGTGTCTTGGATTGAAAAATCGGAGAGCCGAGTTCAAATTCCAGTCGAATCCATTACATTCACTTACGTTCTAATACCCTTGGGAAAGGTATGAATCTTCTTCTTCTCTGCCCAGCTATGGGTAAATAGCATTTCAGACCGAGTTCTATAGCCTTGGATAGCAACTGGTCTACCGCAGAAAGAAATGGCAAACTACTACGAGAAAAAATCTACCTTGTCTATCATGTATCGAAAAATACATGATCGGCTAAGTATGTATCACACATGGCATATAACTGATTGATATTTTATTTCTTTTGTCGCATACATAAGCAGGAAAAAAATTGTGTCATCAGCGTAGATACCAAGTTGAGAGCTGATGTCATAGGGAAGGTCATTAATGAAAAATAAACATAGAGTAGGACCAAGGATGGTACCTTGGGGGATGTCTGCATTAGTATGAAAGAATCTAGATGAGTGGCCATTCAGGATAACTCTCATTTCACGATTTGATAGGAAAGACTTGATCAGTTCAAAAAAGTGTCCGGAGACACTGTATCTTTTCAGCTTGTGGGGAAGACCTGAATGCTGGACCCTGGAAGGAAGATGATTAGAATTTTGAGCTAAACCCTTTATTCCGTCCACCGGGGTAGATTGTTCTAGTTCCATGCCTCTTCTAATCGCCTGACATTTGGAGCAAATTGCGACCAAAACATCGTAAATATGGCAATAAAGATGAAGACAACACTCTGAACAATGTAAATAATTACAGTACCTCATCTCAGAAATATAGATACATATCAGTTTTATTTTATTTTTCGTATTTCAGATTAAAATGTTTCGCTAATGAATCGTAATTCAAAAATAAATAGCAAGTCTAAAAAATCCTAATTAAAAATTAAATTAATAAATACTGTATTTACTAGGTATTCTTAAAAATGGAGATTATTCACAAGATAATCGTTATATAATAAAAATATCATTTTTAAATTTATCATAAATTATTGATAATTAAAGAAAATTTAAATATAAGAATTTTTTTATTCAATGTATTTTGTTTGTGGTGGTCCATTTTTGAACTTTCAATGGCAACTTTCTTTGTAACAACCAAACAAAAAAGATTAATAAAATCAAAACCTATCCCGATTACTCTTTTTTTGTCTTCACGCTCATTAATAATGTTTTTGTTTCTAATTCTTAAACCCAGTAATTCCTTGTGTTTTAGTGGCTTTACGGCCTTCCTTGGGCGAGGGGAAGGGGAAGATAAAAAAAACGAATCAAAAACTAAAAAAAGGATGTGGCCTCTATTACGCCATAGCATTTATCATTTTTGTGTGTGCAATTTTCACCGAGTGGGTAGATGGATCTTGTGTTGTTAAGTTTCCTAGTTGTATCTTTTTGTGACAAAATTTCAGATCAAAGAACAAGGCAGGCATGACGAGACACAGCAAGACTAATGTTGTGGTTAACCTGTTTGAAAAATTAAAAAAATAAAAATTCAGGGATTTGGACGAAGAAAAATCAAAAAAATAGATCCCCTGAATAACGTCAAAATCTGTGAAAATTTTCAACCTTTAATTTAATAGTCAGTTGTACTTAGTTTAATTTATGTAAATGTAGCGTGGGTCATAAAGCACTGCCCGGGACCCCCGCCCCCAGTCAGCACCGCCCCCTCCTTTCGTTTCTCGTGTGTGTTTTTCGTATTTGTTGTTGTGTATGAATGTGTGTGTGCCTGTGTGAATGCTTGGGAGGAATGAATGTTTCCTTTATTTTCATAGTCCCGCATCGATTTCGTCCGGTTATTTCTGTCACATTTAAAGTTTGTGGTTTTTTTTATTACTAACATCTTTTTATTTAGTTTCTTGTAAATATATTATGTCATATTGTATATACTCATTGGGGATCTTTTAAAAATTGTTGTTTTTATGCCCCTCCCCCCCACAGACAATATTTGTACATAAGGGGAGTATTTAGGATTTTCATTGAGTCAACGAGGTATTTTGGTGAATGTAGTAAGAAAGGTATGGATAAAAAATGTGTTGTTTTGGTGATAGGGTCAGTGGTTGTGGCTAGCTAAGTTTTAAGACAAGTGATGACCGTCCTTTACCCCAACCCTCTTTTGGGCCTTGTGCCACATTTGTTGTATTTTTTACAATAATAAATATTGTCAGCACCCCCCCCACCCGGGAGGACGGTGGTTGTACACGCCTGCACAAGCCCGAGGTATACTTTTCAAAATAGTGAGGGGATTGCATCATTACTTTTTATTTTTTAATCAATTAAGCTTCCTTAACCGCCTTTTTTTTTTTTTTATTCAATTCGCTGTCTACGTTTGATGTTTGCCCTGGCTCAGATTTTGTTTTGAGAAGTGTGTCAATTTACTACATTTGACTTGTACAATTAATTAAATAAAAAAAAAATGCTATAAAGTTTTAAAAGTTTTAATTTAAACTATCGTGTGAGTAAACAATGATTTTCCTTTTTTTTTTAAAGGATAAAAGTTTTTAAATAATTAAAAAAAAAAAAACTGAACAACAAAAAACACATTTATCAACAACTTTACTTTTCATCAAATATTTTTACAATACAGGGTGGTCCGAAAGTCATGTCGTAATTAAAAGCAATAAGACCAAGTTATACAGTAATACCAAACACATGTACTGGATTCAGTTTATTCACTTTCATTGACGCTGTCATACATCGAGAAGATCTGTATGAACAGTATCATTTTCGTGTCAGCCATTTGAAATAGAAAATTCATGTAAGAGGAGAGTGACCAACTTTTACTTGTGTAGTTCATTTCATTTATGGATGTCTACTGGGGCCAAAATAACGAATAAGTCCATTTGAATCTTTCAAACTATTTCCGCGTCATTGCATCGACGGCGAGAACAAACAGATCTAAAGAAATTTATCACTTTTAAATGACGGTAACTATATATAATGATATCAAAAACTCTATTATGTGTTTGCATCGCCGTCCTGGTGGGTTGGCTTCTGGGCTTCGGCGATTACAGAAAAATATGGAGAGAAAAAAATGATCTTGTGTATAGCCTAGTTTCGCAAATAAAGAAGTTTTATCGGACATCGCAAACGATCGAATACCGGTCAGTAGATGAAAGAAACCAAAATAAGGAAGATATTCTAAGAATATTTACCAAACCGGAATTATTTAAATATAAAGGTGTGAATGGAGGTCCCATATATTTAGCCATTTTCGGTCAGGTTTACGATGTTAGTAAAGGACGAAGACACTACGGCCCTGGAGGGGCGTATAGCTTCTTTTCAGGTAAGAAGAAGAAGATCTGTATGTTTTTTTGTGGTTCAGTTTTAATTTCACATTTTTTTCTTTTAGGAGGTGTCGTGGGGATACCTATACGAACTTTTTCTTTTTTTTCTTAGTAAAAAACAAACTTTTTTTTTCGTTTTTTGTGTAACCGCCCTACCTGATTTTTCCCCGAAACAAACTGTTTTTCTTTTCTTTTCTCGAGGAGAAAAAGAAAAAAAAAGGTCACAGAAAAAAAAAGTTAATCTAAAAAAATACATTCTTCTTTTTTTTTTTTTTTTTTAACTGTTTATTTTAGTTTCTTTGTATATTTGACAGTTTTTATTTTTATTTTTTAAATGAAAACCTGGACTAGAAATAATCGAGCATCCACCCCGGATATATGACTAGCGAGTACTTTGTTATGTTTCTTTCTTTAGTTTATTTTGTTTACTATGGCAGAAAGCGTGTTTGAAACGACCAAGCCTAAACCCGTGTGGACGGGAAACTTATCAACTCTCCCGGCGGGTCTGGATTTTGAGTTCTATCCCGGTCCAGGGTTGCCAGATTAAAATTTTTATTTAAAGCCAAACAATAAGTATAAAAAGCCAGAAAAATGCCAAATTTAAAAAAAAATTTCATAAAAAAACAGAAAAAAGCGAAGATTAGAAGGCGTTTTTAAATGAAATCATTTCTTTTTTTTTCATTGTTTCAATTTGAAACATTTGTGTTGACTGTTGAGTTGAGTGTATTTCCTTTCTTAGCTGTCAATTTGGAAATTTAGTAAATTTGCAGATATTAATAATGCCTCAGTGACCAATTAAAAAAATGCATTATTCCTGGTGTAAAAAAAAAAAAGCCTGGTTATTACAAAAAGCAATAAAAATTGCTGAATGGTTACACCTTTTAGGAGGGTATTTTGCCAATCTTAGTTGGTTCCCGGGTACAGCATGGCCACCTTAGTCAGGAATCTGTGAAAGCACTCGGTATGTTGAGGAGTTGACCTCAGGAACAGAAATCGAACAACATATTGCTTCAGGTAAAAAACAGAAACTAAAAAACAAAAAAATCGTTTCAATTAAAAATTTAAATTTCATGAAATTTATTTAAAAACGTCAAAGTATTATTAAAATTGTAAAAGGAAAACACTAACCCCCCCCCCCCCAAAAGATTTCCCATCAAATGAGACTTTTTTGACTATTGGGTAAATTTGCAGATAACCAATTTAAAAAAACAAAACAGGATTGGTTGTGTGGTTGATTTTGTTTCACTTCAAATCAAATTTTATGGATTAACTTCCATATTTATACCCAGTAACCAATTTAAAAAAAAAAATGCATTATTTCTTGTGTAAAAAAGCCTGATTATTACAAAAATAGCAATAAAAAAATGAGGAAATTTTACCGTTTAGGAGATATTGCTAATCTTAGTTAGGTCTCGGGTATAGCCTGGCCTGTACTGTTTAGTTACTAAATGGATGTCATTTATCAGTTATCTCCTGTTAATTCACCTCTCAAAGTTTTCCACTGTCTTAACCAGGTATTGAATTCACACCCTTTGGGTCCTGTCACTGGATCTAACAAACGCCTTTATTCACTCTGCCATGTGTCCTTGAGTTCAATACCTGGATAAGGCAGTGGAGAACTTGGAGAGGGGAATTAACAGGAGATAACTGATAACTGACACCCATTAAACATGGTACGTGGAACTAGAACAGTCTACCCCAGTGAGCGAAATAAAGGGTTCACTTTGACATTCCAACCACCTGAAGAAGGCTGGAGCGTATAACGGCCGAAAAAAGCGACAAAGATACGGTCAATAGTCCAAATAATGTAAATAGTGTACATAGTAACTCATCTCAGAAATATAGACAGATACTAGAGAATTATGAATTATAAAAGAGAAATTTCTTCCTTTTGATAGGCTGCTGAAATTGATATAGGTTTGCAAAAGAATCATTATCTATTTTTTTTTTTCTTTTATGATAAATTTCTGGGATCCCTTCTCCTTCTGGATAAAGGATCTCCCATAATTCAGGCAGATCATTGAGGATAAAAAAAGATTGTAGCATAGCAGCTTTAATATACTGTTTAATTTTATAATGTAAAAAAGAAAAAAAAATACAAAAATGCCAAATCAATTCTCTGGTGCCAGACCAACATGAAGAAAGCCAGATTTCAAAACCTTCGCATCAAAAAAGCCAATTTTGCAACCCTGTATGGTCCCCAGGTTTGTTACAAGTGTTCTCTCTATTAGTCAAGTAGTTTTAGTGTTAAGTATTGGACTTCTGCCAAGTTTTTTCAGTTTTTATAAGATCCACCCCTTATTTTTTTTATTACTTTTAAACTAAACATAAATACATCTTTGAATAGACATCCATTTTTTTAAACTGTGTAATTGATGTTTATCAGTCTGGCTTTTCAAGTCCCTTCAGCAGCATTTGAGCTAGTGTCTCCTTTATGATCTTATCTTATGTAAGGGGGAAACCATTGAAATGGAAAAAAATACCATTTATTAGAGAAACATGTGTCTACTTAAACACATTAACTAAATATAATATATGAAATAAGTCAGATTATAAATAAAGATTCATTAATTCCTTACAAATTTATGTTTTGGATGCAAAAATGGAAAAGAGCAAATATGGGTTTTGAAAAACTTCTTAAAAAAGAATGTGTTTTCCTTTAACAACGGTAATTAAGACTTGCTTCATGGCTGAGTGGTTTAAATGTGCAGTGGTTTCCCCTAGGGAACGCAGGTTCAAACACTATGAAATAGCATATTTTTTATATAAAAGACTCTATAAATATTCTGGCCATTAGTTGAAAATTATACTGTTTAAAAAATAGATATGTCTACTCAAACGTATACATATGTAGGAAATTTGGTTGTCCACACATTTTCATATTAAAAATCCGAATGTCTAAATTCCAAATAATAATAAAATAAAACTGAAGAAATGCCTGTGTAATGACAAAAGTATGCAGGTGTAGGCTTTAAGAAAACTTTATTCAACTGGAAATACAAGGTTCACCTTAGTGTTCTTTTCTTGTCCCAGTAAACAAAAATAGCTCTCTCAAATAGGAGAGTAACAAAACAAAGGGAGACCACTCTTGATTAATCATAACAGCCTGTTAAATAAATCATTTATATTTATAAATACATGAATACATGAATCTGAAAGTTTGGGTTTGAAGACAGCAACATCTCTGTTCCTTGACAGTCAAAATCTGTGTTTTTATAAGATTTTTTTTTTTAGCAAGTAGTTTCAAGAAAATAGTGTTTTAATTTTCTCTGATTGGTCAAATATTTTATATGCTGATGTTAATTTCTAACCAAATAGACACATTGATTTAAAACTATGTGTTGTATTGTGGAATGTTTTTGGTATGTTTTTAATATTGTCTGTTATTGGGTAGAACATAAAGTTTGGTGTGTTTTAATATGGTACTAATTATAAATAAAAAAAATCCATTAATTACTAAGATTCTCCCTGTAAATAATTTATTTATTTTTTGTTCACCTCTGCTATGGCCAGGTATTGAACTCACAACTATGGACAAATAGTGAATCCCAAAACAAAGACAAAACTATGAAAGTATAAAAAATTTATTTTTATGGTAAAATTAGAACATCCCTATTTATAGTAGATTTAGCAACAATACATTTTATAGCAAAATAACCAACAATGCATCTTATATATTGTTGAAGGCATGCAATTGCATTCAAAATATTTAGTTGAAGGTATGTAATTGCCTTCAAAATATTTAGATTTTGGTATAGAGGTTGATATGCCACGAAACAAAATCAATCACACAACCAATCTTATTTTTACCCGTCACTCTGATTAAGCTTTGTGCTGTTGTGACGATTTTTGTGACAATATCTTCTGCTCATCCGTCATTCACTGCATCAGCTGGTGATGTTCAAGGTCAGCTGTGTCTGTATATACACCCAGCTCACTATGTCACATATTTGTCCACTTGGCCGTAATTGAATTCACAAAGAATAACAACAAATGCTTCTTAAGGCTCTCTGGTTAGGAAATAGCAACAATACAAATTCTCACTTATCCGGCTATCTTTCCTTTAGCTGAACTGCTATCACCTTAACAGCTACATGTCCCTTCCTCCCTGACCACTGGGCAGCTACCTACTCACTGGTCACCTACCTACTTCTCGCTGCAGGATCCCTTTTCTCTCAGACTTCCTGCCACTCTCTACTTATATGGATAATGGCTGGGTTCCTACAACCCCTATCCATCCTTTTGTGTTTCAGAAATGGAGATCACCCAAAAAGCTGGATGGATGGTCAGCTTCTACAAAGGACTACTTTTATGATTATCTAAAATCATTAACAACATTTTATGTTTGCCAATTCAAAGGCAGCTTTAAACATAAATCCCCAAAACATTGACCTCTTAAGTTTACTCAAATATAAACAGAAGACAAAGTTCCTATGAAACTTAGATAACTAAGTGGACTTAAAAAAAAGTAATTTAACTATTTATCTTCTAAAGATGTGTGAGAAATCATATTGTTACACTGTTATAAGTCAAGAACTTAAATCTCCCAACCAGCCTTATACCTGGTTGGGAAATTTAATACCTTATCGCTAGAAGCTCATTGTGAAAAAAGAAATTTACCTGTTTTAGTTCGTCAAACAAAAGTGGTTGTATATACAAATAGGTTTGACTGTTCCAAGGAAAATGGATAAGGATCACTGCACAGAACAGTTAATTCATTAATCCAAGTAAACACTTATCAAAATCTTATTTTATTATTGTCATTTCTTTCTAATGCAAAATCATCCTGAATGGCTGCTCGTCTAGATCCTTTCATACTAACATGGGTCTCACCCCAGGGCTCGATCCTTAGTCCTACTTTGTTTTTAATTTTCATTAATGCCTTTCCCGATGACATAAGTTCTCAACTCTGTATCTATATTGATGAAACAACCATTTGCTCCAGTCTTGATATTATGGTTGATCAGTTAGACAAGATCAAAATGGAAGTCGATATCAAAATGGGATCTCAAGTTTGTTGTTAACTGGGGCAAAACATGGCTTGTTAATTTTAACGTCTCCAAAACTAAACTTCTTTCCATTAATCATCTGAGAGACCCCTCTTTGCCTTCCATCAGCATGGCTGATGCTAACCTCCAGGAAAGTGACTCATTGTGTCTTCTCAGGCTAACCTACTTGGCTGACATAAAGTGGAAAACTATATTGAATCCATTGCTAGGTCAGCTGCTAAGACAGTTGGTTCACTGTGTCATGCAAGACAATTTTTCTCTCCAATATCTATCTTGTATATCTATAAATCTACCATTCACCCATGCTTGCCACATATGGTCCAGTGTGCTTGCTATTTATATAGAGCTCTGTGATAAAATCCAAAGAAGAATCGGCTTCAGTCACTTTCCCATGGCCGTAATTCTTCCTGGTCCTGATGGAAGCTCAAGCAAGTGTGCAATCTTTGGTTCCCTTATGCCAATGGTTCCCAAACAGTGCCACACACCTCATAATTGCAGCAGAAGAGGATAGCAGGTGAGGCAGAATGATTGAAAGACAAAGATTTAGAAACAGTTTCAAAAAATTCAGATGCCAAAAATAAATATGATTTCAAAATTTCAAATATTATTATAGATAACTTGTAATTGCATGCATGAGTCCATCCTTGATTCAAAAATCGTACGACTCATACAGCAATCACTATCACTTGACTTAAAATATTTTTGCCAAGTTGCTTGATGGAAGAAATCGGCTGTGTTTATGTTGACTTCGGTTAGAATCGTAGTCGGTTGGCAATATCTTTTGGTTGATGACTAAAAATTAACTTCCGCATTTTGACTGTACACATGTGTATTTAAAGTAGTTTCCGGTTATTATTTTTAGTTAGGAGGACTTGTGTATATTTATGTTTCATTTGTTTTACTTTTTGTGTATCGTTCTCTGAAAAAAAAATCGCTGAGTCACACAGCATTCGTTCTGTTTTCAGACGTTTGAGTAGCCTGCAGTAAGTTCCGGCCAGGTGCGATACCCTTACTCGTGCTTTCAAATTGATTTCGTGCAAGAACAATCGTGTTTTTCCAATTTTTGGCACTGTCAGAACCACCACAGGGGTAATTTTACGTAGTCCTGTGGAGTTTTTGTTGAAATCGGTTGAAAAATGTAGGAAATATGATCCCATATATAAATGAACAGACACACACACACAATCTGCGTTTTATAATAAGTAAGATTACTGACTGATTTTATCATTGTGATGTTTTGGCATTATATCAAGTATTAAGAATATAGTAACTAGGCTCTGCAAATTGGAGAAGAGAGTTATCAATGATAACGTTTTGATTTTGAATCTGAAGTTAACTCCCTTTAACCCTCTTTTTGTTTTTTTATTTTTAAATGTACTTTTTTATCACATAAAATTTGGTGAGGTGCAAGCAAATTCTACTCCGAAAAATACAGCCCAGAGAAAAAATTTTAGGAACAACTACCTTATGCATTGGGCAAAAAATTGTCCATGTAATGAAAAAGAAATCAAAAAAGGCCAACAGGTTTTATGAAGCCCAGCCTAAAAATGTTGTCAGCATTAAATAACATATTGACATTGATATGCTGTAAAACAAAATAAACCACGAAGCAAATCAACAAATATTGACGGAAGAAGACTGGAGCATACAATGGCTGAAATGTTGTGAATGTGACAGTAAAGATGAGGACAATAGTCTGTACACTGTAAATAGTTACAGCACCTCATCTCAGAAATATAGACACATCCTGAAGAAGTCTTGTGTGTACAATGGTCAAAATGTCATAAATGTGGCAATAAAGATGAGGACAACAGTTCGAATAATGTAAATAATGTGAATAGTTATGAATCTAGACAGCTAATCACTCATAGAGGAAGTGGAAACTTGAGGGAACCAATGTGGTTCTAGAAAAGGATGCTGAGAATACCATGGATGGAGTATGTGAGTAATGAGGAAGTTTTAAGAAAAACGGCAACTACAAGAAAACTTATGTTTAGAATCAGGAAGAAACAGTAGAAAATTCTGGATCACATGATATGACAAACGAATGTGCCAATGTACGTGTTCACATTGGAAGGTCACTAGAGGGGATAAGTGTTAGGAGCTTCTTTACTGGAAACTTTGGAATAAAACAAATTGACTCAAGGGTATGTAATATATTTTTATTTATTTTCTTTAGATTGATGAGTGAGTCCTTTAGTATTTGGTGTAGCAAACTATTTATTAGGTGAATATTGGTAGCAGTTTTGAAAAAAGTCCAGAGGTGGTTTTCAAGTCAGGCTGTAAAAGGGCTAGTAGTAAATAGGTCATTGTCAATCTACTGTGTTTTTCTCATCCCTAAGCAGGGCAGAAATATCTTTAGCAGATGACCTTTTAACTATTTCTTCATGTGTCATGCATGTCTGTTTTCGCTGTGGTAGCATCTTTTGTTGTCACTCTCACTGTTCTTGATGCTTTTAGCTCAGCAGTGACAGCTTATATCCTTTTGAACTGGCTCCAAGAATCTGGTGAGAACATTGGTTTCAGCTAACATCAAAAGTCTTTTTGTGTCATTTTTTTTTTTTATTGGCCAAAATTATTTTATTTTCCAGTGTTCTTTTCTTCTTCATATTTTTTTTTTTTTTTTTGGTATTTTTCAGTCCCAAATAAGCTCTTTTCCTGCAAACTTCCGGCATTTTTTGGCTGATTTCAGTCTTTTCTTCTTCCACTTTTTTTTTATTTGAGGGTTGCCTTCTTGTTAGTTGAGACGAGAAGTTTTGAGAGAGAAAAAGAAAGCAATAAGAGTTTTAAAGGAAATTGCAAATGCTTTACTTTAATATTGTTGTGTACGATACACCTAATTTACATAAGTGGAGTACCGACCATATAAATATGGGTTGGTACCGGAAGACGGGGAAGAGATCGAATCCAGAGACTCTGCCCGACTGCGATTTAGTCAACCCATTATGCAGGAACAGTCTTCCCAAGAATATACCAAAACTAACTGTAAATATTGTGTACCCTTTCCTTGTTTCAATACATTTTGTTTACGTACATTTTGTGTTGTATTATTATTATTCCATGCTTATCCAAGTTTCAACAAATATGAATCCTTTTTAATTTTTGTTTATATATTTTTTTATATTTTGTTTTTATTGGGACTCACTACATAGCTTGGAAAATTATATATACAATTGTCTTTTGTTTATCACAGTTAATCAATTCCAGACCCTACTGCAATAAGTGAATTTCTGTGAAGTAGGATTCTTTATTTATAATTCAAATATTTTCATAGAGCATAGAAAACCTGTTTACGACCTTCTAAATACAGTTTTTGACAGAGCTCTCTAGGCATGAAATAATGCCCCTGTTGTCACCTTTATACTTATATTACCCAATATATTAGACAAAATAAGAGAAAGTAAAACATTAGACGTTAGAAATATCATATTATTCATTAAAATCACACACAAAGTTCTTACATGTACATCACTTACTCATCAAACAAGTTGCATTATTTTCCTAGGTTAGTGTGAACCTAGGAAAAATAATGCAACTTGTTTAATGATGAAGAGATGTACTGCACAACAAAGGTTACTGCTCTGCTAAATCATTTGCATAAACATTCTTTATACCTTGGAAGAACTAATAAACATAATTTGATGTTTTCTTTTCAACACATCCTTGAAATCAATTATCCTATTTGCATAAATATTTTTGTATGTTGTTTTGGTTTTGTTGCTAAAAATTATATTTGGCTTTATTTTGATCAAATACTATTGCCTTGTTTTTTACTCGTTTTGTTGTCAACTAAGTTCTGAACAATTTTGTTTGTGGACTCCTTTGTACCAATACGCAGTCAACATCACCAACAAGTGATTCACGTCACACCCACAACATCAAAGCAGCGAGGAGCACAATATGATTTTTTAATGAAAAGATCTGAAAAAAACACAATAAAGAGAAACCATGAAAGTCAAAGCACAAAATGGTGAGAAACGACGGTATTTAAAATTGTTCATTTATCACATAGCCACTCATATAAAAAAAAAAATAAACGTAGCTATAACTGATGATTATTTAATACTTTCTTGTTTCCAGGTATTGATGGATCTCGTGCCTTTGTGACTGGGGATTTCACAGAGGAAGGTTTAACTGATGATATAGAATCACTTATGTCATCGCAGCTGGCAGATTTGTCCAACTGGATGTTATACTACAATGAAAATTATAAACTACTTGGTCAGTCAATGTTTTATATTTTTTTTCAATGTCATTCTTTCAGTATTTTTAAGAAAAGTCAACTGAGATCTGTAATGATCATTTGAACTAAGAAATTATAATTATACTCCAGTCATGCACCTCCCAAAGTCTAGATAACCACAGCTTGGCAGTTGATCTTTGCAATGATCTAGCTTTAATATCACTCTTTTGATCCAAAGCAGCACAACCTCCTCAATATATAATGGTGACAATTTGCCTATCGCACCCTGTATTTTAACAAATTATCAATCCAACTTTAGAATTTAAAAATGATATCATCCATACATGCTTATAAAATCCTTAACTTTGTCTTTATTTTAAATTTCAGGTTATCTTGCTGGTCAGTTCTACGACTCCAATGGCCAACCAACAAAAGTATTGAAGAAAATCAAATACGAAATCAAAGAATTTCGCAACAAGCAGAAAATATTGAAAGCTGCCGAAAATCTTTTACCACCATGTAACACTGAATGGAAACCAAGTGGAAGTCGAGTATGGTGCTCCAAGAATAGGTGATTCTTTGCTTTAATGCTTTAAATGGCTGGAACCAGGGACATTCTATGCAGTGCTTACAATTAAGATTATCAATAATCTCTGATCTCTCACTTTCTACCCATATCTTCATTCTTTCCCTTATCCCTATATACAACTAAGATTAAATCATTTTCTTGTGACTCTGCTATTCTGCCACTTATTGCCTGTATCTTCTCATTCTTTCCCTTATCCCTTTCAATACAACTAAGACTCATTATCTCAGGCCTTTGCTCTTCTCTCACCTTTAATCTTTTCTTATTTTTAATTTCATACATGCACATTGTTTGTATTCGATTTTGTCGACTGCAGAGTATAGTAGGCTCAGTCTATGACAAAAAGAGTCCCATGATGCAATTCACTACACCAGAAATTTGGAAATGGCATTCTGTACTGTTTGGCATTCATGCCAGAAGCTCTAATATGAACATTTCAGAGTGTTTGGGTGTCAATCTGATCACAGTGGAGAGGATTCGGGAAGAGTTAGATGAATCTAATAGTGTTTAAGAAGGTACAGCAACTAGGAAAACTCACACTGATTGTTCTGTGATTTTACTGAATAAATTTACTCTTTAGTATTTCAAGACATTCTTGTGTAATTTTGATAAATATATTTGTTAAAATGAGATGTCAGTGTTATTTTCATTTTTGCATAATTTAGATGACAATTAATCCATCGCACACTATAACTAGGATTATCCATTATTTCATGCTTCTTCTCTCACTCTTAACCTGTATCTTCTTATTCACTCCCTTATCCCTTCCAATACAACTAAGATTATATATTATCTCATAACTCTGCTCTTTTCCCACTCATAGTCTGTATCTTCTCATTCTTTCCCTTATCTCTTCAAATATAACTAGGGTTATCCATTATCTCATGCCTCTGCTTGTCTCTCACTCCCTGCCTGGATCTTCTCATTCTTTTCTTGAATTGAACACCCCTGCCTTGCATTATTCATTTTAACCCTTAGAATAAATTTCATTATTCTGCCCTGACCATTTTTTCTTTTCTCTTTAAGAAACAAAAGGAAGATAGTGGCCTCGAAACATTTACCATTTTTACATTCATGCCTTGAACATATCAATTTGTTTGGATATACCCCTTGCAAATGGTGAATGTTTCTTCACTTTTTTATCTTTGAAACACACCAACAATTTGGAAATGGTTCATCTTTTTTCTTTCTTGACATGGCATTGTGAGCATGCAGTGTATTCTTCCCCAGCGTTTAATGAACACCAGCAAGATTAAAGGAATGACTAGAATATAAGGGGTCATCATTGGCTACTTGGTATAAATCTCGGTTTATTCATTTTTATTTTCATTCACAGAGAATATATTTAGTAACAAAAATATACAATGCAATTCTATAGTAAATTTTATATTGGAAATCCTCAGCAATGAAATCATATTTATTATAAAACCCAGGTTGTGTGTGTGTGTGTGTGTGTGTGTGTGTATGTTTATATATTGGATCGGATTTCCTACATTTTTCAACCGATTTCAACAAAACTTCACAGGACTATGTAAAATTACCTTGCGGTGGTTCTTACAGCGCCAAAAATTGGAAAAAACACAATTGTTTTTGCACGAAATCAATTTGAAAACACGATTAAGAGGCATCGCAAGAATGAAAGGGGGACAACTCATATCAAGTTATACTTATTATAAAACCCAGGTTGTTTGTGTGTGTGTTCATTTATATATGGGATCGGATTTCCTACATTTTTCAACTGATTTCAACAAAACTTCCCTTTTTTTTTAACAGGTAGTGTTTCTTATTGTCTTGCACACTTTTTTCTTTATTTTTACATTGAGAATGCTTTAAAAATTCCATTTACAAGACAATTGTTTATAATAAAATTCTATTCAATCAGTAGACTCATAACGATTGAAAACAATGTTTTTGTTTGAGTTTGGGTTTGACCAATTCGTAAAAAAAACAAAAAAAAACTAATTAAGACATGCGTGTCCGTCAACCTTAAACAATAATCTTTGTCAATTTTATTTTTCAGTCTTTATACTTGATCTATCTCTTACTGTTACATCCCTGGGCAACGCCGGGCTCTACTGCTAATTCTATAATAAGAGTTATTGGCCAATGCATTTCTTTAGTAAAAGTCATTGATAATTTTTGTAATACCTGATTGTGGGAGAGACTTTGTAAATCACAGATACAACAATAGTAACATCTTCGAACAGTACTTGGTCAGATGCCACTAATTCCCATATATTTACTTTTCCTTTACCCATCACATGATTTAATTATTTCAAGATGAGTTTGACTGGGCTTGCTCTCTGGTGATCCGTGTTCAAACCCAAGTGTCGGCAGTGACACTTTATTCCTATATAACAATAATTAATTTCTAGAGTAAATGTCATTGACCAATGAATTTCTATAGCAAAAGTCACTGATAATGCATTTATATAGTAAAAGTTATATCTAATATATCATTAGTAGTTCATTAATATAGCAAAATTTCTTGGTCAGTGTACATTATTACCAATAAATAAGTACATTGCAACTAATTTTTTTAATAAAAAGTTAATATTCTTGTGTGGAAAATATACTAGGATTTTATAGGCAGTCATGGCCCTCCACAGATTCCTTTTCTGTATTATCTGTAAATTGCTATGATTTTTTTGGAAAGATAGTGGAGTGGTTTTCCATTGCCTCCTGCACAGTTTGGGATTCAAAGTTTTCTTTCTCTTACACTGCCATCCAAGCTACACTGCTATTTTACCCGTAGCTAAATTCTGAACATAACTACAGCAAAAATCATACAGTGTATTTCTGTTATAAAAGTTATTGTTATAACTCATTCCTAGTGGTTATAATATTATGTCTAGCTTAGGCTACTTGCCGTGACAACATTAGAATTACCTCTGACTGACTCCAATGGACTTCTAACCCACTTTGGATTCTTTATTTAAGGCGTCTTGCCTAGTTCATTTGTGTTACCGTGGGTGTCTTATTTATTCCACAATATTGCTTAATATATTTGTTTATTAAAAATATAATTTTTGTAATAACAATCATTTGTACTTGTTGTCTGTCTTCATAATTTTGTAGTTTATTATTTAACTACAATATAGTTTTCATGAGAAATACCTGAAAAATAATCATTAACAGAAGATCGTTGTCTTTCTGATTGATAGTTACTTTAAAACTGTATTTGTTGCTTGGGAACCTATTTTGCAATCAATTGTCACCTGCACATTGGCAAGAACATTTACATGCAATGCAGAATCAAGTTGGTCAGGATGTCTAAGAAGTTCCACAATAAACAGCCGTAACAATCTGATTTCTCACACATCTTTAGAAGATAAATGGAAGGAATTTAAATCCACTCAGCTTATAGAATTTCGTAGGAATTTTGTCCTCAGTCCATCTTGAATGAACTTAGGAGTTAGTGTTTCAGGATTCATGTCTCCAGTTCACCTTTGAATTGGAAAACATAAAAATTTTATAAATGATTTTAGATAATCATAAAAGTAGTCTTTCGAAGATTTGAACACACATGTGACTTTGGGGTGGACCCAAATCTTCCATAAAGATAAGTGGATGGAGGGGGTAGAACCCCAGGATTATCCATATAAGGAGAGAGGGAGAGGCAGGAAGTTGGGAGGAAAGTGTGTCTAGCCGTGAGGGAAGTAGTTACGTGACTAGAGGAGTTGGAGCTGCCAAGCGGCAACTGAGAGAAGAACCAGTAGTGAGGAATCAGGAGTCGCCAAGGCCATTGAAGATAGCAGCCCCCCACCTCACGAAGCTGAAGGAAGGATCCCACATTTAAGTGAGAATTTGTATTGTTGCTAATTCCCAACCAACTTCATTTTTTTTGTTGTTGAAAGAAGCCAAGAAGACAAACCTGTGCACATAGTGAGTTGGGTGTATCTGCAAATACAATCAACCTTGGATGTCATCACAGGTGCAGTGAATGATGAACAATTGAAGGGTATCATCACAAAACTTGTCACAATTTCACCACAAATGATGCCTCAATACTTTACCTGTCATGAAGCAATGCAGATGGTTGTACGACAGAGAGGACCATCAGCAACTGGTCAGAACAATCACCAGTCAATTTTACTAGATGTTCAGAAAGAAGTTATTTTCCCATAATATGCCGAAGCTTTCCAATATTTAAAAAGACATATATATTGTGAGAAAAATATTGCTTTTTACATGCTATATAAGTATATATTGTCCAGTGAACTGACTGACTGGCTGATTTGCTTTTTATGGATATTGGTCAATGACTCTAGAAATACATTATAAATGACTTTTTACTATAGAAATTCATTGATCAATAACTTTTATTATAGGAATACATTATCAATGACTTTTACTATAGTAATTCATTGATCAATAACTTTTATTATAGGAATGCATTATCAATGACTTTTACTAAAGTAATTCATTGATCAATAACTTTTATTATAGGAATGCATTATCAATGACTTTTACTAAAGTAATTCATTGATCAATAACTTTTATTATAGGAATGCATTATCAATGACTTTTACTAAAGTAATTCATTGATCAATAACTTTTATTATAGGAATGCATTATCAATGATTTTTTACTATAGTAATTCATTGATCAATAACTTTTATTATAGGAATGCATTATCAATGACTTTACTATAGTAATTCTGTTATGGTCCAGAATGATAATGATATTTCACCATTCTAAAAATAACCTTGCCATCAGTGATGATAGAAAAGAAGGATATTTCATCAGCCTACCTTCATCATTATAAAACCAACCCTTCCACCTCAAGAGTCAGACGGTAGAGTAGAGTGGACTGGGGTACCCATAGCAGTAGTCAGTAGATGAGTAGTCAAGTAGCAGTAACAGTATAGAAACACACATCTAACCAGTGCTCCATGATGATCAAAAACAGGTGATTTCCAAACGCCATCCTCACAAACAAAATTCTCAGAACCAAACCAAGTAAGCACTGACTTTTAAATAAAACAGACACTGAGAACATTTTTACATACACCATACAAATAATATTCTGTAATTCACATCACAAAAAGAAAATACAAATTCTTGTTATTTATGTCAACACTTGTCTCGAGTCTTATTGTTTGTGTTATTGTTGTATGTTTTAATTCATTTTGTTTTCAATATAAAAAAACAGAGAAAAGGATTCTTCTTACACTACAAATACATATAGCAACAGAATAATTACATTATACAACCACAAAATCCACCCTTTTACACTCAGCAAATAATATCACATCGAGAAAACTACTACATCAACAACAAATTACAACCACATTACAGGCCAATAACTTTTACTATAGAAATTCATTATCAATGAATTTTAGTATCTGTCTATATTTCTGAGATGAGGTATTATGTACACTATTTACATTGTTCGGACTATTGTTCTCATCTTTGTCGCCATATTTATTACAATGTTTCGGCCTTTCAGTATCTGTCTATATTTCTGAGATGAGGTATTATGTAGACTATTTACATTGTTCGGACTATTGTTCTCATCTTTGTCGCCATATTTATTACAATGTTTCGGCCTTTCAGTATCTGTCTATATTTCTGAGATGAGTTATTACTGTTTACATTGTTCGGACTATCATC
This sequence comes from Acanthosepion pharaonis, assembly GCA_903632075.3. Taxonomy (NCBI): domain Eukaryota; kingdom Metazoa; phylum Mollusca; class Cephalopoda; order Sepiida; family Sepiidae; genus Acanthosepion; species Acanthosepion pharaonis. The sequence goes on from CAHIKZ030000071.1 coordinate 1,092,965, forward strand.
CTCATCTTTGTTGCCATCTTTATCACAACATTTCAGCCATTGTATGCTCCAGCCTTCTTCAGGTGGTTGAAATGTTGAACTGGACCTCAAGGGCACATAGCACAGTGGATAAAGGCGTTAGTTAAATTCAGTAACAGGACCCAGAGAGTGTGAGTTCAATAGCTGGTTAAGGTGGTGAAAAACATGGAGAGGAGAATTAACAGGAGATAATTGATAACTGACATCCATTAGACACGGTACGTGGAACTAGAACAGTTTACCCCAGAGAGTGAAATAAAGGGTTCAGTCCAACATTCCAACCACCTGAAGCCAGAGCATACAACGGCTAAAACATTGTGATAAATATGGCGGCAATGAATTTTACTACAGAATTTCATTGGTCAATGACTTTTATTATAGGAATTCATTGGCCAATAACTTTTACTATAGAACTTAAGTAGCCAATAAGTTTTATTATAGAATTTCATTGCTGAGGATTTTCAACATAAAGCTAAAACATATTTGGGATTGTAAGATTAATTATTTTTTGCAATTGAATATTAACTTTTTTTTTTTTTTGAGAATAACAATAGTTTTTCCAGGTACAAGTCCTACTATTTAACCCATAGCTGTGAGGGGAGATGACTTTATACCTTTTCCAAAGGTATTTGTGTGTAAGTGAATATAACAAGACTGACTGGAATTTGAACTCACCTCTCTGATTTCACATTCCAAGCCATTATCCATTAAACCACCTGCACATTGTCCAGGAAAATAGTAAATGTTATAGTAATTAACAACGGAAAACAGATCCCCCACATTATATCCAGTAAAATCTGTTTTAATTCTGGAGGGATTCGTTTAATACTCAACAACAACAGAAAACAGATCCCCTACATTATATCCAGTAAAATCTGTTTTAATTCTGGAGGGATCAGTTTAATACTCAACAACAACAGAAAACAGATCCACCACATTATATCCAGTAAAATCTGTTTTAATTCTGGAGGGATCAGTTTAATACTCAACAACAACAGAAAACAGATCCCCTACATTATATCCAGTAAAATCTGTTTTAATTCTGGAGGGATTCGTTTAATACTCAACAACAACAGAAAACAGATCCCCCACATTATATCCAGTAAAATCTGTTTTAATTCTGGAGGGATCAGTTTAATACTCAACAACAACAGAAAACAGATCCCCTACATTATATCCAGTAAAATCTGTTTTAATTCTGGAGGGATTCGTTTAATACTCAACAACAACAGAAAACAGATCCCCCACATTATATCCAGAAAATCTGTTTTAATTCTGGAGGATCAGTTTAAAAATCTCCTTTCAGTTTAATACTCAACAACAACAAAAACAGATCCCCACATTATATCCAGTAAAATCTGTTTTAATTCTGGAGGGATTCGTTTAATACTCAACAACAACAGAAAACAGATCCCCACATTATATCCAGAAAAAATCTGTTTTTAATTCTGGAGGATCAGTTTAATACTCAACAACAACAGAAAACAGATCCCCACATTATATCAGTAAAATCTGTTTTAATTCTGGAGGATTCGTTTCAGTTTAATACTAAAATCTGTTTTAACAACAGAAAACAGATCCCAGAAAACATTATATTATATCCAGTAAAATCTGTTTTTAATTCTGGAGGATTCAGTTTAATACTCAACAACAACAACAAGAAAACAGATCCCCACATTATATCAGTAAAATCTGTTTTAATTCTGGAGGGATTCGTTTAATACTCAACAACAACAGAAAACAGATCCCCCACATTATATCCAGTAAAATCTGTTTTAATTCTGGAGGGATTCGTTTAATACTCAACAACAACAGAAAACAGATCCCCCACATTATATACAGTAAAATCTGTTTTAATTCTGGAGGATTCGTTTTAATACTCAACAACAACAACAACGAAAACAGAAAACAGATCCCCCACATTATATCAAGTAAAATTATATCCAGTAAAATCTGTTTTTAATTCTGGAGGGATTCGTTTAATACTCAACAACAACAGAAAACAGATCCCCTACATTATATCAGTAAAATCTGTTTTTTTAATTCTGGGGATTCGTTTAATACTCAACAACAACAGAAAACAGATCCCCACATTATATCCAGTAAAATCTGTTTTAATTCTGGAGGGATTCGTTTAATACTCAACAACAACAGAAAACAGATCCCCTACATTATATCCAGTAAAATCTGTTTTAATTCTGGAGGGATTCGTTTAATACTCAACAACAACAGAAAACAGATCCCCCACATTATATCCAGTAAAATCTGTTTTTAATTCTGGAGGGATCCCCGTTTAATACTCTGGAGGGATTCGTTTAAACAACAAAAACAGAAAACAACATTATAACAGTAAAATCTGAAAACAGATCCCCCAGATACATTATATCCAGTAAAATCTGTTTTTTTAATTCTGGAGGATTCGTTTTAATACTCAACAACAAGGAAAACAGATCCCCCACATTATATCCAGTAAAATCTGTTTTTTAATTCTGGAGGATTCGTTTAATACTCAACAACAACAGAAAACAGATCCCCCACATTATATCCAGTAAAATCTGTTTTAATTCTGGAGGATTCGTTTAATACTCAACAACAACAGAAAACAGATCCCCACATTATATCCAGTAAAATCTGTTTTTAATTCTGGAGGGATCAGTTTAATACTCAACAACAACAGAAAACAGTAAAATCTGTTTTTAATTCTGGAGGGACAGTTTACTCAACAACAAGTAAAATCTGTTTTAATCTGTTTTAATTCTGGAGGATTCGTTTAATACTCCAACAACAGAAAACAGATCCCCACATTATATCCAGTAAAATCTGTTTTTTTAATTCTGGAGGGATCAGTTTAATACTCAACAACAACGAAAACAGATCCCCTACATTATATCCAGTAAAATCTGTTTTAATTCTGGAGGGATTCGTTTAATACTCAACAACAACAAAAACAGATCCCCACATTATATCCAGTAAAATCTGTTTTAATTCTGGAGGGATCAGTTTAATACTCAACAACAACAGGATTCGTTTAATAAAATCTGTTTTAATTCAACAACACAAAACAGAAAACCCCCACATTATATCCAGTAAAATCTGTTTTAATTCTGGAGGATCAGTTTAATACTCAACAACAACTGAAAACAGATCCCCTACATTATATCCAGTAAAATCTGTTTTTAATTCTGGAGGATCCGTTTAATACTCAACAACAACAGAAAACAGATCCCCACATTATATCAGTAAAATCTGTTTTAATTCTGGAGGATTCGTTTAATACTCAACAACAAGGAAAACAGATCCCACATTATATCAGTAAAATCTGTTTTAATGGAGGATTCTACTCAACAACAACAGAAAACAGATCCCCCATTATATCCAGTAAAATCTGTTTTAATTCTGGAGGGATTCGTTTAATACTCAACAACAACAGAAAACAGATCCCCCACATTATATCCAGTAAAATCTGTTTTAATTCTGGAGGGATTCGTTTAATACTCAACAACAACAGAAAACAGATCCCCCACATTATATCCAGTAAAATCTGTTTTAATTCTGGAGGGATCAGTTTAATACTCAACAACAACAGAAAACAGATCCCCCACATTATATCCAGTAAAATCTGTTTTAATTCTGGAGGGATTCGTTTAATACTCAACAACAACGGAAAACAGATCCCTACATTATATCCAGTAAAATCTGTTTTTAATTCTGTAAAGGGATTCGTTTAATACTCAACAACAACGAAAACAGATCCCCCACATTATATCTCAACAACAACAGAAAGTAAAAATCTGTTTTAATTCTGGAGGATTCGTTTAATACTCTAACAACAACAACAGAAAACAGTAAAATCTGTTTTTAATTCCACAAAAACAGATATCCAGTAAAATCTGTTTTAATTCTGGAGGATTCGTTTTTAATACTCAACAACAAGGGAAAACAGATCCCCACATTATATCCAATACTCAACAAAATCTGTTTTTAATTCTGGAGGGATCAGTTTAATACTCAACAACAACGGAAAACAGATCCCTACATTATATCCAGTAAAATCTGTTTTAATTCTGGAGGAGTTCTGTTTTAATACTCAACAACAACAGAAACAGATCCCTACATTATATCCAGTAAAATCTGTTTTTAATTCTGGAGGGATCCGTTTAATACTCAACAACAACAGAAAACAGTTATATCAGTAAAATCTGTTTTTAATTCTGGAGGGATCAGTTCACTCAACAACAACAGAAAACAGATCCCCCACATTATATCCAGTAAAATCTGTTTTTAATTCTGGAGGGATCAGTTTAATACTCAACAACAACAGAAAACAGATCCCCCCATTATATCAGTAAAATCTGTTTTAATTCTGGGAGGATTCCTCAACAACAACAGAAAAAACAGATCCCCCCATTATATAAAATCTGTTTTAATTCTGGAGGATTCGTTTAATACTCAACAACAACAGAAAACAGATCCCCTGTTTTTTATATCCAGTAAAATCTGTTTTTAATTCTGGAGGATTCGTTTAATACTCAACAACAACAGAAAACAGATCCCCCACATTATATCCAGTAAAATCTGTTTTAATTCTGGAGGATTCGTTTAATACTCAACAACAACGGAAAACAGATCCCTACATTATATCAGTAAAATCTGTTTTAATTCTGGAGGATCAGTTTAATACTCAACAACAACAGAAAAACAGATCCCCACATTATATCAGTAAAATCTGTTTTAATTCTGGAGGGATCGTTTAATACTCAACAACAACAGAAAACAGATCCCCCACATTATATCCAGTAAAATCTGTTTTAATTCTGGGGGATTCGTTTAATACTCAACAACAACGGAAAACAGATCCCCCCACATTATATCCAGTAAAAAATCTGTTTTTAATTCTGGAGGGATTCGGGATCCCCACATTATATCCAGTAAATCTGTTTTAATTCTGGAGGATTCGTTTAATACTCAACAACAACAGAAAACAGATCCCCCATTATATCCAGTAAAATCTGTTTTAATTCTGGAGGGATTCGTTTAATACTCAACAACAACGGAAAACAGATCCCCACATTATATCCAGTAAAAATCTGTTTTAATTCTGGAGGGATTCGTTTAATACTCAACAACAACAGAAAACAGATCCCCCATTATACAGATCCCTGGAGGGATCAGTTTAATACTATCCATATCCAAAAATCTGTTTTAATTCTGGGGATCGTAAAAATCTGTTTTTAATTCTAGAGGATCGTTTAATACTCAACAACAACAGAAAACAGAAATATCAGTAAAATCTGTTTTTTAATTCTGGACGGATCCGTTTAATACTCAACAACAACGGAAAACAGATCCCCACATTATATCCAAAATCTGTTTTTAATTCTGGAGGATTCGTTTAATACTCAACAACAACAGAAAACAGATCCCCACATTATATCCAGTAAAAATGTTCTTTTTAATTCTGGAGGATCAGTTTAATACTCAACAAAAACGGGAAAACAGATCCCCACATTATATCCAGTAAAATCTGTTTTTAATTCTGGAGGGATCAGTTTAATACTCAACAACAACAGAAAACAGATCCCCCACATTATATCCAGTAAAATCTGTTTTAATTCTGGAGGGATCCGTTTAATACTCAACAACAACAGAAAACAGATCCCCCACATTATATCCAGTAAAAAATCTGTTTTTAATTCTGGAGGATTCGTTTAATACTCAACAACAACAGAAAAAAACATACCTACATTAGTTTATCCAGATCCCCACATTAGTAAAATCTGTTTTAATTCTGGAGGGATTCGTTTAATACTCAACAACAAGAAAACAGATCCCCCACATTATATCCAGTAAAAATCTGTTTTAATTCTGGAGGATCAGTTTAATACTCAACAACAACAGAAAACAGACCCCACATTATATCCAGTAAAATCTGTTTTTTTAATTCTGGAGGATCCGTTTAATACTCAACAACAACAGAAAACAGATCCCCCACATTATATCCAGTAAAATCTGTTTTAATTCTGGAGGATCAGTTTAATACTCAACAACAACGAAAACAGATCCCCACATTATATCCAGTAAAATCTGTTTTTAATTCTGGAGGATCGTTTTAATACTCAACAACAACAGAAAACAGATCCCCCACATTATATCCAGTAAAATCTGTTTTAATTCTGGAGGATCCGTTTAATACTCAACAACAACAATAGAACAACAGATAAAAATCTGTTTTTAATTCTGGGGATTTTTACTCAACAACAATAGAAAACAGATCCCCCCATTATGCCTATCCCATTTTTTTCCCAGTAAATCTCCCACCTTATACCTAGTAGAATCAGTAAGCTTGGAGGGGCCAGTTTAATACATAACAACAGAAAACTAAGCCCTCACTTTATGCACAGTAAATCCTCCACCTTATCCCTGGTGGAATCTGTTATAATTTTGGAGGGATCAGTTTAATACATAACAAGAGAAAATCGATCCTCCATTTTATAACCAGTAAAATTAACTTGTCTTCTCCTTTTATGAGCCATATCCTTTAAAGATATGGGCGATCGTGGTCCACCACAACTTCCTGTCTTGTTACTCTTGTTCCTTTACTAACACTCTATGATCCTTGTTCGGTCATCCGTTTACTCACATTTGACAAATAAGTTACTCCCCTTGCTTCTCTTGCCATAAATATTCCCAGTGAGTTTTAAATTTTCTAAACTTTCTTTTCTCATTATGTGTCCTCTCTTTTTGATTGTTAGCTTCAGTTTCAGAGTAGTTCCTATTTTTCTTTACAACTTCCTCATTTCTCACATGCTTGGATATTCTGAACATGGAACTACATCTTTTCTTCATCTGAAAATTCACTGCTTCTAAGGACATTTTCTGTTAGTTCCAATCCTTGAAAGAATGACGGCAACAGTAGAACTCCCTTCCTCTAACCCTGCTTCCCTGGTAGCTTCAAATATTCAAATGTAATGTCAATCGACATCTTCTGATGTCCTGATCCTGATCCCAGTCTTTTTCTATATCCTTTCCTCCAACTCACCCTCTTTACTCTTGCTCTCACTCTCAGTTGCATGCGAGTGGCACTCCTGCCACCCACCTCCATCTCACAAGTGTGGTTCATTGTGACATTCAAAGCAGAATAGTGCAATGTCTTGCTGGTCCTTTTTTAGCACTGGGGATTTTGAAGTTACCCAGTCACTCCTATCAGAGATGGATTTATTTTCGAAGCTACTTTCTCCTAGTCCTTGCCAAAAGAGGTGGAACCTACAAGGGTGGAGGTGGTTTTGAATTCAGAGTTTCATTTTACTAGACTGGTTGCCACACAAAGCTATAGTCTGTCCTGCTATTTTACCCATAGGTGGGTCACATATCATGGAAAGTTATAAAAGAAAGTAATAATTTCTATCCTCCTCAATGCTCTGTATCTAAATTATCAAACAATCTATTTAAACTATTTACATTGTTTAGATTGTTGTCCTCATCTTTATTGCCACATTCACGCCATTTCAACAAGTGAACGCTCCAGACTTCTTCAGGTGATATTTGTTGGAATTTATTTAGTCCACGTTTTTATCCACTGGGCCATTTGTCCTTGGGGATCAAGAACACATGGGTCAGAGGATAAAAGCGTTGATTGATTGATCCAAAATTAGCTTGACACAAACAGTGGTGAGTTCAATCCCTAGCCACAGCAAAGAGAACAAAAAAGTTATCAGGGGAAATTAATTAAAACATACAAAGGCATGACATGTGGAATTAAAAAAATCTACACTCGTGGACTAAAGTGTTTGGTTCGAAATCCCAATAAATATTACCTGAAAATGACCGCAGCGTACAACGGCAAAAACGTTGTGAATGTGACAGTAAATATGAGGAAAACAGTGCGAACAATATAAATAGAATAAAGACTTAACATAGCCCATCTCAGAAATATAGACAAATATTGAATAATCTGTTGATATAATTTAATTGACAAATATGCACCATTTTTATTTTTATTTTTTTATTTTAAAATAAAAATACATTTGGTTTTGCAGCGGCGGAATTTCCAGGAATTGGGTCGGCGTGCCTCGTCAACATGTTAAACCCGGATCAGTGTCCCCTACCTGTGTTTGTGTAAGGACCATGGAACGCAACGATTATCAAAAATTCAAAGAATATAAAGGCTGTGACCCTTTTTCAATTTCTTGTAAAATTCTTTCTGAATAAAGATTTCCAAAACAAACATATTTGTGGAGTTGTACAAAAATCTTCCGGTCATTCAATGATTTTACAAAAACATGCCGACAACATTATGGTTGTCAGTATAACGTTCTCCGAGCTGAGCTGATATTCTTTTCCATAATTTTCCATCTGCGTTCTTATTCAATCTATGGATCGAATGCCGAAACCCGGGATTGAACAATGGAGCTTTCCCAACTGACCTATTTCGGCTATAGTTTGTCGGTTCTATTTTCAATCTAGTAAATCTAACATTA
>CAHIKZ030000072.1:0-2500 GCA_903632075.3 Acanthosepion pharaonis
TAATCGATATTTTCGGACACGCCTCTGTTCATTCTCTACGAGAAATAAAATGGATTTGGATTTTTTTCGGGTGCGGGGTGAGGGGATATTATTTTTATTTATGATTATTATTGTTTGTTTTTTTTTCAGCCCTCAAATTTTCTTTCAACGGCCAAAAATATCTCCATATTATAAGACATTGACCTATTTAATATGTCATCTCATAGGAAACGAAACAAAGAAAAAAGAAGAAAAGATATAAGCAAAGGTGGAATCTGGGGTGGGAGGAAAAAAATGCGGAAAGAAGAAAAGGAAGAATAAATTAACATATATAGGTATATTGCAGTTAATTGCAAAAAACACAGATTGATATATTTTGCAGTTAACTTTTGAGTTTTATTTGAAAATTTTCCACAAAATAAAATAGGGTAAAAGAATATCATGTGAATATAAGATAAACAAAAAATATTAATATTATTAATATTATTAATAACAACTAGGGAGTAAAAAATTAATAATTAAAATCTGAAATTTAAAATTTAAAATTTTAAATCTTAAATTCATAATTTAAAATCTAAAATTTAAATTTAAAACGACCTAAAAATGTTAAATAGTAGCGAAAAAATATATAATTTCATATCGGAAAACATATCGAAAATGAAAAAATTAAAAAAAAATTAAAAAAATTTTTTTTTAATTTTAAAAACGTTAAGAAAAAGAAAAAATATTTTAAAAAAAGAAATTAAAACTAATATAAAAACAATATATAATATCGAATATATATATATATATATATATATATATATATATATATATATATATATATATGTAGGATTTTGGTGGCTGTCGGTTGTTCGTCGGCATAACCTACGGACGTAATAATAGAATGGACATAAATCAGGAAAGTTTGAAGTCTATATTTTATGGGGAACACCTGGTGAACTCCCGCCATGTTTAGCGTGTGTGTGTGTGTGTGTGGGGGGGCAAGCAGAATTCTGATGAAGCCCTCGATGCAGGGCTTGAACACTCTGTCTCGCATCTCGATTTAGAATTGATCCCAAAGCCCTGCGGAAATAAGAGCCCTTATTGTTCTCAAACTTCAGTACTATCACAGACAAGTGCATCGCCGTGAAGACCACGCGGGGTCACAAGTCCTTCGTCTTGTTCATATAGCCACATTCAAAAACCTCGCTATATCCAAGATGCTATAGTTGGCGGTTAGGGCCACGAGCACATCGTGTCTTTTTTCTATCCTGTTTGAGATGGGAAACTGCCTTGGTAATGCTCTTGAAATTATTGTATAAAAAAATTATAAAAAGATATTTAGTAGATATATGTAAGAATATGAAAAATAATAAAGTTTATTCAATAACACGTTCATACACACACTCAAGGCCGGCAACGATGCGTACTCAGAAGTGACTAGATGCCCTGAACAGGTGGTTCTATGTCGTTCATAAACCTGTCCAGTGGTAAGCAAATTACAGACCGCTGACTGTATTTGGCCCATGACGGATTTGATTGGTTGCTTGATTGATTTTGTTTAGCGACATAACAACCACTATGGTGAAACCTAAATATTTTGAACACAATTTTATGGCTTCAACTAAATATATTTTGAACGCAATTTTATGCCCCCAACTACAGATCAAATGTCATTTTTGCTATAAAATGTATTGTTAGTCATTTTTGCTATAAAATGTATTGTTGGTCATATATTGTCGGTCTTTTTTTATATAAAAGTATATTGCTGGTATTTTTACTATCAAATGTATTTGTATACTTTGATAGTGGTTTTGTTTGGAGGAAAGTAACTATTTACCAATATCTTGGACCCTAATAGGTGCTGCCACACAGGGTCAGGGTGGACCTTGGAACAACAGCAATTAAGAGGTGGCTCCGGGCTCATCAAAAATCTCCCAACCTTGCTCTCTGGTGTAGTTTATTTGAGTACAGCCCGCGAAAATATTTCTAAGAAAAAAATATTTGGGGGCATTATTCATTTTTCGATGAATCAGGGTTTGTTTTTCAATTTTATTTAATGGTCAATGGAAATAAATGACCAAACAACAACAATTTATTAATTTTATTGAATCTCCCTGAAAAAATTACCAAATTGGAGGAGACAACCCGGTTAGGAATTTCGTAATAGCCGATAAGTCACTGTAGAGCACTTGAAATATGGTATTGCAAAGGCTGACAGGTAATTGTAAATTGTGATCATGTTTTGTTTTGCAATAAACAGAATCTTAATTTATTTTCTAATCATCTAACGATATACGAATACTCGTTAATATTGGAATTTTATTTTTTTTTAATCATTTTATTCCAAGCGAGGCGGGAATCTTACTAATACGCAGGGGTTACAGATGGAGAAAGCGCTAGAAAAGACTAAGTATAGGGAGTATTGAGGAAAGGTAAAAAGATGAACAGGATTCAAGAAGATAGAAAATGGCGATTGAAGATTGTAATCAGGGAGTTCCGCAGACGGTAAATGTAGAGAAAAGAAACTATTGAAGCA